>LNAC01000467.1:787254-806181 GCA_002007465.1 Ailurus styani | reverse complement strand
ACGGGGGGCCGGGGGGGCGGGGGCACCGAGCCCAGAGCCGGGCAGGCCGGGAAGCAAGCCGGCCCCTGGTCACTGGGCGGCTCCTCCGCGGGCGCGTTCCCAGACCCGTGCAAGCGCCTCACGTTCTGTTTTACAGGAATACTCGGCGGGTATGAAGGACCTGTGGACCGAGGCACTTCTTGCTTGTTTCATTTTCTTCGGGGCTCACACGTGGTGTGATTTTTCGAGCAAGCACTCAGAGGGTTAGGAGCTCACTCGCGCCCGCGTCGTGGTCGCTGCAGGGAGAGGGCGGCAGGGGCCGTGCGCCTGGGGCAGGGAGGCGGGGGTCCCGTCACGTCCTGGAGGGGAGCGTCCTTCCGTCCCCACTTTCCTCCTTTCCTCGGTGTCTCCCAAGTCCTCACGGTCGTTCTGGCATCAGGGTCTCCAAGATTTCCCAGGCCCCGGGAGCTCGCGGTCTGGTGCCTTGGGCACGGGGACCTGGGGGCGCGGTCTCCCAGTAGCTGCTGCTCTCACTCATTCTTCCTGACCCGCCTGGCTGGGGAGGGTCTCTGCCTCTGACGCCGTGGTCGGGGGGGCCCTGTTCTTCCCCCGGGAGACGCCATCTGCTCAGCTCCTCCCTCCCTGTCCCTGCCGGGGCCTTCTCCCCCGGGCCCCGCCTGTGGACGCAGGTGGACAGCGCCGTCGGTGGGACCTCACCGCCCTGGGGCCTCGGAGCACAGAGAAGCATCTCCCCCAGGGCCGCCCGGAGAGCCTGGGACACGGTGCCCGTGGTGCCCACGGTGAACACAGACCTCGCCGAGTGGGAGACGGAGGGAGCCGGAGCCCCAGCTGGACGCCTAGTACCTGCTCTGTGGACGGGCCTCTCTGTTTATGGAAGTAGAAAGGATGATGGTATGGGCTGAGTTATGTGCCCCCAAACTCACAGGCTGAGGCCCCAACCTCAGTGGGACTGCCTGGGGACGGGGCCGCTCAGGAGGTGCCCGAGGTGAGACGAGGTCCCTGGGGGGCCTCGTCCGTCTGAGCGGCGTCCTCGTCGGAGGAGGAGAGGACGCAGATGGGCACGGAGGGACGTCCGTGGGAGCGCGCGGGAGACAGCCATCCGGGGGTGGGGACCGAGGCCCCTGGAGAACCCCACCTGGGATCTCGGTCTTGGCCGTGCGGCCCCCAGGACGGGGAGGACGTGAACGTTTGTTGTTAAACCTCCGGATCGGGGGTACTGCCTATGGCCGAGCTAGTCCGGACACACAGTGACCTGGAAAGGGGCGGCTGCAGGAGGCCGGCTGGCGGCCCTGAGGCTGGGCCGGGCCAGGGCTGGGGTCCCCTGGGCGGCCCTGGGGGCTCCCTCTGCCCTCTGTGCAGACGTACTGAGGCTGCTGGGTCACCACGGGCCGCGGGGGCCACGGGCAGGGTCACCGTGAGCCTCAGAACCAGCTGCTTCCAAGCCGAGCTGTGCACTGCTGTGTGTCCCAGGCAAGCAGGTGTGTGCGTGAACACGGTGTGTGTGTGCGCGCGTGTGTGTGCGTGTGCGCGACACAGGGTGGTCTGGGTGCGTTTTCCCGGGGGCAAGTGAGGGTGCAGCCCTCGTGCCCCTGTCCGGGGGCCCAGGCTCTGGATGGGGTGTTGCCTCCGCTCCCGCCAGCCCCGGGGCTCCCGCGCCCCCAGACCCGCGGAGGCATTAGGTTAGCTCCGCTAGCGGGAGCCAATTCCCTGCGCCTGCTTGTGCGTCCTGAAAGCTTCCGTGTGCTTCTAATGAGTAGCTTTTCCTAAAGAGAAGCAGTAATAGCAGCAGAAACGTAAGTGGGTTTTGTAAACTTGTAATCACACGTGTCAAACACCGGGCAGCGTTTTCCGTTCAAAATAGACGCGGTGGGAAATAACACGCCGTGGCGCCGGGAACGGTGTTTCCTCTGACAGAAGTTAATTCTAAACTAAGTATTCCCTGGAAGGAAAGCGGGGGAAACATTTTTACATGTCTATCATTTGTCCTCGGAGGACACAAAACAAATATGTTTTTTGCCGCGTGACACCTGCATTATTCCGTGGCCTCGGGCTATGTGCTGTTCCCCGTTTGCAGAACCGGAGAGGAAAGCAGCGCTGCATCACCAGGAACACACAGTGCAGGCTAATCACGCCGCGCAGAAACCAGAGGCCGCCCGCCGAGGAGAGGGGCCCGGTGCCCGAGCCGGGGAGGGAGGCGCAGGGGCAGCGGCGCCCGGGCCCGCACCATGGCGCCCCTGCGCGCACGCTCCGCGGGCCCGAAGCTCATCGGAGCCGCTCGACATTGCCCGGAGCTGTTGGCACTCTGCAGGGGCTCCCGGGGAAGGCAGCTTCCTCAGTGAGTCCTCCTCGGCAAAGACCCGAACAGTCCGCACGCGGCGAGGTTCTGAGAAGCCCCCGGCACTCAGAAGAGACCCCCCGAGTGGGTCCCGGGGGAGGGGACAGGCTGGGGGACCAGAGACTGCTGGGCTGCGGGGGACACTGCTGAGCCCCCGGGAAGCAAGCGCCACAGCCAGCGTGGCCAGACATTCTGGGCAACAGGCTCTAGAAGGCCCTTTTCAGAAGAGCACAGGGCTGACCCTCCTGAGGTCACCGTCCTGACTGCACCTCACCTCCGCCAGCCCCCATCTTCAGCTCGGCCGCAGACATCTGCCCTCCATCCTGGCTCAGATGTCCCCATGCTGGGCCTGGCCCCAGGGCTCACCCACACCTGCATTTCCCCGGGGAAGCTGGTGTGGCCCAGAGGGTGCAGAGCTGTGGCCCTGGGGGGGGCGACTCTAATTCTCCTAATCAAACTGGGAGGGGTCCTCTCTTTCCTCCAGGAAGCCACCGCCATCCCTGGCCCTGGGGCCACCACCTGGATCTCTAAGCCCAGAGCCCCAGTGTGATCTTGGGGGGCCTCTGGGGACCTTCCTGCTGTGGGTCCTGCAGAGGCCCCCCGGCCTGTCCTCACGGGCCTCCAGACCCCCTCCCCCAGCCCACTCGGGTGAGGGGGCTGTCCTTTCAGGGAGGGGGACCAGCTCACGGGGCAGGGGCAGCTGCTCTGGGCCCATCCCTGGGGAGCCTGCAGGTGCACCGTCCCACAGGTGGTTGGGGCTGAGGGGCGTCCAGGCCGGAGGCTGCCCCCGGCCCTGTCCCATCCCACCTTCTCCGGCGCTGAGCAGCCTTCCTAGATCGTCCGCGGCGGCCCCTGGGTCATTGGGGTTCATCACGGCTAGGAGTGTGAGCCTGGAGTGCCAACCCAAACCGTGCTCACCCCGCTCAGGCAGGTGGAGAGAGGATGTGGCTCAGGGAGCTGCCCCCTGGACTGTTCCAGACTCCGTCTCTCCGCCCATCTTCTTCCGGGCCTTTCAACCAGCCCTTACCCAACCCCAGGAAGGGACCCCGGGACGCCCCGGCCCTCGCGTGTCCCACACGCGTTCCCAAGGGTTCCCGCAGGGATGGCGTCTCTCGCCCTCTCCCTGCCTCTCCCCTGCACACACACTCACACAGCGCGACAGTGGGTCCCGCCGCAAGCTGGCTCGGGTGCCGCTCCCCCTACAGGCAGTGGCCTGACACCACTCAGCTTTCTGGCCTGGAGGGGAGAGGACACGGTGCTCTGTCCCCAGCTCTGTCCAAACGGGGCTCGGGATCCTCCTTCGGAAGTGCCCACGGGGTCAGGGTGGGCCGCCCAACCAGGGCGCCATGCGGGACAGCAGGAACCCGGGCCTGCCTGTGGGGCTCTCAGCGGTGGCTTCCCGTTCCCCTCCCCCGAACCCTCCAGAACCCTTCAGATCAGCACCCGCAGACGCAGCACAAGTGTGCACACACACAGCACACCCTGCCACACACACACGTGTGCACACGCACACTCACACTCGCACACTCTGCCCTTCCGAAGGCGCCCCAGCAGGTGCCTGCGAGCTGTCCCTTCGCTGAAGGCTGTGCAGCTCTTGGGGTGGCTGTGTCCCCCGACGTCCCCGCGGACGAGTGTGAGCAGTTAATGGGAGGCTGGGCTCCGCACTCAGCATCCCTACGTTTCCTGGAAAGGCCGTGACTCTCCCCAGCCCTGCTCCTAAGAACACGTTTCACAACGAGGCTTTTAAGAGTCGCCCCTCTATCTGTAGGGCACGGTGACCAGAGTCCCTCCGGCCGGCCCTTGCCCAGCGTGGACGGGCGGGGTGCGGGCGGCCAGATTCCTTCTCAGTAGGGGACTGAGGGGCCTCTGAAACAGCCTGGTGTGAGTCTGGAGGCCCCATGTTCGGCCCAGTGCGCCTGCTCCGCGGGCCGACGCTCTCACCTATAAATAACGGCGCCGACAGGTCCGCTGTCAGCAGCGCTGATGGACGGTCCCTTCTCCCGCCATTACAGCCTTGTGAGTATGGGAAAATTAATTTACGTGGTAGTTAATTTCTAATGAATTCCACTCAAGCGGTTAATGTGGTCCTCGGTGTTATGGTAACCTTCATGGATCATCGCATTATGTAAATAAATTCTACTTTATGCTGGTTTATTAAAAAAGAGAGTGAGATTGGGGAGTCTGGTGCAATCCTGCCTGCGCACGCACACAGCGCACTCTTGGCAGGGGGACCCTTCGAAGGGGAAGAAATGAAAAATCCATCACGAGTTTTCCGGAATGCTGAGCTAGTCACTTTCAGCTGCCCCATGGACGGCAACGCCCATGTTCACGCTCTGGACAAATATCCCCAAAGTCACTCTGTTGTTTCAGCACAATGGGAAAGAGGCACGTTTTTGCCTTGAAGTCCGTATGAAATTTGGAACCAACCTTAAAGAGTGTGTTCTCTGACAGCGCGCCTGAGGACGAGGCCAGGGAGGGGGCCGCCGGCTCTCGTGCAGATGACTGGGCAGGGGGCGGCCTGCGGTGCGCGGCTCAGCTGGCCTCAGGGTGGGCCACGTCCTCACCGTGGGGGCCGTGAGGGTGGGCTCACTGGCCGACCCCCAGGGCCGGCGTGTGCAGGGGCGCTCTGATGACTGGCACGGCTCAGGGTCCCCCATGTGGGCTCCGGAGCCCGGCTGCCGCGTGGGGACAGCACAGGCAGGGGGGCCGACACAGCACGCAGGGTGTCCCAGCTGCAGCGGCTGGAGGGTGGGGCTGGCGTGCCGGTGCCTGCAGATCCCACTCCTCTTCCTGCAGACCTGCCGGCTCCTCGTCCTCCCCGGGGGCGGCAGGCACCTCTTCGGGGGTCTCTCCAGGAAAGAGTGCTAATCAGACCACGTCCCCCCACCGGCCCCACCTCCACGTGCGTCACGCTGGTCGGGGCTCCAGCACGCAGATCTGGGGGACGCAGACGCCCCGTGCCCGGCACCGCGCACTCAGCCGTGCTCTGGCTGGTCACACGGCCGGGCTGGCTGGGCTCACCATCCTCCACACGGTGGCCGTCCCGCAGTGGTCCCTGGCTCCTCGGACACCTTGCCCAGTAAGTGACCTCTCCATGAGGGCGCTTCCAGGGCCCCCAGGACCTGTAGGCGCTGGGTTGCATTTGCTGCTGGGAGGGACCTCCCTTGTGTTCCACCCGGCCTGTGGGCCCCCCAGGAATAGATTTGCGGTGAGGAGGAGCCAGCTGGCCTGTGGGGGCCGCGTGGCAGCCCCACAGACTCAGTTCTCCAAGGAAGAGCCAACAGCAGATCGGGTAGGGAGTGGGCTCTCAGGATTTCGGGGCCCGGGGGGGCTGGCTTTGCCAAGCAGACGGGCAGGCTGGACGTTCAGGTGAGAGCTGGCGTTGCAGGGGTGAATCTGGTTCACAGTGCAGCAGGCTGGAACCTGAGGCCAGGTGACTCTGCCACTGTCATAAGAGAGAATTGTGGTCTCTAGCAAGCGGGTCTTGGCTCTGATAACCTTCAACTGATTGGGTGAGGCCCACCCACACCACGGAAGGTCATCCAGTTTCCTCGAAGTCTACTGATTTAAGTGCTGATCGCATGTACGGAGGGAGAGCCCACAGAGCAGTGTCCAGCCTTCCGGGGACATCACCTGATGCTGCTGCGATGAGCCGTCCATGCATCACTGTGTCGGTGGGCCCCGAAGCAGAGCTGGCTGTAGGTGCTGCCTCGGGCCCTTCCCTGCCGCGGCTCTTCCTAGAGGGTACCTCGGACATGACCCCCCAGAGCCTGCAGAGCTCCTCGGCCCCCAGCGTGGCCGGCAGCATCCACACCCCCGGAGCCCCAGTCCTGTGCAAGGACGGCCTCTGGCCTCTGTCTGTGGGCGCCAGGCCCTTGCTGGCCTCCTTGCCTTAGACGGGCTGCTCTGCGCCTGCCTCCTCCCCGGCGGCCCGCCCACCGTGAGGGCCACCCCAGGGATGGGCAGGGCGGACGTCCCCTGCGCCGCACGGCCAGATGGCTTCTCCGAGGACCTGCCCTCTGTTACCGGTCCACTGAGATGCTGGGCTTCGTCCCCCATCGCGCCCCTGGGGCCTCCCGCAGCGTGGACTGGAAATCACGCCCTGTGTCTCCCTGCTGTGACCTGGACAGGGTCCTAGAGCGGGGGGACTGAGCGGCATCCAGCCGGGCCTCCACACAGCTCGGGGGACGCCCCGGGGCAGGTGGGCTGCACGGTGACGGCACAGAGAGCCCGTGCCGCCCGCTGACGCCGCCAGCTCTCTGGTGGCCGCGCATGTTATTCCCAGAAACACGACAGCCAAGGTTTTAGGGGCTGCCGTAGTGCGGGCGTCTCCACCAGAACGGCCGGGTTTCGGGTCAGCTTCCCTGTGGCCTGGCAGCCAGAGGCGGGCTCGCTGCACACTTCCCTTCATGTAGACCTCGGGAGCCAACAGCCGGCCCACCCTAGGAGGACCCACAGCCCCCTGCCCAGGGCAGGATACGGTGGGAGAGAGGGTCCTCCTGTCCTTCGGTAGAGCGTGTGACTCTGGGTCCCGGGGTCGTGGGTTCGAGCCCCACAATGGGCATGGAGCCCACTGAGAAAAGCCACAACGTCTGCGAGTGGGGCAGGGCGTGCGTGCACCGAGCGGTGGAGGGACCCAGGCTCCCCGGGGAGCCTCCGCCCGGCTCCTCGCCCTCCGCAGCTGGGGCTGGCTTCTGCGCCTGCCCCTTTCACACGCGGCTCTGTCAGCAGCCCAGGTCCCGAGTCACAGGGAATCAAGGAAAGGAGACAGTTGGGAGGGACGGAGGGGGGAGGGGGAGGGGGCGGCCGACGGTGGGGACTTAGGGCCCTGTGCCCGCCCCAGCTTACAGGTGAACTTGGTACCGTGTCATCCGGCAAGGGGCCAGGTGGACACTAGAGGAAGTCCGGAGAAGCCAGGCCAGAAAGGGAACAGAGAAGAAGCCCAGAGAACTTAGGTTTAGGCGACGAAGGGGGAGGGAGGCAGAAGGAAGGGGAGGAAGGAAGGAGGAGGGAGGCAGAGGTGGGAGACACAGGGGCCAGGAGAATCTGGAACTTTGTACGACCCGTGTTCAGAGGGCCGGGGAGGTCCCGTTGCAGAGCCAGAGTGCACGTGAGCTGGTGTTCCGCCGCCCTTTCCCTCCCCCGCGTCCGTGAGCCGCCCTCCAGGCTGAGCCGCCCTCGAGGGAGACCGGTCGCTCGGCACAGGGACCCGCTGGATGGAGGTCTGATGAGAAGAGGGACCCTGTGTTGGACCCCCCTGCTTCGGGGGGTCCAAAGTGATGCTCTCGGACTCCGACAGGACCTTCACGAAATGCTGGAGCAAACGGCGAGCCTGCGATTCAGAGCGGCAGCAGGGAGAAGCCGTCAAACTCTGAATCCCCGGGCGCTGAGAAGCACGCGGAGCCCTTCCAGTAAACATGAGTGGGATATGGAACCAACAGCAGCTGCGGGACTCCTAACACGTGTGGTTCGTAGGAAGCAGGTTTTACTGCGAGTTCTGGGAGTGGGGTGAAGCCTTCCCTCTCCTACACAGAGAGGGGCGCCCCCCACATTTTCACCGGGAGGCACGGAAGGTTCTGGACGCAGACGGGAGCACTGCAAGCAACTACATGCTGGGCGGCGGCTCCCTTTCTTCCCGTCCACAGCACCGGAGCCTAGCCAGCCCCCTGCCGCTGGGAGATTGTGCTTTTCTGCCTTCGAAGCTAGGGGTAGCTGCTGGCAAGTTAGCGAGTCATTGGGTGGGTCTCAGAGAGCTGCTTACTGAAAGGGTGGGAGGGACGTGGGGAGGGGTGGGTGTCGGGTTTGTCCTCTAGCCCTTCCCTGCCCGTCTGCCTGGAATGCCGGATGTAATAGCTGGAGCTCCAGCCATCATCTTGTGCCATGAGGTTCCTGTGAGCGTGGAAAGCAAGCACCAAGAATTGTTGTTGAGGGACAGGACAGATAGAGACCAGACAGGGACAGCTGCTCTAACAGCTCCGTGTGCCTTTACATGGCTTCCTCCACGGATGAGGGCAGGACGTTGCATACTCCGTGTAAAGCACTGTGATGTCCAGCCCGTCTCCCACAGCGGACTGAATATATTGCTGATTGAACATCTTCAGCAGACCAAGCAGGACTCTTCTCATGTGTGTATCCACACACACACCGTGTGTTGAGCACAGTACGTGACACAAAATAAAAACCTAGTAAATATTTGGGTGAGCGGATAAATGAAGAACCACAATTTTTGATCCACTAATCAGGGAAGACTCTGTTGTTCCTCTATCTCAAATGGCACATGAGGCAATTAAACGGATAAGAGTTTTGCAGTTGGTGATGTACATGCTATTAACCACCGTGGGAACAGCTGTACGTGACACAGGACCCTTAGGAAAGGCCCCACTCCAGGCTTCCGGAGACAGCAGGGGGCCTGCTGGGATGTCTGCGCAGGATCCATGCTCTGCGTCACATGCTGGCGTCACACGAACGAGAACACTTGCCTCACGTTCTGCGAGAGCCCCACTCCAGGTCCTCTGCCACCGTCGCTCAGGCCTGCTCCCACAGCACGGACGTGTCCACAACGATGTATGAAGGAGGGAACGTGGCTGTGTGCCAATAAACCTTTATTGACAAGAACAGGTTGAGGGGGGCAAGGCCCACCTGCGGCTACGACAAGCCAGAGACCCTCCTTTGCAGAAACGGACGCCACCGAGGCTCAGACGTCCCCGAGGGGCAAAGAAACAGTAGGTACCTCTGTCTGCTCCGCTCCTGTTCTAAGATCCGAAGACATGCCAGACGGGAAACAGTGCGGGCGCTCCTCCAAACGCGACACAGAGTGGCCACGTGACCCGGCCACTTCTGGGTGTTTGCCCAGAGAAAACGAACACAGCGATGGGAGAAGAACGTGCCCCCACGTGCACCGCAGCATTGCCCACGGCAGCCCGGACACGGCAGCCCGGACACGGCAGCAGCCCGAGGGACGGACTGAGGGACGGAGGGAGAAGAGACGGGTTGTGCATGACGGAACGCTGCTCCGCCATCGAACGGAACGACATCTTGCCGTTTGCAACGGCGTGGACGGAGCCAGAGGGGACAATGCAGGTCGGGGAAGGACAACTACCCTGTGATGGCTCATACGTGGGATCTCAACACCACAAAACCCAAAGCCGGGCTCGTCGATGCAAAGCAGATGGGGGAGAGCTCAGAGGCGGGGGGCGGGGCACACGGTGCAAACGTCCGGTTACAGAACAAGGAGGTCCTGGGGGTTCACACGTGGCGGGGCGACTAAAGTTAACGACTCCCCATCTCACCTCGGATTGCTGCTCAGCCGCACACACGGACGCTCTAACCGCGTGTGGCGACGGGTGCCAACCAGACCGCGTGTGCTCCCTCGCACTGCGCACCAAGGAGCCCCCACGTTGCACACCCCAAACTAACAGAGGGTACGGCAATTATATTGCAGCGACCAGACAGAAACGCTTACAAGTGGGTTACAATCTAGTGGGTCCTGGGCCCCCGGAGGAACGGGGGACGGGAACGGTGGAGGTGCCGGCAGGGGCAGCCACTTGAGGGGGCCGCAGGCTGCGCGTTGGGGCTCCGGCCGGAAGGAAGCGGTCGTGCGGGCTGGGTCGGGAGGGCACGCGCAGGCTCGGGCAGGGCTAGCCGGGCTGAAAGCCGGGAATCCCGCTTGGACGGGGACTCCCAGCTGCGCGTGCTCATGGCGGACACTCGCGGAGCCTGCAGCACCGGTCCCCGGTGTGAGCGGCTGGAAGTGCGGCCAGGCGGGGACAGGAGGCGGGCGAAGGGGGGCGGGCGTGCAGGGGCTCACTCCTCCTGTGCGGTTGTTACGGGTTCAAGTTCTCTTCAATGACACCCCGTCCCCAGAGTTCTTCATTCTTCTCTCAGGTATCAGTTACAGACGTGAGACACAACCCAACTCCTCAAACACAAAACAAAGGGAGACAAAGTCTACGCCAACAAGCGAGCCTCCCGTGTCCGCCCCGCCCCGCCGCCCCCCAAAGCACCTGTCATTGCTACTTTGCCGGGTGCTTCTTGAGAACTCGTCTTGCACAGTTACCCAAATACTTTTATTTGGAAAAACACGGGGTTAGATTTTTAAGAGTTTAATGTGCACACGCACGCAAACACACTTGGCACGCCGTCGCGGAACTTGCTTCTGGATGCGCGATGCCGAGGCGCGTCCCAGCGGGTGTCCCGTGGCTCCCGGCGGCGCGACTTTGTCTGAGGCTCCTCGCTGACTTGCCGGCACCACCGGCCCTGAGCTCGCCCCAGGTCTTTGCCGTGACCGTGCTGCTCCGAGCGCCGCCTCCTGGGATCGACGTCGCGTGTGGGGACGGCGCTCAGTTCGCCGTCGGGTGGGGCCGGGGGACCCACAGTCGTCGGTGGGGGCTGCTGTCCAGTCCCTGCACGGGGACCACCTCCTGCAGCGGCCAGGAGTCCGCGCGCATCGCCGGCTGTGCGCATGGGAGGCCGTGCTGTGCGTACCTTCTGCAAGTCCGATGGGCGAACGCTCGCGGCGTTTCTCCTTTCTTCTCACTTCCTTGATTACTATGAGCTCCCTGCCACCTCACTGGGTTTTCTCGCCCTCTCCCCGTTCACACCTTCCGTCCGTTTCTCTGCCGTCTGGTTGGACCCTACAGGTGGGCGATGCCTCTGCGTGCCTGCGGTCTTCCCTGGGGTGTTCCCCTCCGTGGGGGGGGTTCCCTCCCAGACTGGCTTGTTCTGCAGAATGTGCTGGACGGCAACACGTCCCCTGGTCCTGAAGGGTCTGCTGATGTCCTGGTGGACTGTCCACGCCTTTTCAGGAGAGACTGTGGGCCCCACGTCTAGTCCCCCGCCCCCCCGAGGCGGCACTTGTCGCGACGGGGATAGCAGGAGGATGGACGGGACCCCGAGGCCCAGCGCAGAGGGAGCCGGCCCCGTGCTGTGAGGCTGTGTCTCTGGGCTCGTTGCCGGCTTCCCTGGGGGGACAGAGGGCCGAGGCGATGGCCTGTCCTCTCCACAGCAGGATGGAGGGGATCTGATTTTCCTTCCGTCCCGACCGGGAGCCAGAGGCTGCCTGGGCAGTCGGGTTTGGAGATTTGGCTCCTGGAGACGGAGCCTGCCACGGTGTTGGGAAGCAGCACAGGGAACACAGATCCCTTGTCCAATGTCCAGCCTCTGGGGCCAAGTGGCCGCGTTTGGGGCTGGCCCCTCATGGCCCAGGAGTGCGGACTTTCACCTGCTTAAGTGAGCCTAATTGTGTGTCTTCTCTTCTGACTTCTGGAGTTGACTTGCTGAAGCGGAGGTCTTCCTACCCCAACTTTATGCGGATAACCCCCCCCATCCTCCTCGCCATGTGCCCTTACTTGGCTTCTCCGGGACCTGTGGCTCGCTTGCCGCACGTGGGGGTGTGGTAGTAAGTCCAGACGTTGCTGGGGGTACTCCTGGTGCCAAGCCGCAGACCCTGATCCTCACGCTTTCCTTCTTCCCCTTCGATCCTTCAGGTGAAGGTTCGCTGGAGACCTCTCCCCGGGCCTCCTCAGTCCCGCTGAGCGCACGCGCCCTGGGTGAACTGTTCAAGCTTCTCAGTGTTTCCACGTCCGCTAGGGAACCTCCGTTCCAGTGCGTGATAGGACCGGCACCCCAGCTGTGCTTTGACATTCCTTCTTCCCAAGGCTGAAGCTGCGTGGAGACTGTCACTTCCATCAGCGTTCCTGCTGGTACCGTGGTGGCTTTGCATGAGAGATGAGTGGGCCAGTGTCCCCCGGGAGCGGAGCCCGAGACGGGCAGAGGTGAGCACGGGAGCTGGGACGCGATTCCAGCAAGCAGAGGGAGGTGAGGGGAGCAGGGGTGAGGCACCGGAAAATCCGGCTACACGCAGGTCATTGCGCTTGTCGGCACCTGCTGCTACCAGATCTTAAATTCTGGACATTCTGGGGGCCTGGGGGCTCAGTCGGTGAAGTGCCCGACTCTCGATTTCGGCTCAGGTCTTGATCTCAGGATCACGGGATCCAGCCCCTTGTCAGCCTCTGTACTCAGCAGAGAGTCTGCTTGTCCCTCTCCCTCTGCCCCTCCCCCTGCTTTCTTGCAAACAAACAAACAAATAAATAAAATCTTTAAAAATTTTTCTGGTATTGATGATTTGCATCTTGTTCCTTTCTTCTGGATCAGAAGAGCTAGACATTTGTCTGTCTTGTGGCTCCTTTCCAAGAAGCAGCCTTCAGGCGCTTTCATTTTTCCTATTGCTACTCTTTTTTATAGTTTGGAGTTTGCTCTCCATTTTCTAGTTCCTTTGGGTAGAAGACAAGACCATTGTTTGGAGGCCCTTTACCTTTTCCAGTATCAGCATTCGAGGCTGTAAATGTCCCTCTAAGCATCGCTTTTTAATGGCTTTCCAGGCAAGTTGGTATGTTGTGTTATTTCCCACCTTCCTCAAGAATTTTCTACTCTTCCTTTTGAATTCCTTGACAGATGGTTTATTTAGAATTGTGTTGTTTAATGTCCAATTATTTGAGTGATTTCCCAGATGTCTTTGTTGTTAAATCTTATGTGGTCAGAACATATTTTCTATGACTGAAACCCTTTGAAATACATTGAGACTTATCTTATGGTCCAGAATATGGTCAATTTTGGTGCACGTTCCCTATGAACCTAAAAAAGATGCCACTTCTGCTGATGTGTGGGGCCATGTTTCATAAGTATCGATTAAATTGGTTGATAGTGTCGTTCAAATCTTCTGCATCCTTAATATTTTCTGCCTACGTTTCCCACCAATTACTGAAAGAGAAGTATTGATATCTCCAAGCAATTTTTGTTTCTCCTTGTAGTTCTATAAATTTCTGCTTTCTGTATTTTGAAGCTCTGTGTTGAATGCACAGAGATTTAATATTGTTATCTGTTCTTGGTTAATTAGCCCATCGGTCGTTATACCTGGTCAGGTCTGGTGACCAAATCGACTTTGACCAACATTAATATAATCCCAGCTTTCTTTTGATTATTCTCGGAGTGATATTTCTCCTGTCACTTATCCTGCCACTTACATTTAACATGGATTTCTTATAGACTGCATATACTTGAGTCTTGCTTTTTCTAAGATTTATTTGAGAGAGAGAGCGAGTGTGGGGGGGTGAGGGGCAGAGGGCGAGGGAGAGAGAATCTTGAGCAAACTCCCCGTTGAGCACGGAGCCTGACATGGGGTTCAATCCCAGGACCCCGAGATCCTGACCCTAGCTGAAATCAAGAGTCAGATGCTCCACCAACCGAGCCACCCAGGTGCCCCAAGTCTTGCTTTCCACACAGTCTGACACTCTGCTGTTTGACCAGGACCCTTGCAAGTGTACCTGTGCTGTGATCAGCAATCGGCTGAATTTGAATCTATGGTCTCGTCTTTCATTTCCTATTTACCGTATCAGTGCATCGTTCCCTTTTCCTGTTGTGGTATTCTTACTTCAAATTAATTATTTTAATATTGCATAGTTTCTCCCTAATTGGCTTATTCCACTTATCTTTGTATTCACGTGGCGGCTGTTCCAGTGTTAGCGTGCACGCTGTGACGTCACCGTTCGCCGTGACGTCACGGTTGCCCCTTCTGCTCCCGTCCCTGTGCGGCCCGCTGTCCCGCTGCCGTCCTGCGGATGCTGTGAGCACCACGGCACGTTGCCCTTAGTGTTCCTTTAAAGGGTTCTTTCAAAAGGATATTTACATGAGGAAAAAATGTCCTTTATAGTCACCGAATAGTTACTATTTTAGCGCCAGTCGCTCTTTATGTATTCTGTGTTCCCATTTGAACGCCCCCAGCCCTTGTCTTTCACCGTCAGGTCTGAGAGCCTCTCACTGCACGGATTTGGGATCGTCGCTCTCCCCACACCGTAAAGAGGTTTCCCCGTCTCTGGGCTGCATGGTCTCTGGTAAGTGTGCGGCTGTTTTTGTCCCTCTGTGAGGAATGTGTCCTGTTTCTCCATCCGCATTTCAGAGGCTTTCTCTTTATCTGATATTTAGCAATTTGATAATGATATATTATTATATGGTTTTCTTTCTATTCCTCCTGATTCAGGCTTGCTAAGCTTCTTGGATTTGCGGATTTATTGTTTTCATCAAATATGGAAACATTTTGCTCATTATTTCCTCAACCGTTGTTTTTTTCTCCACTCTCCCCCAGGAAGAATGCTGGATACGGTCCCACACCTCACTGAGTTCCTTTTTTTTTTTTTTTTTGGTCTTTATTTGCTCTCTATTTGCTATCTAGAAATTCCATTGGGGAATTTTTTTGCAAGGTCTATTGAAGTAAAGTTCTGTGAGTTTTACAAGGTATGTTGTCACGAACCTGCCCCCACCATCGGTACACAGAACAGTCCCATCCCCCGAAAGCATCCATCCGGGTCCTCTGGCAGCCAACCCTGGCTCCCCGCCCCCCGCTCCCAGCAACAGGCCTTCTGTGCCCATAGTTTGGACTTTTGCATAACGTTGTCGCAGCACTAGAATCACGAATATGTAGCTTTCTGAGCGCAGGCTGCTGTCAGTCAGAGTGGTGGGTCTGAGGTTCCTCCACGTCTCCGTTTGGGCCACTTCTTTACTACCTGCTGCTGAGGATTCCGCTGGAGGAGCGCACCTCGCTTGGTGGATCGGTTCCCCGGCTGAAGGACACGCGGGCTATTTCCAGCTGGCTGTTTCGTTTTGTCTTAGTTATAAAGTCACCATACACATTCACGTAAAGGTTTTACTGTGAACGTCAGTTTTCATTATTCTTGGACAAATACTCGAGGGTCCGCTCGTAAATGAATCATTCAAGTTGATGACCAATGGTTAAGCCGAATCCAACACGGTCGCGTCACCTTCAGTGAGAGTTACCATCACGGCAGCATCTTGGTTTTTCCATTTGGCAGCCATTCTGTTAAGTATGTAATTTTGTTGTGATGTTAATTTGCTTTTCACTAAAATCCAGTGTTAAACATTTTTATGAGCTTATGTTCCATCAGTGTGTGTTCCTTTGTGAACTATCTTTTGCCCACTTTTAACTGGGTTTGTGGTTTCCTTATTATTGAGTTCTGAGATTTCCTTATATATTCTAGAGCCACTGCGTTATCAGAAATGTGTTCTGCAAATATTTCCTCCTAGCGTTTGGCTTGTTTTCATTTACTTAACAGTATCTTTTGAAGAGAAGATGTGAACTCTGATGAAAATATCTTGAAGATATAACTTTGGTGCAATCTAGTTTATGAAGGTTTTCTTTCATGGGTCATGTTTTTGCTGTTGTATCTAATAAATTTGCAGATCCCAAAGTCACATGTATTTTCTATGTTTTCTTGAGAAGATTTTATAGTATTAGGTTTTACATTTAGGTCTATGATCTATTTTTAATCTTAGTATATGGTGAAAGTTATTTTGTGTATATGGAAATTCAGTTTTCTAGCACCGTATGTACAAAGATGGATGCTTTCTTCATTGAATCGCCCTTAATCCTGTTTTGAAAATCAGCTGAGCATGGATGTGTGGGTCTAGCTCCGACCCCTCCACTCTGTTCTCGTCCGTGTGCCTTGCAGCACCGGTTCTCGTGTCTTAGCTACTGTGGCTTCATTGTAAGCTTTGAAATCAGGGAGCAGGCTTCCTTTGACATTTCTCTGCATTTTCAAAATTTTGGCTCTTTTGCATACTTAGCCTCTCCATATAAAATTTTGAATACTCATGGCATTTTGACCAAAAACTTTGCTGGGATTTTTATTGGGATTACATTGAGTTTGTAAACCAGTTTGAAGAGAACTGACAATATCAAATATTCTAATCCATAAACATGGTATAGCTTAATATTTAGATCTTACTCAAATTCTTTCAACAGTGTTTCATAATTTCAAGTATATGGAATGTGTATAAATTTTGTTAGATTGGTATCTAAACATTTCATGGTTTTGGTGCTATTATAAATAGTTCCTTTTATCTCAATTGCTATTTGTTCACGGCTAGCATTTACAAAGATCCTTTTCACTGTGTGGATAATAGAAAAACCATGAAACATTTCTGGTAGGTTTTGGTCATTGTGAAGTCAAATCCGGGGTAAGATGGGAACTACTGTAATGACCTAAGCAAGAAGCTAGCACATTTTTTCTGCAAATGTAACTCAAATTTTAAGTATTTTTAGGGTTTTCAGGCCATACGGTCTTTAAGCAACTGTTCTCCTAGTAGAAAGCTTAGATAATACATACAAGAACGAGCATAGGGGATGAGTTTGCTTGCTGCCTCCTGACCTAAACGAAGTTTGCTGTTACACTGGTCTCCGGGCTGGAAATGCGGGTCCATCCAGATACTGCAAAGTAACGGAGCTGTAAAGAGGGTCTGGACAGCACACAGGTGGAACCTCAGATTAGAGACTAATAATCCCAAAAGGGACGAATGCTTTAAAAACCTATCAACGCCCTGTTAGAATTCCAGCTTGTCCATTACAATCACAGGTTCCTGTGGACTTGGGCCCCATGGCGTCAGTTCACCCATTACCACTTGTCCTTCGAATATCTCGAGTCACTCACCTGTACACACAACACCAACAAATATTTGCAGAGCCAGACACTCACAAGGCAAGTAAAGACCTCACACTTACCTGTCGAGGAGAAAACAACTGAGAAGAAGTAAGGGGTGTGTGGCGTGTGTGTGCGTGTGTCCTGGGCCGTGCAGCAGCCAGCTTCTCCCCCACGCAGGACGTGGCTGCCTTCCCATGGACAGGACCCGTCGGCCAACTCTTCAGAACGAAACTGTGGGCTTAGCCTGTTGGAGGAGACTTTCCAGCCAAGGGGAGAGGACAAAAGGCTGTCTGTTCGTAAGGAGGTATGTCACGTCATCGCCGCGTGAGTCCACATGCATTTGCTGAGCACCTACTACAGACCAGGCCTTGTAGCGGACTGAGAGCAAAGCAAGAGAGAAACAGGGTCCCCAGCCCAGGCCTTTGGTTCTCGGACGAACCCTGTGGGGAGGGGTGGGTGGCATGAGCCCCCATGGGAGACTGTGCCCCTGGGAATCCTTGGCCATGTCTGGAGAACTCCTGCTTCTGACATCCTGGGGAGGGGGCCGAGGGTGCTGTACCCCTACAGTGCCCTGGACAGCCAGGCACGGAGAAGAATCTGTGCTGAGGGCCAGCAGAGGCGAGGGGAGAAAGCACCCCATGTCACAGACCGATCCTGCAGTCGCTGTGGTTCGAAACCTAGACCTGCAATCCCCACCGTTAGAGCACCTGCACTCAACACAGCTCAGTTCAAAGGAAACATCACACTGCAAACGTGTTACAGTCTCTGGAGGCCCGGCTGCACCTAAACCGGGGCAGGGGTCCCCGAAGCCCTCGAAGCAACGAGGAGGAAAGGTTGTTACTGCGGCAGAACTAGCAGGATCCCACCTTCTCCCAGGATAAAGCGATCCAGGGAAGGGCATTTCCTTCCTCTCCGTCTCCTTCTGAGCTGCCTCCTGGGCTCTGTGCTGGGGACCGGAGTACCAGAGTCAGGGCCCCCAAGGCCAGGACTACAAGCGCAGCCTGAGCAGGGCTCACGGAGCTGCCCGTGTGCCGCGGGGTCATCAGCTTTCCACGTGCGCGACACTGCTCGCTCCCCTGCAGCCTGCCAGGGCCTCTGGCTGGCGCCGCCCCTGCATCTCAGCATTCCTGGTCCTGCGGGTCTCAGCCTAGACCCCCCCCCCCAGGGACAGCATGGCGGGGGAACGCCTTCACTGGCCTCCGCACACGCTGCTCAGCGACACCGCCACCCCACCCAGTGTAATGGGTTCCAGCCGCGGGCGGGACAGGAAGGCCGCCGGAGGTGGCCACTGTGCTGAGCTCAGACCATGTGGGTGAGGCAGCCAGAGCCTGAGCCGGGGGACCCACCAACACCTGCGCCACTGGTCCCAGGCCACACGGCTGCAGAGGGTACCAGAGCTGCGCTGGTCGGCACGTGCACATACCCCACACATGTGCATGTTCCCGTCTCATCACGGATGACCAACAGGCTTAACTGATACCTGGAACACCTCTGCGTACGGACGGTTGAATAGGCCTTGATGTAAAGTCTGCTTCCAAGGCCTTCCCACTCATCCTCAAGACAGGAAAGCGGGGAAGGGGAACGTGCAGGCCTGGGACAGCCGCACGCCCGCGGGTGCAGAACTGGGCTGAGCGGGCTTCCCGGCACCGTCCTGCCCTGGGGCTCTGGCTCTTCCTAACCGGGCTGCGCTCTGACCTGGGGGCGACCCGGTCTCGCCCTGCCTTCCTTCTGCCCTGCACACAGTTTGCAGAGGATAAAAACCATGCCTTCCCTGTGGGGGCCCGCCTGCCAATGGGAGGGGACCGGGCAGCCCCAGACGCGAGGCACTGGGTGGTGGAGGCGAGAAGACGCAGGGTCCACAGAGATGACACAGCTCACATTTTATTTCTCTCCCGGGGGCCCCCTCCCTCAGGAGGCCGCACGGTCCCCGGCGACGGGACTACATCTGTCTCTGCTTGTGCTTGGGGTTCGCTCTGCAGTAGATGAACCAGCGGCCGCGCCTCTTCACCCGGTAACAGTCCCGGCAGCGCTCCTTGAGGACGCCCTTGCTCTTGAACCCCAGGGCCGGCGGCGGGCCGGGCGGCGGCGGGCCGGGCAGCAGGG
>LNAC01000467.1:768332-784855 GCA_002007465.1 Ailurus styani | reverse complement strand
TGTACGGTACGGCAGGGGCGCGGCGCCGGTCCTGGCGTCTGCGGGCTCCGGAGCGCCCGCCGCCCGACCCGCGTCGGTGCCGTGCGGGGCCGCTGCCTGCGCTCGCGGCCGCCGGGGTCTCACCCGCCAGGACGGCGTCCCCCGCGGGCAGCGCCGCAGGGCGGGCAGGGCGCTGGGGTCCGTGTGGCCCGGTGCCCGGTTCGCCCTGCCTGCGGTCAGTGCCGTCCGGGGCCCGCTTCGCCCTGCCGCCCGCCCTCGGGGAGGGGAACTCGGAGGGGCCCTGCTCGGCCGGCTCTGTCGCTGCCGCTCTCGGCCCCGGCTTTGCTACGGCCCCACTCGCGTCATTGCCCTTCTCCCGTTGGGCCTCGGGCCGGGACACGGCCCTGGCGACAGCGCCGGCCTTTGTCCGTCCTGGTGGCATCGCGATGGCCAGGGTGCTGGGAAGATGCGCTTTCCTGTCGTGCGGACTGTGGGTGTTGTTGAGTCACCTCTTTCCCGACGAGGCTGCAAACATTATACGTGGTCTCTTTTTTTCCAGGTTTATGATGATAAAGACTATAGGAAAATTCGGTTTGTGGGTCGTCAGAAAGAGGTAAGTGAGACATCTAGTAAAAGAGGTAGGTCTTCATAAAACCTTTATCAAGCCGAGAAATAAAAGTTAACGTACAGACTTAAATTCTCAAATTGTGAGCCCCCCCCCCAAAGCTCTGGGATTCTGCTTTTCTTTGAAATGCCTGCATGTCTCCATTTGTTTTGTTTTGTTTTCCTCTGGAATATATAAGAGGACATCTTGTGAGTGTACTCTGGGTTTATGTATAAACGAGAGTGGTCTTTTTTTTTCTTTCAATTCTGTGCCTTATATTCCTGAGACCATCAGATTAAAGGAAGTCACGTCAGCTTTTAGAAATTACTCTTTTGGTCACCTTTTGCGGTATGCTTGTCGTACTTCCTGCCAAACAGAGGAGGCTTTGTTCTTGCAGGGACTGACACTCCTGCGCTGAAGCTCGCAGGACCGTCCTGCCCGGAGTGGCTGTGACTGGTCCCATACCGTGTGACTGCAGGAGACACGATGCTGCTAGTGGTGTCCTCTGCCTGCAGGAACCTTGCTCTTCCTAACTCCTCTCTCACCTGCGCTGCCAGATCCCCAGTCCTCGCACACGTTTTTCGGGTGGTCTTCCGCTTCTGAGTCCTTTTACCTTCCGTGGTCACCTTGAGCCCCTCCTTCCCTCAGTCAGCCTTCTTGTCACTTCTCAGCTGTCTGCTGGTTGTGTTTCCTCTCCCTTCTGATCTTAGTTACACTGTCCATTCTTAAATTCTCATTTTCTACTTCTGTTCCTGCCTTGGGGGGCGCAGGGGCAGGGTGGTGGAGACAGAGTTTAATGCCTTGGCAGAGCAGATGGGTCCTGAAGCCTTGGGGTCGCTCCTGCTGCCTGGCCCCCAGCTCCCTAGCTCAGCAGTTCTGATGCATTAGCAAGCACCTGGGTCTCTCCCAAGCTCCTCTCTGCTAGAGACTCTTTGTGGCCTCTGGTTTCTGATCACCTTAGCAGGGGGGCAACCGGAACAACTTAAAACCAAAACCCACCAAACAAAATCAGAATTAGCAAAGCCAGTAAAGTGTGAACGGAGGAGGCAGGCCTGAAGGTGTCCCCTCACTCTGTCCACTCACCCAGGTTTGGAACCCCTGTCCTGGCTCCAGGTCTCTGTGGCTTTTTCCTGTTTGCCATCGTGTGTGTCTGTCCTAGGGGCACATCTTCAAGTCATAAAGATGCACAGTATGTTTATAAATGAGGAGTCCTGTTCTGGCTTTCATTCTTATGAGAAAAATTTGGCATTTAGTAGAATTTTAAAATTGTTTGGGTTTTCCAAAGGCATTGTTTTAGAAGACTTTTACGTGTACTGAAAACTCGGACGTGAAGTGCAGAAGGTTCCCCTGTGCCCGTCTCCTGCCAGGCAGCCTGTTGCAAGGGACGTCTTGCACTAGGGGTGCTGCGGTCGTTACAACTGGTTACTTAGAACACTTGACGGAGGTGATGTGTTAGGGGCTCAGGTCCGCAGTTTATGTTGGGGTTCCCTCTTCATGGTGTACAGTCTGTGCGTTGTGACAAACGCGTGTCGTGTCCACTGTCACAGTATCACAGAGAGGAGTTTCCCTGCCCTAAAAATGTCTCGTGCCCTGCGTATTCACCCTTTCTCCCCGCAGCCTCTGACAACCACGGATCTTGCTGTCTCTCTAGTTTTAGTTAGTTGTATTTTAAGAAATCCACTGAATCTGAGCTTGATCTGAAGAACAAGGAAAGCGGGAAGCTAGACAGCTGAGCTGGCCGTTGCAGAGAAAAATGGAAAGTATCTGTGTGTGACTCTTGGCCGCTCCTGGCCAGAGGCGTCTGATACGGTTTTCAGCGTGTCTGCAAAGGAATCCGAGTGGGCCTGTGACGGGGTCTTGCCAAGAGGAGACACTCACGTGCTCAAGAACAGGCCACCCAGCTCCCACCCCTCAGGGAGGGGACAGAAGCCAGGCCTGCCATGGTCCTGGGCCACCTCTGCGAGGCAGAGGGCTGGAACGGAGCGCACAGTCATCTGAAGTTACAGAAATAGTTTCATTGACTTTGTGGTCTTTTACACCAAAAGACAAGCACACGTTTCCTGTCCTCCAGGAGCTCGTGTGGGGAGGCGACTGCAGTGTGGAGTGGCGGTGATGCTGACAACAGAACAGCAGCAGTGCCATCTGTCATCTCGCAGCTGGGCGTACTTGCGTGGTTTCAGGCGTGGTTTCGAGTGTGGCTCCAGGCCGCTGTGTCTGACCGCGTCTGGATCTGTGCAGCCCCCAAGCTCTGCCTGCCCCAGTCGCTGATCTCGCTGGGCTGAGGGTGTCGGTCTGAGCAGACGAGCTGCCTCGAGCTGCTCGAGAGGCCCGGCCCTGGGCCGCCGTCAGCGGGCGCGGGCCTCTTTCTGTTGCTGCTGGGTTATCGTGACGGGGCTGGCGTCATTTGTAGGTGTTGAAGAGGCGCAGGTAGGCAGAGAGCCCAGAGCACGGGGAGCCCGAGGTCCGTTGGGTACAGCTTCCTGCTGCCCTCCGCCTTCCGCAGTGATGATGGGGTGGCTCTGCCCAGGTAGGAATGCCCTTGCCGGCTGTGGGGGGTGACCCTCGCTGCCCGGAGTGGGCATCCGTCCGAGCGGGGGTGCGCTGGACATTTCCTGCCCATCTTAGACCCCTGGCTGGCAGGTGAGTCTGGCTGTGACTGACTCACCTTTAAGTCAGAGCCCTTTGTTCTTCTGTGGCAGCGCCTGGTGAAGTGACTTCTCCGCTGAGGTGGCCCACACTCCCCGTGCAGACGCTTTAGGAAACTTCTCGGCTGTTAGCCAGGATCCGGAGCACAGTGAGACCCTGAGCGTCTTTCATCCCCTGCTGACTGGTGTTTGACACCGACACCTCCGCGTGCTGCCTTCCGAGCCGTCGTGATGTGAGGGTGCAGGTGTGTCCGCACACGCACGTGCACACACACGCATGTCCGGAAGGTTTGAGAAGGCTGAACGAGCCAGTGGGACACAGTGGGATCAGGAGCTGTGGGAAGTGGCCACCGCCCTACTCAGAGAGGAGGGTCCCTGCACTTCGGGCGGAGGTGGGGCAGCGGGCGCTCGTGTGGCCTTCGTGCCAGGGGCTGCCCCGCCAACCTGCCGAGAGAGGGCTCCTGCTGAGCGGAAGTGGAACTTGGGGTCCGCTCTCTCCAGGAGGGGTTCGCTGCGCCCGGCGGGGTTCCCTGCGCCTGGCTGGGTCTGCGGCCCTGGGCTTAGCCACCCACACAGTAGAATTTCCCACAGACTTTCTTTTCAAGAACCACGTCTCTGCCGGTGTGCGGAGGGTTTTACAAAGATGGTTGCCTGTGTCTGTCAGCTTGTCTTCTGGAAGAAGCAAGCGTGTGCCTTCGGAGGCGTATTTGGAGACCGGGGGGTTGTGTTTGGGGCAGCAGGCTCTTCAGCATTTCCCGGGCACTGTGCCTTCCGCCTTTCCCTCCCCGAGTACGTCCTGTCTACCCCGAGCGTGGCGGGAAGGCGTGTGGGCTCTAAAATGCTCGGGTAACTAGGAGTCACACTTGGCTTCCCGGGGACTGGGGGGCATGGACTGTCAGAGTGTGTTGACCCCTCGGATCCAGCGGGGAGGCCTTGAAGCGGAGTTCCTGAAGCCCGAGCTTCGGACATGGGTGGCCCAGGCGCTGAGCCTCGATTGAGGTCTGTGCTTTCCTCTCTCCCCCTGGCGGTTCCACGTGTCCATGCTTGTCCTCGCCCTCCGCACGGGCCAGGTCGCCCCAGAGCATCTGTGGACGCTGCTGTACGAAAAGCCAAGGAGGTATTTTTGAGCATTTTCTCTAAATCTGTGTTAAAAATTGATTTGGATGAAAATCTCAGTTTTTATTGTGATTTAAAAATCATATACGTGTGTGTATAGGTGCTGAATATAGATGTCTGTTTTAAAGATGCCTGGTAGTCTAAATAATTGGTTTGGGCTTTTACTTTATTTTAAATCTGTAAATTTCCACGAGCAGGGTTAGCACCCTACAGAATGTTGGTTGCTCAGCTGGGTTAGTCGTTGTCTTTGTATAGTTCTAACACTATCTCATATAGTCCTGTATTTTATGTTGTACATTTAATGGATTTGATCTCAGTTTGATGTAAGGGAGTAAGTTGTCCATAGGAACTGTCATTTCCAAAAACACCAGTTAAAAAAGAATAACAGCCTACCGACAAATGGATTTAAACCTGATTATCTTCATGCCTGGATCAGTTGGCCCTCAAGAGATAAATAAAAAGGTGGTTTCACGTTTGTCACGTCAATGACACATGAAGGACAACCCTGGAGCCATCGGACCGTTGAGGACGTGTGGCACCGTCGGCCTGAAACCCTCCGTGCTGACGGCCGAGGCGAGAGCGTGGGGCGCCGTGACGTCCCCTGCATGCGTGCCCTCGGAAGGTCCGCTCATGCTCTCCGGGCCTCACCTTGGTGAGGGTGGCCAGACGGAGCGCTCGCTTGTCACCTGGCATCGGCTGCTGGGTGCGTGTTGGCTCCAGGGCGCTTCGTACATCTGCGGTTGAACCGACTCCCGGGAACGAGACGGTCATCCCAGGAGGTCAGGGTCACCCTGGCACTGAGTGACAGGGGCAGTCCTGTGTCCGTCTCGGGCGTCAGCGGCCCTTCCCGCGGGAGACGGTGGTCTGTCTGGCGGCTGTGACGGGGCCCGGGGTTTGTTAGTGTGGCCTTCGTGACACGTTTGTCAGGTAGACGCCGCCCTGTGTCACACACGAGGCTTCGTGCGTGTGACGCGTGGCTCTGTCTGCCGCAGAAGCGAGCGGGACAGCGGCACGTCCGCAGCCTGCCGGCAGGTGCGCGTGTAGGGCAGCGGCGAGGCTGCGCGTGGGGCCGGTGCTCGGGAGCCTGTAGGAGGCCCGGCCCCTCGGCCCAGGACGCCCTGCGGAGTTTGTGGAAACAACACTTTGCGAACCCAGAGTCTGTAACGGTAACTGAACTCTTCCAGGACGTCCACGTGGTGGGGCGTCAGCCGTGCCGGGTGAGGCGAGGCCGTCTGTGCGCGCGAGAGAGGGGCTGGGCCCCCCGGACCGGGCCCTCCGGCCGCCGGCTTTCGAGAGCTCTTCCCTGAGGCTGGCGCTGCCTTTCTCTCCTGCTACCAGGTTTTAGGGAGATTCCGAGGTCCCGGCCCCCCTTCGTTTGTGAAGATCGAGCCCTGCCGATCCTTGTGTCCCCGTCTTCACAGAGGCGGGGACTGTGTCTGTTGGTGGGCCCCGGGCCCTGGTGGCCAGGCCTGACCCGCACGGCACTTGTCCCCAGCGGGGGCCCGGGACACCGAAGTCCGTAGTCGGCGCACTCACTGGGGTGGCCTCGGCGTCCTGTCCTGTGCGGCGCGTCTCTCCCCGTGGCGGCTGCGGGGACGTCGGTCAGGAGGTGTGACGGTCCACCTCGGCGGCGCCCGTCCAGTGTCGTGCGCTGCGTCCAGTGACCCTCCCGCCCCAGCGGTGGCGACGTCCGGATGTGCTCCTGCCGCTGTTGCCGCCTGGGTCTGGAGGGGCCACCGCGAGCTGCTCTCCGGGAGCCGGAGCGCGGGACCCCAGCTCTGCCGACGGCCGAGCGTGTGGTCGGAGCATGACTGGTGGCTGGGTCGGCTTCGGGGAGCGCGCGCTGCTGGAGTGGGGATGCCTCCGGGTGGCCCTCCTGGATGTGCGTGGTTCTCCGGGGCGGGCAGCTGCAGCCGTGCACGGGCTGGCCCCCGTGGGGGGACACGGGCATCGGCTCCATAACTGGGCTGTGGGGCACGTTCGGGACCTTTCCCTCCACACGCACACTCACACACACACACTCACTCACACACACTCACACACATGGACACTTTCCTTTCCCAGGCTCGGGAGCATGGTCTCCTGGGTGCCGTCAGAGCCGGCTGTGCGTGCCTGGCTCAGGGCAGGTCAGGTTCGAGCCCGGCGGGTCTCCCGGCCCGGTCCCTTGGCCGCAGTAGCTCCTTGCAGGACACACTGTTCGCCCAGCCAGGATGCTCGAATCGCTGTTTAACAAAACAGAGCACATGACATGGGGGAATAGTGCCACGGTCCCCTCGTCTGGTGAGCCCGGTGTGACACGGCGCCTGCGCCCTGGTCCCCGCCAGCGCCCTCCGTCCAGAAGCAGGTCGCTGACACGGTCCCCGTGAGTGGAGTTCCCCGGGGCACACGGGTCCCCACGAGGTGCTGACGTGAGTGGACACTACGGCGATCTCTAAGGTAGATACCGAGTGGCAGTAAAGATTCTTGATTGTGTCATAGTAAAGAAAGCGTTTTTGAGAGAACGCAGTGCGCTTGCTGATGTGTCTAAGTTTCTTTTGACTTTAGGTGTCGCCCCCTCCCCCAGACACACACACGCTCCCTTTACCTGCTTGGAACCCGCCTGTCCGAGGACTGGCTTGTTCTCTCCTGTGGAGTGGCCTATGGCTGGTGTCCCGGGTGCGGCGCGGGGCCTGGTGCCGCTGTCCCCGGGGTGGGCGAGCGGGGTTGGCTGCAGCGGCTGCGTCAGGTCACACTCGGGCCCTCTGTGGCGAGGGTACTGCGGGGGTCCGGGGACGGCGGCCGAGCGAGTCCGGACAGGGTTGGGGGCGACGCCACCTTCCCGGCAGCTCCAGCGCTTGCGTGAAGACACGTCGGTCAGCCTGAAGAAAGCAGAAGCATCGATTCTTTTGTGTGCCAGCTCTTAAAATGAGGTCATCCCCTAACGGCGAGATATTTATTGAATTTTAAAATCTGCGGAATCACAGGTTTCAGCCTGTGTGTTGGGTTTCTGTCCCTGCACTTGCAGGCTGTCGTTTCTCCCGTGTCCCGTCTTGTCCCGTCACCTGTCTCCCCAGACGGGCTGCCCTGTGGATGCGGCCGTGGGAGCCTGCCAGAGCTTCCTTGCTGCTGTGACTGCGGAGAGGCCTCTGCTGGCGGGGACAGCCAGCCCTGGGCGCCCGTCTCTGTCACTCTTCGTCACGGGTCCCAGCGGCAGGGCGAGGCGTGGGGCCGGGAGCAGAGCCGGTGTCCCAGCCAGTGGCACAGCGCAAGGGTTCTGGTCCACGCATCGGGTATGGACCAGGGGCAAGGGTTCGTAGTCCGGTTCCTGCCCCGTTTCTGTGAGTTTGCACCTGTATCCAAATGGACAGTTACGTGTGTGTGTGTGCACGCACGTCTCGTGTGAATGTTGAAGACCCACGGCAGTTGTAGATGAGAACACACGAGAACGTACAGAATGTGCCTGTGCTGGTGGGACCTGAGAGTGGGGCTTCGTCCATGTAAATGCTGTGAAATTATCCAGCTTTTGTACTTGGCTGCATGAGTTTTTCTTTCCATCTTGTTCTAGGTGAATGAAAACTTTGCCATTGATTTGATAGCTGAGCAGCCCGTGAGTGAAGTTGGAAATCGTGTGATCGCATGTGACGGCGGCGGGGGGGCTCTTGGCCACCCGAAAGTGTACATTAACCTGGTACTGTGTCACTTGTCCTTGCGGGTCTAGTCTAAGTTGTCCCATTCCATGCGGCCCTTGTGGTGCTGGCGCTGACCTTTCCTGCAGACCATGTGGGAGGGACCACGTGATGGGCACCCTTTCCGTGGGGAGCATGGACCGTCCACTTTCCTTCCACACACGCGGGCTTGGTCTTCCTGGAACCTCATTTCGGGGTCTGTGCATCCACAGGACCTTGGAGCCAGGGGAGCTGGGATGTAGAGCAGCGGGGCGAGGGGGGCGGGTAAGGCTCAGGCCTGCCGTGGCGTGGACGCAGGGAGGGACGTCAGCAGCCCGTCGGCACCCTAGTGCACGCTAGTGGCCTGAGCGTGCCCAGACCAGACCCCGGCTGGGGGGGTGGCGGGCCTCTACGCAGTGCCCCACCTGCTCCAGTCTGCCAAATTCTGGGCTCAGGGTGAAACCCGGCCCTCCTGGGCTGGGAGAGTAGACGGGCACCAAGCTAAGGCCAGAAGACGCGTCCTTGCGGCGGTGCTTTGAGGTGAGCATGTGTTGTGGGGCCGGAGCTGGGGTCAGGCCCGTGCCGGCGGCGGCCAGCCAGTCCGTGTGGCGCGGGGTCAGGCCCGTGCTGGCGGCGGCCAGCCAGTCCGTGTGGCGCAGAGTCAGACCCGGGCCCCGGAGCCACGATGGTGCTCCGTTCCCTCGCAACCGCAGAGGGCTGGAGCCGTGTCTCGTTGCGCTTGTAGCTCAGGTTCTGTGCACGCTTTCCTGTCTGATGCCTGACGTGTTTAGGTGGGAGCAGAATGTGGCAACGGGAGCTCTTTCTTCTCGAATCTTGCAGGACAAAGAGACGAAGACGGGCACGTGTGGCTACTGCGGGCTGCAGTTCCGACAGCACCACCACTAGCACGGCCGAGTGTGTGGCACGCCTCCTGCTGGGGCTTAATAAACCGTGTCCTGATCGCGGAGGGAGCCACCTGCTTGTTTCTTTCACAGAAGCGGCGGCGTTGGAAGGGAAGGTTCCCTAAGAAGCGCAGCCGTCTGCGGGGTCATCCTCGGGGCCCGTCGGGTACTGCGCGCGGCCAGGCTGGGTGGCTCCGCAGACGGGAGAGGGACCGCTCTGGTTCCACAGATGAAAACGGGCTCGTCAGGCGTGGGGCTCCCCCAGGGGCTGGCGCTGGGGTCAGGTCTCCAGCTCCTACTGGGAGCTTGTGCTCCCCCCCCCTGCACCCCCGCGGCCACTCACCTGCAGTCACCCTTCCCTCTGTCCTCTTGTTTGGGGTGAAATGCAGGATCTTAAAGCTCGGGAAGCATCTGTATTGACAGTCGCACGCAGGCCAGGTCCAGATCTGCGGAGTTAAAAGAGCAGTAAGGTCATGGGACAGTGACAGCAGGGCTTCGGGGGGAAGGGGAAGGAGGATGGGTAGAGCGCCCGTGAGCCCTGACACGCAGTACGTGGGGTCCAGGAGAAGGCAGCGGTGGGGCGACGCGAGGTGAGGAAGGAGGGAGGGAAGCGGAAGGGAGACCACGGCGCGGGGCACGCCCGCATCCCAGCATGACTGGCGCGGACACGCAGCTGCATGCGTTCTGATTCTAAAATGCGTGAGCTGCGAACTGCAGGGCCTGGAGGAGAGGAAGCTGTTTGAGCTCGGGGTGCAAGAACAGGTCACATAACGGAGGCGTCATCAGGATGACGGGCAACTTCTCAGTCCCGGGAGCTGGAGACCACACAGCATCACGCACCTCGAACGGTCATCCATCCCGAGGGGTTGCTCTGTGGACCCTTGTGGGGCCAGCCCCGGCCTCGGGGGCAGCGGAGGCGGTGGGTGCGGCCTGTTGGTTCACCGGTTCCGCCCTGGGCACGCCTGGGCGCACAGTGGGTCCTCGTGAGGCTCGTCGGCAGAAGGGCCTCTGAGCAAGCGTTGGAGGAGGGGCGTAGGGTGGGGGGAAGGGGCCAGTGGCCTCGTCGGGGGAGCGCAAGCAGGATGAACACGGGAGGGACGTCCTGTGGCCACGGGGCCCCGCGGAGCTGCACCCGGGCGGTGAGGCGCCCTCCGAGGGAGCGGACCTGACCAGCACGTGCCCAGGCCTGCGGGGGACTGGAGGGCAGGCGGCCCGGACGCCCGTGGGAAGGGCCCCCGGCCGAGCTGCTGCTTGTAGAGGGGCCTTCTGTCCAGTTGGCCAAGATTTTAGACTTGGGTGGACATGGAGTTCTACCAAACGCTTTCTTTATCTGTTGGAATGTGATGCTTCTTTCCATTACTCCGTTAAACGTGTGGCGTGGGGGACTACTCTGCCTTTCTGGAGCGAGACCGTTTTTTCGGCAGGAGAGGCCCACGCGCTCCTGGTCTGGAATCCTTTCCTTCCTGTGGGGCCGCGTGGGGTTTGGGACTCGCGCATCTGCATCTAGGCTTGCACGAGGCTCTGTGAGCCTTTTCTCTGTCCCGAGCCTTGGTGTCAGGCTTGTTCTCCCCTGGAGCCGGGGAGCCCCCAAGTGCTCTGCTCTGCGAACGAGATGGGGCAGGGTCGTGATGACCGAGTGACCGGGGCTCAGGAGGGCCCCGTGGGCCTGGCGCGGTGGCGGGAAGGTTTGATTTCCTGGGAGCTGCTAGCGCAGTCACGTTTCTCCTTGAGCCGCTTTTGGGGCCTCGGATTCTCTTTCTCGATGTCTAGCCGTTTTACTTCGATTTTCACGGGTCCCGGCGTAAAGCCGTTGAGAGTGCTTCCCTGAGATCTCCTCGGGGCTCCGGCGTCTGCCCTGGCTGCCCCTCCCCGGGGTATGTGGGCCTGCTCGGGGTTTCTCTCCCGGCTGCTTCTCACCGGTTTCCGCGACCACTTAGCAGCCTTTGTCCCTCTGTGTGGCTGTGTTTTGGGGTTTTGGTTAACTTCTCTCCATGACCTTCGATTTCTGTGTTCTCGGTGTTCTTTTCGAGGTCCTCCTCACTTCTTGCGGTGCCGGCTTTACCGTGCCACTTCTCGGCATCCCTCTTCTCGGGGCTCTTCAGTGCTGTGAGGTTCACTCTACCCTCTGCCCTAGCCACAGCCCCTTGTCCTGATGGGCTGTACTTTCATTACCACTCGGGTTTAAATACAGGCGGGTATTTATTAGTGACCGAGGAGATGGGGCTCTTCTGCTCTTAGTAATTTGTGTCCCGGTCTGAGAACGTGTGTGTGAGTCCGTCCTTTGAAATCCGTTGGTTGGGACTCGCCGGACAGTGGCCCGCACGGCGGGCAGCTCGGAGCGCCCCGCTCGCCTGCAGGCGCCGATGGCCTCGGGCGGGTGCAGCGCAGCGGGGCAGCCACTGAGGCCCCAGATGTGGTCGGGGTGCTCCCCCACCGCGTTCTCTCTCTTCTTTCTTGTTTCCCTTTCTGAAGAAGGGTGTCTGTGCTCTGCTGTTCGTGTCCTCAGACTTAAAATGGCCTCTTCACTGAACTGAAGCTCTCACAATCAGGAAGCGATTATGTTTGGCTCTAGTAAGACATTGTGTTTTCAGGTCGGCTTTTCTTACTTGGGCCACACCAACTCTTTAGCTTGGTATCTGCACGTTCTGGGTTCTTAGTCGTCTTATCTTCAACATGAGTGTGTCCTTATGTTTTTAGTGTGTCTCGTGAAAACAAAACACGTTAGAGTGTTGCTACCCCGTTTAAAATGCTTGTGTTCCGGGCGCCTGGGTGGCTCAGTGGGTTAAAGCCTCTGCCTTCGGCTCAGGTCATGATCTCAGGGTCCTGGGATCAAGGCCCTTATCGGGCTCTCTGTTCAGCGGAGATCCTGCTTCTGCTTCCTTCTCTCTCTGCCTGCCTCTCTGCCTACTTGTGATCTCTCTCTCTGTGTCAAATAAATAAATAAAATCTAAAATAAAATAAAATAAAATGCTGTGTTCCAACTGGAGGTTTCAGTCCATCTTTACATAACATAAAATACTGAGGTGTAAACTCTCATCTTACTCTCCTCCTGTCTGCACTCATGATTGGTTCTGTTTCTTCTTCACTTGGAAGAATTTTTCATTCTCTTTTACCTGTAATACTTTACAAGTTGAGTTTTCTTTAAAACGGTAAAGTCACATGAAGACTGGGAAATTACTGGCGGCTCATACGGTGAAGAAACTCATACCCTCAAATACAGGTGCATAGAGAAATGGTTCCATCGGAGCGCAAATGGGAAAAGGCACAGCGGACACCCGATGAACGAAGCTCACCGCCGGTCACGGTGTGCAGGCAGGTCGCACGTGCTGGCAGTGTCGACGCAGTGGCCGGGCCGCGTGTGCCCGAGGGAGCGGAGTTCTGCACTGAGATGTGCCCGCGGGCCTCGTCAGGAAATGACCTCAAGGAATATCTGTGGGCACATGTGGAAAAGATGCTACATGCGTGTCCACGCACAACTGTTAGGCAAATTATACCAAACTAGGGCCTAGGAGATTCAGTGAGCTAGCCATTAGACGTGACTGTGTGGACGTGGCCATGCTGACTGCCACGTGCTGACATCATGTGCTGACTGTGGCTGTGCTGACCGCTGCGTGCTGACTGCCACGTGCTGACCGTGGCCATACTGATTGCTGTGTGATGACTGCCACCTGCTGACCACTATGTGCTGACCACGGCCACACTGACTGCCCTGTCTGGACCACTGCAGGCACAGGGGCACGGCCCGGTCGGGAGCTGCTAACTGGACTACAGGACGCCCGTGTGTTGCATCCCCTCGCTCACCGAAACACCAGCCGTTTGGGAATGTGTTTTGGGTGACCCCCACCATCCTCGCTGTTCTTCTCAGAGTTTATAGGTCATGTAATAAACTGTAACCGTTCTGTTTGCATACAGAGTTTTCTGGGGAGAGAACGTCCTATGAGCATAGTGGTTTGGGAATTTTGGAGCCAAAAGGGCCACTGTTCACATCAGGCTGCAGAAGCCAGAGGGCGGAGTTCACACGGAGTGCCCCAAAGTCGCACTAGCCTTCGGGTTGCCTGGCAGACCCCATAGCCCCCAACACCTGTGATTCTGCAGCTAGCAAGCCCCGCGCCCCAAAGGTGGAGCATGGGGTGGAGGCAGGGTGGGTGACATCGTCACTTGGAATATGGGGGCGGGTCTGGATGACGTCATCACATGGAGTATGGGCGGGGCGGTGATGTCATCCGGCGGAACATGGGCTAGAGGTCGGATAACATCACGCAGCAGTTCTGGGGCCTGGGTGATGTCATCTACGTAAAGTTTGGAGGTGCGGAGTCAGAGGACACCGTGTAGAGCATTGTGGTGGGATTGGGTGACGTGATGGTGCAAAGCCTGGGGGTGCAGGGTTGGGTGATGTCGTGGGGGGCATGGGGGGCTCGTGGGGCCCGAGTGATGTCATCCACTGGGAGCATCTGGGGCAGGGGTGCGGGGTCTGGATGACATCAGGGGTCCCCCAGGCCGGGCACGCCAGAAACGGGCACGTGAGTTTGGACCCAGTGTGCACACGTGCGGCAGTCACCTGGGTTCGGGCGGGCGGGTTGGGCACTTGTCTGCCACCACGGTGAGGTGGGTGGTTTACTGCAGCCGCAGGTACCTGGGGGTCCGGACACGAAAGCGGTTTCCGGCGCTGCCTGAACGAGCCATCCCAAACGGGGCTTAGAACACAGCACTGCACGCTCTCGGGGCCGGAAGTCTGAAGTCAGGGCGTCCTCAGGGCCCCTGGCGCCCTCCCTCAGAAGGCACAAGCAGGCCGCCTCCTGGCCTGCGGGCAAGTCTGGGGGTCCTGGGTTTGCAGACCATCACCCATCTCTGCCTCAGTGAGTGCTGGCTTGGCCCTTCTCTCCCTCGGTGTCCTCGCCTGCCCTTCCTGTAAGGACGCCAGGCGCTGGCGGGTCCCCCTGCCCCACTGTGGTCTTATTTTCACCCATGACACCCGTGAGGACTGGGTTTCCAAATAAGGCCTGCTCTTCCATTCTGGTGGATGAGGGTTTTGGGGTCGCTTCTCTGGGGGCACGGCCCTGCCCACTAGACTTTGCCCACCTGGCACCCGACAGCAGCCGTGGGGAAAGGTCAGGTGTACAAGGGACACACCTCTGCAGGCCTGGCGACCCGCTGTCACCGCCCACCACCTCGCAAGGGCTCAGCTCAGTGTGTGCACAGAGGGGTGGCCTGTCCCCGCAAGGAGCCACAAAAGAAGTGGGGGCTCACCTATTTCTGAGAAGGTTTCTGGTTAAACACACAAGCCTGAGGAATTTGCGTAAGAAGGTAAAAACTCGTTTCCGTTTCCCAGTTAATCTTGAGACATAAAAATGGAAATCGCTATTTCCGAAACCCGGTGAAGCGAACAAAAACCTATTACAGTGGGAGCATCCGGATTCAGATGTCATCGGACGGGCCAGACGCACGAGGAGCGCCCGAGACCCGGCCTGAGGAGCGAGCCGTCGTCTGGGGGAAGCTCCCTCCTCCCCGCTCAGGAGCGACGCGGCTTCCGCGGTGTCACACGAGGGACCCATGTCCTCAGGGAGCCCTGCGGCCCAGTTCCGCCCACGAGGTCAGTGAGGCTCAGTGGCCGCGCCTCGTGGCCTCCCCTCGGGCCTCCCTGTCCTGCAGGTGCGGGAGCTGAGGACGGCCCGCTCCCCGCGCGGCCCGGTCCTGACCCCCCACGACCTCGGGAGCGGGTTCTCAGCCCGGCCCTGCTCCCCACACTCGGTTGCTGACGCGATCTCTCCTTTTGGGGGTCCCCGGCAGGAAAAGCAGACATTACGAGCCCTGGGCTTTTGTAAGAGGAAATGTCTCGGCGGCTGGTTTTCTGCAAGCAAGTCAGCGAGCTCTGCCTGCGGGCCACATCCCCGCTGCGTGGCCACGCCGGGAAACCTGCCTGCCGCGGTCAGGAGCGGCATCTCCAGGGGGACCCCAGCCCTCGCCCTCCTGTGGGAGAGCCCTTGTCCTGCTGACAGCGCGGCCCCCACGGCCCCACAGCCTCCAGGCTGAAGACACAGTCGGCTCCCCGCACGGCCACGACGGGACGGACATTAGACTCCCCACTCCCTGCAGAAGAAGCGGGGCGAGGCTAACGTCTGCCAGCATTAACGGGGAGCCATGCACCGTGTGCAGGATGGAGCGGGAGGCTCCCCCGGGGCGGGGACAGGGCCACGTGGCCGGTTGGCGGGACGGGGGTCTGCAGGAAGCGAGGCCCGGCTGCTGGACCCCCCAGGAGGGCCCTGGGGGCCACGGGGTGGGGGCGCGGCCGTTCTGAGCTCCGTCCCCGGCGGGCATCGTCTCCGCAGGCTGTCACTTCTCAGCGAGGTGGAGAGAGGGAGAGCCCGATGTCAGGCACAGTGCGGCCCCACCGTCTCCGTTCCCTGTGCAGACGCAGCGGCCGGCGGCTCTCAGGCTGGGAGAGAGGACAGTGCCCACTCGTGGCTGTCGCCTTCCGACGCTGGCCAAAGCCGCCGTCTGAGACGTGCTTTGTGCCGCGGGAAACGGTGACACTTAACAGAAGAAGCTGCGTGGGGACGAAGGTGTTTTCCAGGGCAGGCTGGTCCCCGGCGTCACACGGATGTAGGTCTGGCTCACAGCAGCTGTGGGAGCAGGACAGGGACCCCGGGACACTCTGCACCCCCAGCAGACCCAGGATGACCACGTCTTGCTGAACGCCCGCGGGACCACAGCCTCGGCCTGGGAAGCTTCCTTGGCGGTCAGCGCACCCTGGCTTCTTCGGGGGTTTGCGGCCCCTTGTTCTCCATAGGGGTTTGGGTGCAGATGGCCCGGCAGTGGGTGGGGTGTGGAGGCTGAGCACGCTGTGCAAAGGCAGAGTGGGCTCCGGAGAGCCACTGTGTCATGGCCAGGCCCGAGGGGTGCCTCCGCCCGACTCGCCTGTGCGGGAGCCTCAGCCCTGCTCTGCCAGGTGCGCACCCGACGGCTCGCCCACGCCGCCACCATCGTCCGGTCCAGGGGAGAAGTCGCCCACACCGCTGTCCGGTCCAGGGCGGGAGTCTGAGGCCATCAGATGTGTTTCAGGGCCAGACAGATGGGGAAGGACAGGGCAAGGGAGGCGCCAAGAGAAAGGGTGTCAGGGGAAAGGGGCAAAGGGCCCCTGTCATAGGAATCGCCGACATGAGCCTGGCAGGTGGTCGCCGGCTGGGCAGAGGGACAGAGATGGCTCGGATCTCGAGGTCCTTCCCTGGCCAACTCGGGGGGCCGTGGGAGTGAGGCCATGGAAGCGGGGCCTGTCCCTGTTCCGGGCAGGAGCCCCTTCCTCACCTCGTCTCCTTTTGTGGCTCAGAAATGAGGAAATCAGAAACAACTGTATTTTCTAGGACTCTGAAGAGATCTTGTTAAGTGTAGAAAAACTAATGTCACATTTTTACCTGGATCCACGTCACAGCCATCCTGCCTCCTGTCCCCTGAAAGTCTAACGGCGAGCCTTACGCAGTGATCCTCGAGAGCTTATTTGAATACATCATGATGAAATTTAGAAAGAGAACGTCTGTGGTTGGCGGTTTCTAGAGAGGATGGAGAGAACCTCCCAGCCGCCGGAGAGCCCGTGTTCCCGGCGCGGGGCTGCGGGCCGTTCCCGGCTCCTGGGCGCGGA
>LNAC01000467.1:749574-767841 GCA_002007465.1 Ailurus styani | reverse complement strand
GCCGTGGCGGCCGGGCCAGGCGGGCGGCCCTCTGAGCCCGCACCTGCCGGAGCCCCTGTCCGGAGGCCAGGACCTTGCGGGAGTGATGCCGCGGCCCAACCTGCCCCAGGAGAGGGGAGGGCGCTTGGGAGGCCCGCCCTGTGCAGGCCGAGCCCCGCTCGGTGGACAGAACAGCTGACGGCCCCTGTGCCCAGGAGCCCCCTCTGCTGAGTGTCCTTCAGGTGGACACCCCGCTAGGAGGCCACCCGGCAGGGCCTCCTGACGCGCTGGCCAGCGGACTCATGGGCAGGACGGCAGACCGCGTTCTCCACGGAGACCCCACGGGCTCCGGCCACGAGCGGGGCAGGTGTGCAGCTGGGTACGGCTTCCTAGGGGCGCCGTGCCAGAGGTGGCCCCCAGCCCCGGGGGTGATGGGCCAGGAGCCGCTGGAGCGAGGTGGGTCCTCCTGCTGGGCGGGCGAGCCTGAGCGTCAGGGTGACCGCGGCCTGGACCCTCCCGCCTGGCCGCCCCTGAGACTCGAGCTGAGCCGCACTGGGCTCCTCGGGGGCCGCTGTCGGTATCACGGTACTGATTTATTAGATGCAGGGATGTTTTAAATTTTGTTTCTGTGCGGTTATTTATAGTTTAAGGTGATCGTGTTTAACCCAGTTACCTTTCAGTTGGTCGCTCTGCACATGCACCGAATTGTATACAATATGGGCCGGGAGACTTCTAACAGCGTAATCCCCTGCTCGGGGGACCGTCCTGCAGCACGGCGGGCCCCGGACACGAGGGGGGACGTGGGCCGTCCTGCGGCACCGCGGGCCCTGGGACACGAGGCAGGGGGTGGACGCGCGGGCCCAACACTGGCAAGTGCTGGAGCAGCCGACTGCACGCTCTGGGGCTGTCTCAGGCCTGGTAAACCCTTTTCCTGATTCATAATAATTGCGTTTTTCTTGTTTGACCTTTCTCTTGGGGGATTTCCGGCATTCTCCTAATTTAGAGCTTCCACTGGAGAGAGGTGGTTTTCAGCCTCGCAGGGAAGCCCAGCGTCACATGGATGTGGTGAGGGCAGCGAGCCCACGGCCTGGTGTGACCTCTGCAGCTCTGGTCACAGGTGTGTGGACCCCAACAACGAGCAGAGGGGCGGCCAGGCATCTCCTGGTCCCGGAGCCCTCAGGGCACGCATGGCTCGCGGCTCTTTGGCCTGAATGTCCACGGCCGGCTGGATGTCCACCCATCTGACCGGCAGGAAGGTCCCGACTGGGTCCGGGAGGAGGTGCGACCCCAGGCGGAGCACGGCCTTGCGTTTGGTCGAGCTGGACTCCGCCCGGGCTTGCTAGTGACCGGCTGGGAAAGTTGGCCCGTGTCCTCGTCTGTCGCACGCAGGCCATTCAGTGTGCGCACCGTGTCTGCGGGCGGCCAGGACCGCGCCGGATCTGGACGGAGGACCACCCGGGGAAGTGCCGTGTGCTCCTGCACCCCTGGGGCGCGCCCACCTGAACCCAGCGCCTCTGCCCTGCCCGTAGACCTGGCAGCCCCCCCTTGCCTTCTGGGCCTTCCTGGTGCCATGGTAACGGGCCCCAGCGCTGAGGGTCAACGAGCCCGACTGGTAGTGAAGGGTGATGGGTCGACTGTGACTTGGGTCCGAGGTGGTATCCTAGCCTCTCATTGTGCGGACAGGCAGGTGCATAGTCTGTCCCGGGAACTCAGGGCTCCGACGCCCAGCTTGGGGCGCAGAGAACCAGGCCTGGCAGAACTCGCGCCCCCGAGTCCGAGTTCCCCTTTTCGGTCCCCACAGTGAAGGTGGTGGGGAGGCGGCGGCGGTGGTGGCCGGGGGTGGGCCCGTGTGTCAGCCCCGTGAGCTGCCCCATCCGTCCTCTCCTGCCTGACGAGGCGCCGAGTGGAAGTCCCAGCACACACAGCTTCTGGGCCTCCCGACAAGACAAGGACATTCAGTGCGGGAGGCCCTGGGCCGTGGGGTCCAGTCTGGAGGTCTGGGGATGACGGGGCCCTTGTGAACGCCTCCCGCGGGGGCCGGCTCGCTGCCCCCAGCCCCGATTCCCACCACTCTGCACTCTTGCATCTGTTGAGGCCGAACCAGCCCCGGGGAGCAGGGGGTCCCGTGGCTGGAGCCGCTGTGGGCGCCCCTCACCCAGCGGGGTGGACGCGGGGAGGGCAGCACTCCCTTGGGGGTCATCTCCCCCAGGCGGGGCTCTGGGCGCCCCCACCTCCGCGCCCTGCACAGCGCTCTCAGCCTGGCCCGTCGTCCGCTGCGGGGATGTGTGTGTGAACACGGTCTCCTCCCGCTGCTGGGCCCGGACGGGAAAGGACACGGTTGCTGCATTGTCCACTTGCACGCTTGTCGGGTGGCCTCTGGCCCCCTCTTCTCATTGGGGTGCTCCTTCTGGTGTCACGTAGCGCCTCCGACCTCGCTGGGCCTCCCTGTCTTGCTCCGTGTGCCTGTGTGGCAGGCCAGGTCTCCAGGGCAGGGAGCCTTGAAGGCCGAGGACAGACGGAGGGCCGGGGGTCCTGCGGTCGGCCCACTGTCCTTGCGGGACCCCACGGGTGCTGAGAGCAGCTCCGGAGTCTCCGGGGCAGAGTCCCGTCCCGCCGCGCGACGCTGCGTTTTCACGTCCGTGGGGCTCTCACAGCCCAGTGTCCTGGTCACACGTCACACTTCCTGACCCGATTGTGCGCTCCGCTCAGTGAGGCCCCGGTCCTGCCACCCTTGGCGTTTGCTGGAAACCTCGGGCACCCGTAGCAGCGGTCCCACTTGCCGTCCTCGCTCTCTGTGTCCGAGCTCGAGTCCCGAGCCTGAGCGTGGGGGTCACTCCGCTCGTGGCCTCCCTGCGTCCAGCCCGGCCCAGCGCGCGTTCTCGTCCTGGTGCTGGCCCTGCGCCGCCCCGGGCACAGACCGTGAGCTTCGCTCGCAGGCGCAGAGCCCGGTGCCGCTCCGGGGAAGCCTTTCTGTGGTTGGACCTCGGGCCCCTGGGGTGGGGGCTCACGCCCTGGCCGGTGTCACGGCGGAGGCGCGCGTTCACAAAGTGCACAGCAGAGCCGCGGGCGCTTAAGCAGAAGACCCGAGGAGGTTGTAGCTTCTGATTTTACTTGAGTTCCAGAAAAAACAAAAGGAGGGAATGCTTGCTGTCATCGCCACTGACCTTTTAAAAACCCAAACGGTGTCCTCTCTCGTCTTCATTCTCTGTGTTTTGCTCAGGTTCCCACGCAAGCATGACTTTTATAAAGATCTTGCACCAACATGGAGATCACCTAGTTAAATGTCTTAATTTCACGAAGGAGGAAACTGTGATTGAGGAGTCTTGACTCCGATTTCAAACACTGTTCGGCCCCATGTCCCCGAGCTAGTGAGCGAAGCTCCTGCGCCCCCGGCCGGTCTCAGCCATGCCCCTTCCTGCAGGTGACCGGCGACAGCTGCACCCCACCGCCCGCCCCGGCAGCGCAGACTGGAAATGCGGCGAGGCCCGGCTCACCCAAGTGTGCGGGGCTCATGCATGAACAGCCGGCGTGTAAATATGGTAAATATTTTATTTAGAGGAGCACTCAGCAGCTTGACGGCTGATTTAAATTTCTCTCTCTGTCATCCTGTCCTTGTCCTTCTCGCTGTCTCTCACGCCACACGGCCACGTGCGCACACACCGCATGGCCACGTGCACACACATGCACACACACACCGCACAATCACATGCACGTACACACACCACACAGCCACGTGCACATACATGCACACACACACCACACGGCCATGTGCTCGCACGTGTGTGCACACACCACATGGCCACGTATCCTACACATGTGTGTGCATGTGCACTACAGTCTCATGCACATGCACACGCACACAATTGTACACCCCACCACAGTCTCCTGGCCATGATTTCATCCTGCACGTCACCTTCCTCACTGACACTGACAGTCCTGAGAATAAGCCACCTCCCCAAACCTTCTGGAAGGCTCTCTGGGAGCCGCTTCTTCTGGCGGAACTTGCTGAATGCTGGGCCAGTGGCTGAAGGGCAGCCCCGGTCAAGGGCCCAGAGCCCAGGCGCCTGGTGCCGAGTGGGCAGTAGAAGTCAGAGAGGCCCCAGGAAGGTGCCAGAAGGCAGCGTGGGCCCCTCGCAGGTGCGCCCGGCCGTGCCCGGCTGTCTGCTGTTATCTGGGAGTGTTGAGGCTCGCCCGTCCCAGAGAAGGGCATGGTCAGCGACGTGCGTCTCACGGAGAGCCCCTCTCCTCTCAGAGCCACGGCGACCCTCCAGTCGTGCCGCGCTCACGCGTGACACCACCGCCGGGCGCGTTTGCACTTAGTGTGGCTTGGAGAGTGAGTCAGAGTCCTGAAATGCACCCCGCTGTAGCAGGAAGGCTGGGAGGAAACCAACCCCTCAAGACCCGAAGAACAAGATGTGTCTCAGAGGCAACTTTATGTTAGTTTAAGTTGCCATCAAAATCCTGAGTACACAGAAATAAGAAAACTTGCTGTGGCTCCTTACTGCCCTTCCCCCGGTCCGCGTGCTTCTGCTGTCTGCTCCTCCCAACGCCCTGTGCCCGGGGACCCCGACAGCCAGGTGTGGGGCCCGGGACCCCGTGCACAGGCGCTGAGTGTGTGAGCGTGCACGTGAGCACGAGGACGAACATGAGCGTGAGGAGCGTGGGCGTGAGCAGGCCTGTGAACATGGGCGTGAGCACGAGTACGGGCACGAACGTCAGCGGGGGCTTCTCTGTGTCTGTGGAGGGGACGGCCGTAGGGCCTCCTGAGAGGGGACCCCCCCACACTCGTCTTCCCGTGTCGGGCTCAGTCAGCAGGTGGTCCTCAAGGTCCGCCCCCGCGGGAGCCGGGCTCCGCACCTCCTCGCGTGTGGGGTGCCTCAGAGCCCCCTGCACGCACGCCCCCGTCTGTCCATCTGTCCGTCCGTGCACGCCGGGGCCGCTTCTGCCCCTTGTCTGTTGTGACCCAGGCTTCTCTGCACGCGGGACACCAAGTTCTCCTTGAGAACCTGCTTTGCGTGCTCTGGGGTGCACCCCCGGAAGTGGGACTGGGCAGCTCTGTGTTTGACTGTTTTTGCTCGTTATATACCGTCCCGCTCCCTTGGGTGTGGGGACACCCACGGGTGAGTGCGGATCCTTCCAGGGCCCACCTGCAGTTCAGGCCTGTGGACAGGCGACCAGCACGCCCAACCCCACGCCCAGCCCTTGAGCAGGAGGGGCTCCGCGGGGACCCCGGGGAGAGGCAGAGCTGCCCCCACGGAGCCCTCCTGGTCCCCCTCCTGGGGCAGCCAGCGATGCCTGTCGAGCCTGGACGGAGCGACTGGGATGGGCCCCGTCCTCCGGGAAGGCACCGGGCCTGGGCTCTCCAGCGGGTCCCGTCCCGATGCCTCACCTGTTCCTGTGAGTAGCTCCCAGCGGAGGGAGCATCGTAGCCCCAGGCTCTGCTGTCCGAGGCCCCTTGCCCCCTCTGGGGCCTGCTTCTGCCCATGCTCACTTTTGCCTCTTCCGCAGGACGTGAGCCGCACATGGGCGCGGGTGTCCCAGCAGGGGCTGACCGGGGCGGGTGCTCCATGCGAGGTGGCCCGGTGCCTCCCTGGGGTCAGAGACCCGGGGCCTGCTTGGCTCTCGGGCCCGAGGGCCCTGGGCTGGCTGGAGGAGGGGTGCTTTCTGGAGAGACTGGGAGAAGGGCAGGCGGTTCTCCCTCAAAAGGCCTGAGGAGCAGTGCAGGGGGCCTGCTGGGTCCAGGTTCCCTCCCAGGCCTTGGGGAGGCCCGGAGGCAGGGACTGTGTCCTCGGTGCAGTGGCGCCGGGCAGGCAGTGGTTTACACGGGCAGAGGAGGTGAGAGCCCCGTCCCGAGGCGCTGCTTTCAAACGCGGTGTTCAGAGAACAGCTTTCCCTAGGAGGCCGGGGGCAGGTTGGAGCACACGCGTCCCTCTTCACTGGTGTGGAAGGACCATTTAGGGGGAAGCTGAGTTTTATTCAAGAAACACGGGGCGTTGCAGGGACTTCTCATTCCACGAGATCTAAAGGGAAATAGCCGTTCCTCTGGTTGCCCGGCATTTCCCCACACAGGCCGAGGGGATGGGAGCACACGCGTGCCTCCCTCGCGCAGACAGAGCGCCAGGGCCCGGCATGGAGCCCCCCGAGGAGGGTCCTCGGAGTCCGTGGTTCCGAGCAGCCGCGACGCGCTGGTCCGGAAGCAGAGCGCAGAGGCTGAGCCTGCGAGCCCTCCCGCCGCTGGGGCAGCGCGCGCCGCCGCCGTCAGGAGCCGCCCCGCCGGTGCGCCCTCGGCAGCGCGTGTGCGGAGGAGCGGGGAGCTGTTCCGGAGACGCCGTAGGAAGTTCTCTCTCAGTTTCTCGTCGGGTCTGAATCCTTGTCTAAATGTCCAGCTAAAATCAACAGTTGGGGATCCACAAAAAGCGGAAGCGTTGACTTGGCCACTGCTCACATGTGCTTGTGAAGTGGCTGATTGCTCGGGGGGCAGGCAATGCGTTTGTTTGGTGACCAAGGCCTTGAAGCCGGAGGAACAGGCCATCTGCAGACACATGGCCGTGCCCTTCAGGGCAGGAGGGGTGACTCATCTGGGGACCCCCATTGTCAGATGGCAGGGCAGCGGGCACCGTGGCTGAGAAGTCCCCCTTCTGACCGCAGCTGGTAGACTCACCCCGTGATAGACAGTTGGTGGTTGATGATGGGTGGGTGGGTGGATGGGTGGATGGATGGATGGATGGATGATGGGTGGATGGGGAAATGGGAGGTCTGTTTCAGAAAATGCTTTGTAAAGACAGAGATTTGGTAGACTGCTAATCTAAATAATGCAGACTTGGAGGTTCTTAGCCTGCTCCGAGACTCAGAGTTTGCCGTGTGGCCAGGGCTGCAGGCGGGTCTGTGTTTGGCTGGCTGCTGGGACAAGTGTGCGTCAGAACGGCGTCCTGTGAAGCCAGCCCGCTGCGGGGAGGAGGCTTCTCTGGACTCCTCAGGAGGAAGCGCCACCCTGACTGGACCCCGGCAGTCGGAGCCGCCCCTGCCCAACTGCTCCTGTGCCAGCTGGTGCTGACACGCGAGGCAGCTGGAGGCAAAGGGCCTGGAGCTGTGGGCCTTCCCAGGGACCACAGGTCCGGTAAGGACTCAGCTTGGGCGCCACGGCCTCATAGGGAAGCTGGGGCTCCCGGGGTGGCCTCTCCTTCCATGAGGCAGGGCACTGTGGCCGCTGGTGGGGTCACGAGAAGGGAGGCACATGCGGGGCTCAGTACGGAGCAGCCCTGCAGGGGTCGGGTCCCGCCCCAGGCCGCTCGTCTCTGGCCTCCTGGTTGGTTTGCTGTTCTCTCTGTACGGAACGTGCCGAGGAACAGCCACGGTAAGTAGTGAAGTCAAAAAACTGAGCAGTGAGACCCGTACAGTTCTGGTTTTAGCAAAAAGACCCCAAACCCAAACCAGGTTGCTGGCCGGCCGGCCACCGTGGTGGACGGCGGAGATGCGTGCTCTCGCTTGCAGGAGCGCGGGCTCGGCGCTCGGGACGGGGGTGTCAGCACGGCCCGCGCAGCAGCTGAGCCTGGAGGGGGGAAGCCGTTCGCCTCGCCTCGTGCAGGTTTGCACATTGCATGCTTGACTCGTCATTTTGTGACGTAAAAAACTCCATGAGGACTTGCTTCCGGAGCCTCTTCCCCAAGACGACGTCCCCTGAGGGGCCTGGGGGTGAATGTGGCCCCGTCCCGTCCCGTGAGACCGTGCTGGGAGCTGCCCGGGCAGCCGGGGGCCCGGCAGGACCCCTGGGACCTGGGACCCAACAAGGCTACGCGGACACTTTAGTGTCACCCTCCCCGAGTCCTGACATCGCACTCCTGCCCATCCCGTCTTGCGTCACAGATGTTGGGAACGCACCGCGTCCTGGGCCCGCGTGGACGTGGCAGAGCAGCGGTTTTCTCCAGCCCGGGTCCGGGGGCCAGAGGTCCGAGGTGGGGGTCAGCGGGGCTGGTCCTCGTGGGGCCCCGGAGTGACACGGAGCCCCAGGCCTCTCTCGGCTTCGGGGCCGGCCCGTGACGGTCGTCGGTGTCCCCCGGCGTGTGGGAGCCGCGTGCTCCTGTGTTCTAGCCATGTGCGTGCACGTCGGAAACTCCTTCTCCCGTCGTCCTGGGTCTAGGACTCGGCTTCGCCTGACCGCATCTGCAGAGACCCCGTTCCAGATGAGGTCGCCGGCCCCGGGCCCGGCCACTGTTTGCTTGCTCGGTTTGCTAACATCTATGCCGACAGAGAGGTCACGGCCGTCAACCTCTGACCGTTCGGCGGACACAAGCTCCTCCCCGCTGCCGGAGCCACCGTGACAAAGACGCCAGCCCCTGAGGACGCGCAACCGCGCTGAGCAGGCCTGCCGGGTGGGAGCACGCAGGGAGCCCCCGCGCCCGGGCCACAGCTGGGCTCCCCGCCCCGGCCACGCAGCGCCGCTTCCCGGGCAGAAACGGCTGACAGGCCGGGCTGGCGGGACGTGGTCCGAAACCAGAGGGAGTCAGGGGGCCCGTTCGAGGAGAGCGCGGACCAAACCCCGAGCTGTCCAGCAGGTAGCGGCGGTTCGGAAAGCTGCGGTTTCCTTGTGCTCCCGGCCTTTGCGGATGCCAGGGGCGGGCGCGGGATGAATGTAACTTGCTCAAGTGGGAAATGAGACGTGTGGACGTACGGAAGCTTTAGCTAAACGAACCAGTAACTCGCTAACGACTGCTGCAGGTGGTTCAAGATTATGCGTGGGTAAGAGATGCACTTGAAGTTCAAGCTAGACCAGTGGATCTTAACACAACATGCAGAACTTACCGATAGGGTCTCAGATTTTATCTTATGACTAAGCTTCAGGAATCTCTAACTTGCTGAGTTTTGGTGTAGAGAAGAATCCACATTATCTGAAAATACCATTAGAATACAGCTTTCTTTTCCGCTGCGTATCAGCGCGGGGCTTGGTTTTCCTTGTCTTTCAACCAAGGCCGCGTATCTGGACAGACTGGACTCAGACGCTGGTGCGAGCTCTCACCATCCCCTACTGAGCCAGACATGAAAAGGATTCGAAAAACATAAAACAATGCCACTCTTTTCACTGATTTTCTCGAAAAACAATTTTTTTTAAAGATTTTATTTATTTATTTGACAGAGAGAGAGAGATCACAAGTAGGCAGAGAGTCAGGCAGAGAGAGAGGAGGAAGCAGGCTCCCCGCTGAGCAGGGAGCCCGATGTGGGGCTCAATCCCAGGACCCTGAGATCATGACCTGAGCTGAACGCAGAGGCTTTAACCCACGGAGCCACCCAGGCGCCCCTTGAAAAATAATTTTAATAAAAAGTATGCTACTTGTGTTAACATATGTGGTGGATTTGTTTTTATCTTTAAACGAATTGGTACGTATTTTTGTGTGACCTGTCCTGACTTCCACTTTGGCGAAGAGCCGTGGACGTGAGCCCCAAAGGAAAGTGTGTTGGTGTCCCCGCGGCGGGTCCTGGGAACAAGGTGCTGGGGCCGCCTTCCCCTCCCGGAGTGTCGGCGTCGTCGGTCTCCGGTTGAGGGGCCCCTGCGCGGGCCGGAGCTCGCAGAGTACAGGTGTGTTTCCGTGGGGGCCGCGGGCGCTCCGACGGCACGGCCTCCTCACAGAAGGGCCGCTGGGCTCAGGGCGACAGCGGGATTTCGCCACATTCAGTATGAAACACCTTTCTCCTCCGCCAAGTTGAGAAACCGTGGACACAAGAGCACGTTGAGGAAAGGGGGCCCCCTCGCCGTGTGTTCACCAGCGGGCCGGGCTGCCGAGCCCCGGGGTTCTCCTGAGTTTGCACACCAGCCCCCAACGTTGTGCTTGTCTGGCCAACAATTAGCAATGTGTTAATTTATTTAACATGTTATTAAAATAAAGGTTATGATTTATTTCCCCAAAAGCATTTTCGCCGTGACCTCCTGGGCCACCACGTCTGTGTCAGAACACACTAGTCACCGGGCCGATGTCCGCTTCCTAGGACGGTGGCCATGCAGACCTTAACCAAGGAAGAGCAGCTGCAGTACAAGGTGAGGACGGAGAAGCGTAGTCCCCGAGCAGGTGGGGACGCCGCTGCCTGGGCTTCCCAGCTGTGGGGGCTGCCGGCGGCTTCTTCCTCCCCCAGAGAAGTCCCCTTGCCCGCAGGTGTGCGAGCTGAGCGGCCGTTCTCTGCAGCCAAGGGAAGAAGCCTGCGGACAGCTGTGTCAGCTGTCACGTCCCCCGGGAACGCGGCGTGACACACGGCCCCTGGTCAGCAGCCTGGCGCAGGAGCGGCTGATTGGCCAGCGTGTGGCCCAGGCTGGGTCTCCCGTCTCGGGGGCTCTGGCTGGCTGTTGGCTAGTACAGGGTGGTCTCGGAGGGTGACCAGGCCCCTGCCCCATGCCCCGGGTCTCCTGCTCCCAGGCCAGTCTGCCGGCTTCAATCTCTGCTCCTTTCCGGATTAAAGTTCTTCCTGCAGGTTAGCGCCGACTGGCAGCGGGAGGCCACGATTTAAACACCGCCCTAGTGCCTTCCCAGTCATGGCCCGAGGAAAGAGCCAGCCCACCCTGATTTTCCAGAGGGAGAAATGTACCCCGAGGGCCTGATGACCCAGCTGATGGGGAGCTTCAGTGGGGACGGGGTGCGCGTAGCCCAGGCCTGCCCGCCGCCGTGGCTTCGGGAGAAGCTGGAGCCGGGAGGAGGTGGCGCTCAGGCCCAGGGCTGGGGACCATGGGCTTCTCCGGCATGAGAGCCCCACCCCGGGCTCCGAGGGGCTGACCGGCGGGTGAGCTGACGGGGAGCCTGGTCCCCGGGGCCGTGAACAAAGGGCGGTGCCTGAACAGAGCCGCCGGGTGAGGGACGGAGGCCCCTGTGTGGGGCTCGGAGCGCAGTCCCCTCCCCTGCGCAGACAGCCGGCTTCTTCCCCACCCCCGCCCCTTCCCAGTGTGGCCCCCAATCAGGGGGCAGCGGAGGGGCTGCGTGGACTCGCACCGAGCCCCCGTGGGACCAGGGCACGCGCTCGATATGAGTGTGGCCTTGCCCTGCCACCTGCACCTGCTCCGGAGCCTTGTGCCCCCCCGCCCCCCTCCCCGGGCCACCTGCTCTTCTGCCGTCAGCGTTAACTTCCGGCACACGGGCGGTCCTGGACTCCTGGCCACCGGCTCGCGAGGGGCTCCCCCTTCCCGGTGTGCGCGTGGGGCTGCGGGGCGGGGCCGCTGGGCTCCATCACTCCGGGCCTCTCCCCCGGGCGGCGGGAGGCGCTTTATTACCCGCGGGGATGTTGCCGATGCTTCTGCTAATTGAGTTTCTCCTCGGCCCCAGCACGTCTTCCCTCTGCGCTCACATCTGCACCCTCAGAATGAGTTGCGGCCGCCTCGTGACAAATGGGGCTCGTGCTGCGGCTGGACGGCACCGTGCGCGCCGGAGGCCGCCGGGCGTGGGCTGGGTCAGGAGCTTGCGCTCGGCGGCAGCAGGCGGGGAAGCTGCCGAGCCCCAGACGGTGCAGCCGAGACGTTAGCCCTGCCGGCCCGTGGCCTTGCGCGGCGCCCCCACGAAGAGCTCACTCCCAGTCCGGCTGAAGGTTGCAGAAGGCGGCTCCCCGGTGCCGCCGTGGCCGTGGCCGTGGCTGTGGCCTCCTGGCCCCACGCTGCCCTGCACACAGCGGACCCGTCTCTCCGCTCCCTCAAATGTGGGAGGAAAGCCGGGGGGCTGGACGGTTGTCAGAGACCCCGTGTGTGAGTCTCGGATTCACTGGGGGCCTGTCCCTTGAGGGTCTGGAGCCCCGTGGCCCCTGATGGTGGCCCCCCCTCCTGGGTGCAGCACCCGAGGGGAGGGAGGCGGCCTTCTGAGGGTCACAGGCAGCCAGGCCCACCATGCAGCCTGGCCGTGGGGACCGTGGCCCCGAGCCTCAGCCCTGGCTGGCTGTGCGCCCTCGGCACCCTCCTGGGCTGGCACCCGGCCCGCCTGGTCCTGCCCTGGTCCCCGCAGGCGATGCTGCACACCAGACCCTGTGGAATGGGGGCTCACCCGCTGAGCCCTGCAGCCCCTCCTGGTTTCTGGGCCTCATTCCTGCTCCCCAAAGAGCCCTTCCCGCACGCCATCCCCACAACAGGGAGGAAGGGGGGGTGCTGAGCCTGAGCAAGGGGACAGGAGACCCGGAGGCGGGCGGTGGGGCGGTGTCTGCTCTCGGCCCCGGCCCAGCGCCCCTGCACCGTCCACACGTCCGCATGTCCACACGTCCACCCTAGTCACCACGGTTCCCACTTCACACGCAGAGCGCGGCCTTCCTTACCCAGCGGATGGCAGGTGCTTGTCCTCATCTATGTCTCGGGCGTTCGGGATTGTCACCTGAAGGGCCATCTGGCTGCGGGTCCCTGTCCTGACGCCGCGGGCTCCCAGACACTGACTTGTCCGCCAGCCGTCAGAGGGCCGAGAACAAGCAGCGTCCTGACTGAGGGGCGATGGGCCTCGGAGCCGGACGGACACCCGCTCACAGTGGGAGACTCGCAGTCACAGGCTCACTAAAGGTCACATTTGCAATAAGTAAAAAGGAAATGTAGGTAATTGGTTCTGGAGCCCGTTAATACCTCTGCGGCCTGAGAGGCAATCTGACGGACTTGAAACCTTTTTGTTCAGGTAATTAAAAATGAGACTTCATTACATCATTAAAAACGAGGGCCCGCGTGCTGTTTCGATCCTGCGATGTTACCCGAAGAGGGAAGGAAATGCAGCCGGGCGCCGCGCACGCTCCCGGGTCCCCGGGCCCCGGGCTGGGAGGGAGGCGGGCCCGCAGGTGCTGGGCGTCGGACCCCACGGCCCGGTCCGGCGAGAGCGGCGGAGAGGACTCGGGACCGACGGCCCCGTGGACGGGGGGGGGACGAGGAAGGCCCCAGACAAAGGCGCTGCTGCTGGTTCCGAGGCAGGGATGCGCGGTGGCCTGTGTCAGGGGACGCGCTGGCTGCCTCACCCCAATGGGGCGTCGCGATTTTGTCATAGGCTCCCGTCCCCACAGCAGGTCCCCAGAAAGTCCAGACTAAACCCGTGTCCTGTGACACATGACCGTGTATGCACTCCGAGGGGAAACGTCACGTCTGAAGTAAAATGCAGACGTTCACGCCCGAGCTGCGGCCACGTGTGTCATCTCCTCGATCCCAGCCGTGACCTCTGCAGGCACCGTCTTCACACCCTCACGTGGCTGCTTTGGGGAAGATGGGCGGAATTTCACTGCTGGCAATTAGCGTTTAGAGTTCACAGGGCTTTCATGTTCCCTGATTGCGATGATCCGGACGCGGGGAGGCTGCGTGGAGACGGCGGGCGCTGGCCACGCATCATGGGCTGCTGCTCCGATCGCCCGCGTCCCGTGCGAGCCGTGGCCGTGGACCTGGAGCCTGCAAACCCAGCCCGCAGCTCTCCCACGAGCAGGGATCAGGAGATTCCAGATCTTTCTTTCTCTAAGGCACGTTTTCTGGGTAAACATGATTCTTCATGAGAACCATTTAGTCTGTAAATAGAACAGTTTCTGCCCAGATTTTAGGGTTTAAAAAAATAAATACTGAAGTAGCTGTACTGTGGCCATAACAAAAATACTTAGCTAAATCCCATTTTACGTAAAAATAAAATTACTTGACAGAGAAATTGTGATTTACTTCCTGGTTTACTGAGTGCCTGTCATAATTTGGATTTCCAGCCTTGGTCTTATTTTTGCTACAAGAAATTCACGATTCAAAGTTTTCTCCTTTCATTGGCAGGTTTTCTTCAAGCTGTGAGTGAAGTGAGCTGCGCGTCTGAGGAGGACGGCAAAGTGCACCAAGGGTCTCGTGGCTGAAAACCGGGCACGGTGGCCTGCGCTTTCCCGGCGCCTCCCTGGCCGCGGCGGCCAGCGGCCCTGGGCCTGGCCTGGCCCCATCGTCCGACTTGCCCTGCGGTGGGCGCTGCTGTGAGCGTCTGGGCGCCCCTTGGGGCAGAGGATCCACCCCCTTCTGGGTGCTCGCTGCGTCTCCCCCGCCCCGGCCCGCCCCTGCCTTCCCGGGTGCATTTTGCCTGCTCCCCTGGGGCGGCAGGGGACCGCTACCCCGGGCTCGCACAGCGGCCACCGCGGCGCGCCAGGCTTCACGCGGCCCCCGCCCTCTCTGCCCCCCGGGATCCCCCGCGCGTTCCCGGGGAGGGGGTGCTCGGTCCCTCGGTGCTGCCCTTGCTGCCTCCCCAGCCCCCTGTGCCCACACCCCGCTGTCCCCCGGCCCTCCAGCCACAGTGGCCGCGGCAGGAGGCAGCAGGCGCGGGCGACGCCCAGGCTGTCCCGTGAGACCCAGCTCAGCCCTCGGAACCTGAAGGAGCTGCCAACGCCCAAGGTCACAGCTGGATTGGCTGAACCACGCTCCTTCTGGCCCACGTAACGATCACGGGCGGGGGGGTGGGGGCAGGCCTGTATTGACAAGTATCCCACCAAATTCAAAGTCGGGACTGACCCCGTGCCGACACCTGCTTCCGATTGGCCTTCCATGTTCTAGCCGCGGCCGGAGGTTTGCCTGGCGCCCCACGTGAACGCGCGATCAGGCCTCACGGTCGCTCACATGCCTGCAGGGCAATCTGACGTGCCCAGGGCTCCGACACAGGCTGGGAGTCTCCTCAGCAAATGCAGTTAAGCCATTTGAATGAGGAAAATGTCCGTTTAACTCAATCTTGAATTCTGCAGTGAAAAAAAAAAGTGTCCGTGAATGGGCACAATTACTTGGCAGATTAAACGTGGACATGGACATGGACATTTAAAACATGATTTAAGGGACGTCCGGGAGCTCAGGCGGTGAAGCATCTGCCTTTGGCTCAGGTCATGATCCCAGAGTCCTGGCATCAAGCCCCTGTACCGGGATCCCTGCTCAGTGGGGAGCCTGCTTCTCCCTCTCCCTCTGCTGCTCCCCCTGCTTGTGCTCTCTCTCTCTCTCTCTCTCTCTCTCTCTCTCTCTCTCCCCCATCCTCAAGTGAATGAATAAAATCTTTTTTAAAAAGAATTATTTTAAAAAATATGATTGAAGACCAACCAGCACTGGGACTCTTAGTTGAAAAGAGAACCAAACAAGTAGTGTGTAATATAAAAGTTAACCTTCTTTCCCTAAAAATATTATATTGATCATTTCAAAATGGGAAGTGGACTTTGTGCTAATACGACTGCGACTTTAGTGTGTGAGAGTTGAGTGAATTCGTCCCTTCTGTGGGAAGGAGCCCGGGACCCACGTGGAGCCGGGAGTACTCGCTGCGGCCTGGGTCTCCCCTGCTCTGCCGGCCGGCCTGAGGTCCAGGTGACGCCGGCCCATGTCAGGGCCCTGCCCGGCTTGCAGCCAGAGTTTCCGTGTTAGGTCCCCTGCCGTCACTTCCAAGATTTAAGGAAAATCCCTATCTTTTTTTTAAAACCAGGGATATTATTTTTATGTTGCTGTGAATCAGAAAAAACCAGTCTTTGGGGTTCACGTGCAGGAGCGCTCGGGGGGCCGGGAGCCGGGCTTCGGTGAGGCTTTCAAGCGGGGCGCAGACGCTGAAACGCAACAGGTGCGCGTCTGCAGGAAGGCGAGGCCTGACGCGGGGTCCCCACAGCCTCTGGAGCTGCGGCTCGTGTCACGAGGGCCCGACGCCGCCCTGCTCCACGCGCATCTGGATGTAAACGGGTGGCCGTTGATCCACGTGTGCGGGGCCGGAATGGGGGGCATCGGCGTGCAGCGCTGCCCCAGCAGAGTGGAGGAACGGAGCCCGCAGGCCCGGGCGGACACGCACGCCCTGAGGTCCGTGAAGGTGCGGCCGGGCCGCCCCGCCGCTGCGGAGGGTTTCAGGTCCGCGCTGGGCTTTCCTCTCCCGTGGGCCGTTCTGCTCCGGTTCGTGGGAAGGGCTTGGGGCAGTGACCTAAAGCAAGTCCTCAGACGGGAAAGGCATGATCGGGTCACTTGTGGCGAAAGGAGCGTGGAGTCCTGCCCGGAGGAGGAGGCCTGGTCCCGCGTGGGGTCCCCAGGGGAGCCCGTCGGGGAGCCGGGAGGCTGGCAGGCGGCCTGAGTGTCGCTGGTGCGGTCACAAGCCGTTTTTCAGACGGTGGCTTATTTTTAAAGGCTTGGGTGTTGCCAGTGTCTAATTAGTCCAGATGCTCCTTCCTCCTATTTTCAAACGAAACCGATTTTGAGGAAGATGGTGGCTCACCTGGGGGTCTGGGTCTGAAGGACTCTGTGGCCCAGGAAGTCGTTTGTTATTTTCTTGTGACCGTGCACACACTGGAAGGGTGAGCGAAAGGTCAGCAATAACTCTGTGGTTGCGTTTTAGCCGGAAAAAATGTAATATTGATCGATAAGAAAATAGGAGAGCATCGCTGTTAGCACCGCACTCAGCCTCCCCGACCTCTCCCCGCCACGTCGATTTTGTGCTTAAATGTTCTGTCTCCCGTTCGAGAGGGTTGTCCTGTTTAGTCTCCTGTTTAATCAAGACAAGACCCTCTTCCTTCTCTCTAATGTTGCAACAGATGTCTCCTTGATCTCCTTGTTGAGCTGTTGTCCTCGCTCCGCATTCCCTCTGACACTCTGCCGGGTTCACGCGGCCACGGGTCCGTCTGGAGCCACCGTGTAACACCTCCGTGTCCCCGCGGGTCCTGGGAACAAATTGCTGCTTCAGATGGGAGAGCCCCGCGTTGATGGGCGCTCCGCCAGGAGCCGGCCCCCGTGCGCGCCTGTGTCTGCGTGTGTGTGTGTGTGTGTGCGCGTGTGCGCATGTCTACAGTGCGTGTGCGTGTGTGTGTGTGCCTGTGTCCGTGTGTGTCTGCATCTGTGTGTGTGTGTGCATGTGCCTGTGTCTGTGTGCATGTGCGTGCGTGTGTCCGTATGTGTCTGTGTGTGTCTGTGTGCATGTGCGTGCGTGTGTCTATATGTGTCTGTATGTGTCTGTGTGTGTCTGTGTGCATGTGCGTGCGTGTGTCTATATGTGTCTGTGTGTGTGTCTGTGTCTGTGTGTGTGTGCATGTGCTTGTGTCTGCAAATATCCCTGCATGTGTGTACATGTACCTGCGCGTGTCTGTGTGTCTCCTTGTGTGCACGTGTGTGCATGTGTTTGCTTCTGTCTCTACGTGTGTGTGTGTGTATGTGTGCATGCCAGGAGGTGAGCCTCCCGGGAGAGCCCAGTGGCCTCCTTGGAGGGCACGTGGGATGGGTAGGCGTCGCCTGCTGGGAGGCCAGCACGCAGGACTGGCCCCGGAAGACGAGGTGTGCCAGCAGGGGCCGTGCAGAGAGGGGCCTGGGGTTGGAACATGGGCTCAGCTCAGGGCTCAAGGGCTGGTCCACACTGCCCACAGGTTGGTCACACCTGTATTGGGTTGAATGGTGTCTCCCCCGAATTCCTGCCCACCTGGAACCCACGGGCGCAACCGCATTCGGGAATGGCGTGTGTCTGTGGATGCCGTGGAGTTCAGATGAGGCCGCGCGGCTTCGATCCATGGGACCCGTGTTCTCAGGAGAGGGCGCACGGACGGGCAGGCCAGGGTGGGAGCGCGGCGTCCGCAGACACCGCGGGGGGCGGAGGCCTGGGTCGGGTGGGCCCCGGGGCCTGCAGCGGAAACGGCCCCTGCGGGCACCTCGATCTCGGGCGCCGAACCTCCAGCCCCAGGAGACAAGGCACTTCGGTCCCAGGGAGCAGCGGGCTGGCCCGGCTATGGTGCCATGCGCTCCAGGGGGCACAGGTCCTAGCAGGAGCTGGGGGCGGGCCTGTCCCCGGGGTCACTGGGGGGGAGGCGTGTGCTCCGGGCCCCGCTGGGCGGCGGGGGTGGCCCGTTCCACGCTGGCGTCCCGCCTGCTGGGCCGGGCCGGGCCGGAGAGCCAGCGGGAGCCCCGTGGGCCGCAGAGTACTTGCTGCCCCACTGGGGGGCATTCCCCCCGCAGAGGCTGGGGCCGCGCCTGGGTCTTCGGCCGCTCCGGGGGGGCCCCGCCTCGCGCGGGTGCTTCTGCGAGAGTCAAGGCCAGTACCGTGTGTGGGTCCTGGTACAAGGGGCTCTTTGGGCAGGAGGGGGGCAGGCGAGGCCCAGGAGCCCTCCCCCCATCTCTGCCCTCCCGCAGGGTCCCTCCCCGTTCTGTGCCTTCTCAGGGGACAGCAGGGCAGGAAGGGGGAAGATAAGGCCTCTCGGGACGGGGTTATCTGGCTGACCTTTGGAGAGGCTGAAAGGGGAGTGTTGTCACCCAGAGGGCACAGAGGGGTCGCCGGGCAGGGAGCAGCCACCGCTGCCAGAGCGGTCAGAGGCAGGCCCGCGAAAACAGGCCGCTGTCAGCGCCGTCAGTGGCACCGCGGCTCCCAGACGCGC
>LNAC01000467.1:729055-741571 GCA_002007465.1 Ailurus styani | reverse complement strand
CGCCGCGGCGGCGGGCTGGCCGCTGCCCTGCTCTGCGCCTCTCTGCTCCCTGGCCGCGCGGAGGGAGCAGCCGCCGCGGGACAGGCCGTCCTTGTGGGGGCGGCAGGACGGGCGCTGGGGCCGCTCGCGGGGCCTCACACCTTCTGTCTGCAGTGGCTCCCGGGGTGAGGCGGCCGCGGCGGAGCCCCGAGTCTGGGAGGCGGGCCCTCGAGTTTCCACTGGTGGCGAGGCAGGTGGCAGGAACGGGAGAGGACTGGGGCGGGCCGCGCTCCTGGACGGCGCTCCTCGTGGTCCCGCGGCACCGGCGCCAGGGCTTGGCGCGTCCGCCGGGCCGAGTGTGGCTGCGTGGACAGGCCGCCGCGAGACGGCAGCTTCGTGGGGCGTCTTCGCGGGAGCAAGAGGCCCGCTTGCATCACACAGTCTCTTCCCTAAAGAACGTGATTTAATGTGGACTAGACACCACGCTCGTTCACGTGACAAACACCAGATCTTTTGTAAATAGGTACTTGGACGTGAATAACTTGCAGTAAGTTTAAGTGGACTGATTAAAAAAAGCAACTGGTGTACAGTTAGAGTTAATCAAAAACTTAAAGTTGAATTGCTAGCTGTTGTTGGATTCCAGGGCTCAGCTGGCAGGAGCTGCAAGGGGGAGTGGTCCCACCTGGGCCCTGGGGGTGGGGGGGGCGCGGCTGCTCGTTCTCCCGCAGCTTCGCCCCCCAGCACCCCTCCCCAGCTCCCTCCTGGCCTGCACACGGAGCCAGAACCTCCTGCATACACCCTCCCTGGGGCAGGCGCTGCTCCCGCCTCCCGCCACTGCCCTGCCTGAAACCACCGGGCTGGCCACGGAGATGCGGGCGATTGGAAATCTCTCCTTCAGAAAATGTGCTGCCGCCGGGCTGGAGCTCGGTGCAGGTGTTTCCTCGGCCACCGAACCCTCAGGACGTGGCGCCGCAGCCCCTGTGGAGCGGGAGAGGCCTGAGCCCCCGGTGCTGCTCACGGGCGCCCCAACACCCGCCCCGGCCGGCGCAGCTCGGTGTCCGGCTGCAGGTCTCCGCGGCCCCTCTCCTGGTGCAGGCACGTGCCCGAGGCCTGGTGGCGACCGAGGCCCATCTGCATGCCCCTCGCGTGGAGAGTCCGGTGGGAGTCTGCGTGCTAAGCGGCCCCAGGACTGTGGGCCCTGCGGCGGGTCCATCCCTCGGGACCCCACGGCCTAGAGGCTGACCTGAGGGACATGGGTGGACACGCGTGCACTTCTCACCCCAGTGACCACACCGCCTGCGGCCTGTGGGAGGCGACTGACTGTCGCGCCGGGGACAGACTCCGCGGGGCCCGTCCCGTGGGCACCTCCCGCCGGGCACGCTCTTGCGGGGCACGCACCTGTGGGGACCCCTCCTCCGGGCACGGTCCCTCCGGGCACGGTCCCAGGGAAACCCTCCTCTGAGCACGCTTCCGGGGGGCCCGTCCTGCCGGCACACTGCCTCCCGCGGCGCCCCTCTGCCAGGCACGCTCCTGCGGGGCACGCACCTGTGGGGACCCCTCCTCCGGGCACGGTCCCGCGGGGCCCCTCCACTGGGCAGCTGCGCAGGTCCCCCAGGTGGGTGGTCCTGTGCATGTTGTGCCCAGACCCCGGGCAAGAGGCCGTGTCTTGCACCCTTGTCATGGAGCCCATAAATCACGGGCGCGCGAGTGCCGCCACCCTGGGACTCACAGCCACCGTGTCGCTAAATGGCACTGACTATTACTGCAGAGCAAATAAATGGCTATTTCACTTTGCAGATTACCTGTAATTGTGCTTGCACTGTGTCAACTTCAGGTTTAATTGGTGTGTAGGCTGCAAGGCATGAATTACGGCATGTGTAATTTATTTATGCAATAAAATTTACCGTTAACTGAGAGAGGAAAAATAAAGAGAAAAATAATATGTTTCACGTGATAATTACATAATAAAGTTTGAATTAGGAACATCGCGGGGACCATGAACTTGCTCTGGACCAGGGAAGACTGGGAAGCAGAGCCATCGCCTTACTCCCTGCCTGGACGCTGAGGAGGGCACGGTTCCGAGGCCACGTGCGGCGCACACGGGGGTCGGTGCTGGGAGCCCGAGGCAGCCGGAGGAGGAAGGGGCTCAGGCCAGGGAGGCCGAAGGCAGATGGTTGAGTGAACAATGAACCCCACTTCCTTACGTGAAATTGAATCTTTGTGAAACAGATTATTGGGTAGTGAGGTTTCTCACTCAGAGACGGGAGGAGAGGAGCGCAGCAGCGCTGGGCCTTCGGCGTTTCTTGAAATGGTCTGTCCCCACGCTGGAGTCCGACAGTGCTCCACACAGCAGAACGTGCAAACGGCAGCCATCCGCGTCCGCGTGGCATTTCCAGCAAAGACAGGCTCTCCGAGCTCACGCACAGACCGTAGGATTCCTGAAGGGACCAGCACCCAGGGCCCTGATCCTGAGACCCGGACGTGGGAACGACAGCAGGTCCAGGAACATCCGGGGTGCCGGGGCTCCTCCCGTGGACTCAGCTCAGCGGCGCCCCTTATTCATGGAGAAGGAGCGTGTTGCCAGGCAGGACACGCGGGCTGCGGCACTCGGAACGGACATTTCAAGGTGTGCGGTCCACAGCTTGATGGCTGGGGGTGGCCACAAGCCATGGCGGGGACAGGGTGGGACAGGCCCCTGGGGACAAGAGCCCCGTGGGCAGGGGGTAGAGGGATGCTCAGAGTGGCCCAGGACTCCGGGGATGGCCACATGACTAGGAGGTCACCAACGCGGGGGGCTTGCTGGCTTATAGCCCAGGTCAGGTTCTCCCCACTGGCTGGACACCTTCATCCTCAGGCTTGTGGACGTCTCTGTGGGGGGATTTGGGACAGCAGCACCCAGGACCCCGTGAAGGGAAGGGTCCAGATCCCCTAGGAGGATAGCCTGTGGGGAGAGGTCCTACGGCCATGGGAGACGTCTGAGAGTTGCCTTGGAGCTGCCCAGCCCCAACGGGGTGTTGTTCTGGGTGCCTGGGAGGATGGCTTGGTTTTATTCTTCCTGTGAAGCTACCTGGACCTGGGAAGATGTGTGGCTCTCTCCCCCATGGGGCCCTGATCTTCATGGGCTGAACCCAGCTTCCCTGAGCGGACCTAGCCACCACGTGGGCCTTTATGGAGTTGCATCAGTCCCAGGGAAACAACAGCAAAAATAAATGACACCAAAGAGAAAGCTTTCGTACAGCAAAGGAGACCATCAACAAAGGGGCGAGGCAGCCCGCTGACGGGGAAGAGCTATTTGCAAACCATAGATATGACATAGGGTTAGTATCCAAAATATGTAAAGAACCTATACACAAAGCAAATAATAACCCAATTAAAATAGCAGAGGACCTGAATAGACATTTTTCCAAAGAAGATCCACAGATGGACAACAGACACATGAAAAGATGCTCGACATCACTTATCATCAGGAAAACGCAGATCAGAACCACCGTGAGATACCACCTCACACTGTCAGAATGGCTTGTATCAGAGACAGGAACAGTGTTGCGAGGATGTGGACAAGAGGAGCCCTCCTACACTGTTGGTGGGAATGCAAACTGGTTCAGCCACTGGGGGAAACAGTGAGATTGCTCAGGAAGTTAAAAATAGAGCCACCCCAGGACCCAGAAATCATACCACTGGGTATTTACCCTCCAAAATACAAAAACACTAACTTGAAAAGATACATGTGGGATTCCTGGGTGGCTCAGTGGGTTAAGCCTCTGCCTTCGGCTCAGGTCATGATCTCAGGGTCCTGGGATTGAGTTCCGCATCGGGCTCCCTGCTCGCTGCTGCTCCCCCTGCTTGTGTGCGCTGTCTCTCTGACAAATAAATAAATAAAATCTTAAAAAAAAAAAAAGAAAAGAAAAGATACATGTGTCCTGATGTTCATAACAGCATTTTCAACAACAAACTGTGGAAGCAGCCCCGGTGTCCATCGGAGATGAATGGTAAAGAAGATGTGGTGTACACACAATGGAATATTATTCAGCTGTCAAAAAGAACGAGAGCTCACCATTTGCAATGACAGAGATAGAACTGGAGGGTATTTCGCGGAGTGAGAGAATTCAGAGAAGGACAGACACAGTATGGTCTCACTCGTACGTGGAATCTGAGAAACAAATGAATCAACACACAGAGAGCAGACCCAGACCCTTCAACACAGAGACCGACGTGGCGGCTCCCAGAGGGCCCGGCAGCGGGGTGAGTCTGCCATGTGGTGATGGAGGCAGTCCCACGTGTGGGGGACATGGCGTAACGCACGGAGAAGTCCAATCGCTATGTCGTATGCCGGAAACTAATGTAAGGCTGTCCATATAGAGTGTCAACTATATTTCCGTTAAACAAATAAAATATTGCAGTTACATTTGAGATTTAAATAAATAATACAGATACATTTGTGTGCTGTGCGTGCGTCCGTCCCGTCGGGGCCCCTGGCCTTCAGCTCCTCGGCCGCCGGCCGCGCCCTCCTGCAGGCAGGACGCAGCATGTTCGCGGGCTCCCAGCCCGAACCCGTAGCCAAGCACAGACGTCTCCCACCAGCGCCTGCAGGAAGGCCGGCGGCGGCACCTGCTCTGGGCCTGGGGGAGGGGCGAGCGGAGTCCTGCGCTCGGGTGGGAGGGATTCTGGGGGCTGCGTTGAGGGGGGCACGGTCAGCAGCACCAGACGGTCAGCCGTCCTGTGCCTGCTCCCAAATCACCGCGTGCAGCGACCACCCCCTCCTGTGCCAGGAGAGCCTGCACACACACCCCCCCCCAACCGCTTCTCCAGCCCGTTCCCTCTGCGGGGAGCTCGTCAGCAGGAGCATTCGATGACGCCCCTGCCCCCGGCACCAGGGTCCCCACCCAGGGGCGGCCAGCAGCCGGCGCGATGTCAGAACCCCGTCCTACTGCCCGTCCTTGTGCACGGAGCGCTGGCAGCCACAGGCTGGCTCCCCGGCTCCACGGGAGGGGAGGGCACGGCAGGGGTGCGGGGAGCGGCCGTGGGGTCCCCGCAGAGGCTTTGCTGGCCCTGGGAGCTCAGAGGTCGGGGGGCCCTTGGGCCAGGCAGTTCCTCCCCATAGTGCAGACCGGAGGTGTGGACTGTGTCCCCTCGGGGAGGCGGCTGTCCAGCCAAGGGCCATCCCCAAGCAGATGGACGCCTGAGAGAGGCCAGCCAGCAGCGGAAAGATAAGTCCCAGGGGCCCGGAGGGAGGTCAGCTCTGCGGCTGCTGACCCCTGACCGAGCCCTTTGGGAGTGGACTCTTCCCCACTTCCTCCGGGCGGCTGTGCCTGAGATGCGTCTCATCTGGCTTCTCGGTCCGGGGCATCAAAACCCCGGCGCGGCCACGGGGCTGACCGGTTTCTGCACGGCTCTCCCGGCCTACTTGTCCCTGGGGTCACTTCTCCAGGAGATGGGCGCCTCTGGGTCAGGCTTGGCTCTCCCCTGCCCAGGACCTCGCAGATGTGAGGGGCACACCCCAGACCAGCCCTCTCCGGGCCGGCCACGCGGACTCCTCTTTACGGACGGGGTTACGCCAAGAGGCAGCTGGCCAGCGAGCTCTCGTGTCCTCAGACCCGCTCTGGCTAGGGGACGGCTGCCCCTGGCAAACCCCAGGTGCCCTGCAGGTGCCGACTCGCTGCAGCCCTGAGGTCTTGTCTATTTGACCGTGTCTCTGTCTGGACAGGGGCCGCGGACGCTGGGGGTTGGCCCCAGGCCTCCCCCAGGAAGTTCAAGGCTCAGGAAGGCAGGCTGGTCCTTCTGCATAAAGACAGGACCCTCCCTCCAACTGGCCGTCCAGGGGCCCTCCCTGCCTGTGCTGCAGGGGTGCGAGGGGAAGGGGGCGCTGGGCTGCGGGCGTCCACCTCTCCTGGCCTCCGGAGCCCCTGCATGGGCCCTGCCCACACCCACCGCCACGTTCCCGCCACGGGCTCACTGACCAACCCGGCTCTTCCCCCCTCCATCACCCCTCAGTGTCTTCTCTCTCCCTCCCCGGGTGTGCCTGCCCTGTGCCGGTGGGGGAGCCCGGCCGGAGGGCGGAGGCAGCCCCGGCGTGCTCCCAGCCCAGACGCAGGCCCCTGGCTTCCTGCGGTCCGCCCCGTCCAGGACCACCCGAGCCGCCAGGTGTGTGTGCGCCGCGCGGATGGGGCGGGATGAGGGCTCGTGCCCTGGCGGCGCCTCCTGTCCGGCGGCGGCACCCAGATGCGCACTCACAGGGCCGCAGGGAGGGGAGTGCCCCCCAGGACACGGGCAGGAGGGCTGCGGTGGGCGTCAGGCCGGGGCTCCTGCTCCCGCAAGCTGGAGACCCCCGAGGGAGCCGGGAGGGGACCGGCTGCTGAGCGCTGACGGCCAGGCTGGGGAGACGGTGCCGCTGCTGGCTGGGCTTGGACGTGGCGGCGGGTGGCTCTGCGGCCTCCCAGGTGGGTCCTGGGGAGTCCAACTCGGGGCTCCGCCTCAGGGGGTTCCCTGCTCGAAGGTGTTCTCTGGAGGCTACATGTGGGCGACGAGCCATTCCCTCTGCTGCCGGCTCGGGTGGCCTGCCCACTAGGGTGCCCCCCGCCCCCGCCCCGAAGAGCACCCCGCATGGCCCGCGGAGCGAGGGTGCCCGGCCGGCCGCCCAGCCCGGAGTGGTGGGGTGAGCCGGCAGGGACCGCCGCCTCCACGAAATGCTTCACCAGCTGGACCCAGACTCCGGAAAGCTCTCCTCTGACAGGCACCTTGAGGGCTGTGCCCTGCAGAAGCCTCCGCTGCTGGCTGCTTTCCTGGAGTCCGTTTTCTGGAAAAGCCTTGTCAACATCCCTCGAGTGGTAATTGCGATGTCGCGCATAGAGAAAACAATCAGGAAAAATCCATCAGCGTTATGCATGCCGCGAGTGAGGGCATCACACAGGCTTTTTATTTTTTCTTAGACTCCTTTGTGGTTTCCCAACGTTCTGTGTCTAGAGTGAGTCTGGAGCAAGAGGAGCAGTCCGCACGGAGGGTAGGGCTGCAGTCACCCCAAGGACACAGCGCGCAGCGAGCATTTACTGTTGGACATTTGTCACAACCCGAGCCGTGTGGGCTCTTCCCCCACAGCTAGAAACGGAGAGAAACACAGCCGAACAGCGGGGCGGGAGGGGAGGGCGATTTATGTGCTATTTCTCTCCGACACAAAAGAGTAATGGGGAGGTCATGTGGGCAAGGTCAAAGGACAATTTGACTTTTGCAGGATGACCCGGGGCCATCTGTCCTTGCTGAGCTGATGAGCTGTCAGTGCGGGGTGAAGGGAGGAAGGGGGGGCTGCTCATGGACGAGAGCCCGCCGCCCCCTGGACGGGCCCCGTGAGCCACTCCCGCGCTCGGCCTGGAGGTCCAGGCGGGGGGCCCAGCGAGGCCCTGGAGGGCGACGCACCCCGGGCACCAGCCTCCGAGGGAGGCCGGCCCTTCTCCCTGCGGAAACCCATGCAAAGCCAGCACTGCCCCCTCTTCCTTTAACCGGGAGCCGTTCCCGCGGGGGCTTCCTTTCCAAAGTCCCTTCCTCCACGTGGAACCCTTTGTTTCTCTCCGTCGGGGATTTCTCGGATCTGGGAGACGCCACCCTGCCTTCTCTGACCGCCGATCCGGCTTCGCTCTGGGGGACACGGTGAGGTGCCCGGACGAGAGCTGCAGGCGCTGCTGGCCTTGACCGAGGGGCCGCCCCGCCAGCTCGTCACTTGAGCACGGGTCAGGGTCACCTCCTGCTGCCGTGACTGGACACCCCGGGCCCCGGGCTCAGGCCCTTGGTCTCACCATCCAGCATCTTCCCAGCATCTTGGCGTGAGAGGCAGAGGCTCGGCAGCCCCTCTGGGCTTGGTTTTAATAACCGAGAAGCCAGGAGGCATGGCTGTGTGCCTGGCCCCACAGGAGGACCCTCGCTCTGTGTGTTTGCTGAGAAGCTGTCCCTGGAGAGGCAGAGCCACCTCGCAGGACCGTCCCCAGCACGATGGGCTGGGGACACGCTGGCTCGATGCACGGACTCGGGGCCCATGGGCCATCCTGCACGCATCCAGATGGCAGGCGTCCCGGAATGGTCTGGATTACTCTGTGCCCGCGAGCTGTCAGGTAGCCCTCACCCCCTGCAGTCTTCCGGGAGGACGCTGACCCAGGGGTTCAGAACGCCCGGAAGGGGAGCAGAGGGCCGTGGCCTGCACGGGCACCCGGGGAACAGACAGTCATCGCCGGCTTGTGCCCACGAAGGCAGTTGGCAGCGGGCACGCTCCTCCCCGACACGCCGTTGTTTCATTTACCAGGATTCAGCAAAGATGGGGCTCGGGCGGGGGCGGCGGACTTCGGGGGCAGTGCCCCCAGCCCTGCCCCTGCAGAGAGGTCGGAGGGGACAGGAAGAGTCAGGCCGTCAGGAAGCAAGGCTGGATGCTGTCCGAGTCTCGGCGACGCCAAGAGCCCTGAACAGAGACGGTGCAGGGCCTTGTCGCGCCGTCCCCTTCACGAAGGAAGTGGTGCCATGGGTCTCCCGGTGCGCAGCGGCCCCAGAGGTCCCATCACAGCGCCATGGACGAGGCCAGAGCTCCGGCTTCACCAAGCATGCACAACACGGTCTCGCAGCCACTGTCAAGGCCTGAGCGGACAGGCCAACCATCAGAGCTCAGACAAAAGCCTGTCAATGTCGCAAACGCGCTGCCCTTGCCGCCGTATCTGGGGCTCTTGCTTCGTGCAGAAGCATCAGCAGACGTGTGTGCAAACAGAACGTGCCCAGTGGGAGCACCTGCAAAGTCCTGGGGGCCGAGCCAGCGGAGGGCCCGCTCGGTCCTGCTGTGAAAGGAAATCGCTCCCCTCAAAATGCCTCACCCCTTCCTACGACACGTCCGTGTGCGCCACGTCTCAGCCAGGTGGTCTGAACCAGGCTGCCAGCGCGGCGCGGCGGGCGTCGGGGGGGACGGTGGGTGTGGGGGCGTCCGGTTCCTCCCCCGACCAGCGTCTCGGGGCTGCCCGAGCAAAGTGCCACAGACCTGGGGCTCCGAGCAATGGAAATTTATTTCCTCACATCCTGAAGGCGGCAAGTTCGGGATCCCCGCGTGGGCAGGCGGTTTCTCCACGGCCCGTGGACGGCCGCCTCCCCCTGCGCGTCTGTGTCCTGAGGCCGGTCAGATGGGTTTGGGGCCCACGCTAGTGGCCTCTTTTTAAGCTGGTTACCTCTTTGAAGACCTGTCTCCAAATACAATCCCCCCCACCGGTGCGCATGACTACGGCTTTTCTTTAGCCACAGGAGGGAGAGTCTGAAGAGCCCCGAGAACCTTCTGGACGTGGGGCATTCTCCTCCCTGCCCCGTCATGTGGAGCAGTGACCACTTCCCTCCCATGACCAAGACCAGTCGGTCAGCTCACTGAAGCGGCCGGCGCGCCCGGGGCCGCCCCCCGCAAGTGCGATTGTGGCCGGGGCCTGCAGGGCACGTGCTGACCCCTGATGTCCCACACGGTCCCGCTGCTCGGGTGCCCGGGAGGCCGGTGGGTGTTGGATTGCCGTCACCAGCCCCGAATCTCTCAAGGCTTTGAGCCCTGACTGCACGCACCTGTCTCTATGGCATCCTATCCTGACCGTGGTATGTGGCCCCTGTGGCCCCGGGGTTGCAGGAGTCCGTGTCCGTCCTGAGCCGCTGCGCAGTGTGTCTCCCCACAGCGCCTGGTCATGCCGGGAAGGGGCCCCGGACGGTCCTGTCGGGAAGGTTCGGAAGGAGACGGTATTCACCTCTGGTAGTGCGAATCTCCTTGATCAGACTTGGAGGTTGTTCCACATTGTTTTTCTTTGTTTCCAGGTTTTGTGGTTTCTCCCCCTGTCATTATGCAAATGGAGCAGGATTCGGGGTGGCTGTCTCCTGGGCTGCTGGGCACGTCATGACTCCCAAGCCGCGTTTGTGGGTGGGGTCCCACAGCCCCTGGCCGTCGGCCCCCGCGGTCCCGGGACGCCTTCCCCCACGGATCGGGGCCACGCTCCCGCAGCACCTGGCATGCCCCCCGCTGCCCTTCGTGGCCCAGAGCTGCCACGAGACGTGCTGGGAACGGAGCCTCTCTCTTCAGCTGCACACTTTCAAGGCCGCGGGAGGGGTGCTCTCTGATCTCTGCGGGGAAATGGACTCAGCAGGTGGAAACAAGAAACCTACCCACTGCGTGGTCCTGACTTCCGCAGCTTCGGTGCCCTTCCCTTCAACCAGAGTCCACGTTTCCATCCGCCACGGATAGCCATGGACCAACGCCGTGAAGCCAGCACACAGCGTCGGGGTAGCCCTACCCCCAGCCTGCCCTGCAAATTCCCCATGTCTCTGTCCATGAAAAGTGCGCAATCTTGCCGTTCTTCTTGTGGGCATGGTCTGCGTCTTGGGTCACAAGTCGGGCCTGAGCCCTGGGCCCCTGGGATTTCAGCCGGGTTTTCAGGGAAGCAGTGAGAGGTCATGGGGACCGAGGGGCTTGCAGATGCATGAGGAGCCGGAGGAGAGGGGCAGGGCAGTGGGAGGTGCCCGGGGGGGCTGGAGGTCAGCGCCCCCCCTTGCTGGACGCTCCCCCATCCTTTCCCAAGGCCCCCCTTTCACGGACTCAGGTCCTACTGGGTGGGACCCCAGAGGCGCTGCCAGGCGGCCGGAGAAGCTGGTTCCCAGGAACTGTGAGCCCCCGGCTGCTGGGGAGAAGGGCTCCTTCAGGCCGGCACAGAAGCGCTCTGGTCCTGACGGGGTTCAGGGCCGGGGTTCACAGCCCCAGGGTTCTAGGGGCCGGGGCCCTGGCTCTGGCAAATTTTCCACCCTGGTGCTTGTGGTGGCCTCCTGGTCATCAGAGCCGCCTGCACACGGGCAGCAAGCTCCAGGGGGCCCCAGGGGAGAGCTCTCGCTGTGTCTAGGAGCTATGAGCCACAGGGTCCCTCGTGCCTCTGGCCCTCACCTGGTCGGCGGACTCGATCGCCACTTCTGTCCTGAGGTTCTGTTCCCGGAACCACATGTGCACAGAAGCCTTGATGGCGAGGATGGTTAAGGGGCTGCAGGGCATGGGAGGGCTCGGGGAGAGGTCTTCTGGAAGGAAACGCCCTGCGGTATCGGCCTAGGGTCTCGGAGAGAGCAGGACAGCCCCGGCACGGGACGCTTGCCCGCAGGGTGGGCACGGCTCCGCCGGCGTCCGGCAGCCTGCTGGCTGTCTCCCTGTCTCCCGGACTGCGAGGCTTCCTTGTTTCCGATGCTGCAGCCTCCCGTGAGCCGCTCTCCACGGCTTGCCGGCCCGGGTCCCTGTGCTGGCAGAGGGCAGGTGCTGGTGGTGGAGCCTGGTCACGCCAGCCCAGCGGACGGCGCGGTCGCTGCAGCCCCAGGGCCTCCTCCCTCGCTCCTGTCCCCTGTGGCCTGTGCGCAGTGGACTGTCCCTCTGTCTGTCTGGCAAGGACATGCTCTCCTAAACGCCCCAACCACCGCAGAGCCCTGGCCCGTGTGCTGGGGAGGCAGTGCTCCCTCCGCCCGGTGCACGGGGCTCAGCAGGCCCAGCCGAGAGCCAGCGAGGGCCACACAGGCTTCAGGCTGCCGCCTCCTCCTGTTTTCTGGACGGAGGGAGAAGTCAGGCAAATGTGTGAAAGGAAAACAAAACTGTGATGGAAACCCTGAACCTGATTTTCAAGGAACCACCTGGGAAAGGCCTGTGGCACCGCGGCTCCCACGCCTGACGCATCCCTTGTATTTAAACTACATGTTGCTTTAATTTGTTTTTATTTGAAAATATTTATTTAATTTAGAGAGAGAGTGAGAGGGAGTGTGCGCTTGCGTGGTGGGGGAGGGGCGGAGGGCGAGACTCTCCAGCAGACTCCCCGCTGAGCGCGGAGCCTGACGCGGGGCTGCATCCCACGACCCTGAAATGGTGACCTGACCCTAACCCTGAACTGACTGAGGCGCCCAGGCCCCGACACGCTCTTTTCTTCCCGAGTCTGTTCACCTGCTCGCGTCTCACGCCTCCCCCAGGCATCCCGATCCCCCAAGCCTGCCCCTCCTGCCCCCCCCTCCGGAGCTGCCCTTGGTTTCCATAGCCTGAAACAGGTCGGGGTCTGGGGGCGGGCTTGTAAATGACAGGGTGACAACCCGCGAGACCCCGCAGCCCCTGCCCGCCCCCCGCCGCAGCCCCTGGTGACTCCAGCTCCGAGCCACATCTGTTCCCCCCAAGGACAGCGTCTGCCAGTGCCCTTCCCATCCCCCGAGGAGGAGGCAGAAGACGCCGGCCCGGCCCCGCTGCTGCACGGATGCTCAGGCCCACCAGCGGGCGCGCTCCCTCCAGACACGCCAGGAGGCACCTGAGCTCCGCGAGGGAAGAAGTTGAGTGTGTGAGATCATCGCTTATTTGGCACTTAGAGTGGAGGGATAAAAAGAACGATCTCTGATTTCCAGAAGCGCGCAAACAAGCACAAAATAACACGGTGGTTCGTGTCCTTGGGGGCGCGACGGGGGTCCTGGCATCCACTGTCCCCACGCACGTCCCCCACAGCGGCCCCCCGCGCCCCACGCCGCTGCAGCAGAAATAGGTGCTGAGAC
>LNAC01000467.1:676543-712930 GCA_002007465.1 Ailurus styani | reverse complement strand
CCCCCCCCCACGTCCCGCTGTCGGGGGCCGGAGGGGCGGCGCTGCAGACAGCGTCCCCGGGGCTGGGCGCAGGTCTCCCGAGCCTCCCCTTGGCGGGTCTGGAGAGCGGGGGGCGGTGCGGCTGCTCGCAGGCCTCCCCGGAGCCGACCGGGCCGCCAGGCCTCGGCTGTCCCCGCGCTCCCCGCCCCCAGCAGTGCCCCTTCGCGCTCAGGGAGGCCGGCGTCACCGCCACGGTCCGCAGTGGCCCCGCGCACGGGGGCGCCTAGGCAGGGGCGGCTGTCCAGGTGCGGCCGAGGCCTTGGGCAGGTGGAGGGAGGTGTAGAGAGGCGACAAACTGCTTGGGGGCCAGCAAGCCTGTGACCCGCCCGGAGCGGCGGCCCCAAAGGGGAGCGATCCAAGGGCTGTGCGGAGCCCTGCGGGGCTGGGGACGCACCTCCACCGGAACAGCCTGCGGGGTCTGCAGCGGGAGTCCAGGAGGGGAGTCGGCCTCAGGGGTCCCAGGTCACTCAGCCAGGGCGCCTCTCGCCCTGCCTGCCACCCCCATCATTTCAGAGAACCATGAAGTTGTTCCCCCCCGGGATCCGAGGCCTTAGAATGACATGTGAGATTCGTTGACTGGGTCATGGCTGAAAAGGGGACTTGCTCGCTCCCTGCCCCCTTTTTCGTCAAGCTCTGCAGCAGCTGGGGGCCGTGCACATCTCGGGGCTCACACAGTAGCTCCCGGGGTGGTGGTGGTCCCCAGGCCTCCCGCACACCCCAATCTCCTCTGCGGGGCACTAAGAAGAGAGTCAGCAGTCCCCGGCTTCCCGCTGGCTTCTCTGGGAAGGACACGGCTGTGGTCTCTGGGTCCGCTCTGCAGACACAAAGGTGGGCTTCCTGCGGGCTCCAGGCAGCCGTCCAGAGGGGCACGTCGGCGGGACCCTCCCGTGGGCCCTGGCTGATGGAGTGGGCGCCCTCTACGCGTGCAGGCCTGGAAACAGTCTCCAGGGCAAGGCGGGAACTTGAGTCCAGCCAGAAGGAAGTGGAGGGAGGACGTAGAGCACCGTGGGGAGGGGCCGGCTGCTGTCCCTGCCGCTGCCGTCAGCCTCCTCCTCCCTCTCCGTGCCGCAGGACGCTCTGGGTAGGGCCCTGGGGCCGACAGAGGCAAGCACGTCAGTCCCTCCCTGCTGAGCTCACCTGGGACTTAGATTCTTTTCATAGCGACAGATAAGCAAGGCATGTTTGTGTCTAAAGCCTTGATTCGGAGATAGACTCATTCTGCCTTCGCTGGGGCCTTTTAGCCACAGCCCCGGCAGGAGACCAGTGAGGAGCGCCCAGGCCCCCGAGGAGCTCCGGGCTGCGTCCTCCAGTGTCCTCCAGTGTCTCTGTCGCCGGAAGCAGCACTTGCCCGGGGGCAGGCCATCCGCTGCCCTTCCCTAGGAGGCAGGACCTCCTTCCACTAGACTCCCTGAAAGCCCATCCTCAGGGGTTTGTGCTCGGCCTGCCGCCAGGCCTGACCTTGCCCGGATGGCTGGCCGTCCTCTGCCCCGCAGCCCTTGGCTGTCCTGCCCTGAGGGCCTCCTAGGTTGGGGGGGGGGAGGAGGGGCAAGCCCGGGGGTCTTGCAGGGCACGGCCCCCTGGGGCATCAGAGAGAGCGATGGGTCCCGAAAGCCAGGCTGCTGTCGTGGCCACCTGTGAAGGCCTGCCCTGCTCCCGGGCCTGGCGGAGGGCGGGCCCCGGCACGTTCCCTGCACTGTGACAAGGTCGCCCGGCTGTGCCCACCGCTGTGCCCCCACCTCTCCGGTCAGGACTTGCTCCCTGATGGATCTCTCGTCTCTCAATCCGGCTTTTGTTTGGCTGCTGGCAGAGCGGCCCATTCCGATGTGAAGCAGAAGTCTCGGTGCCCCCAGGGCTTGGCCCTGCTGTGCCCCCCCGCCACCCCCCCACCCCTGTCATTGCAGCAACTTGCAGAGGCCTCTGGTGTTGGAGAAGGCCGAGCCCGACCGCGGCCTGCTGCCTGGCGTCAGCGAGCGAGCCACAGCTTCAGCCCCCCGCCGGGGACCCGGGAGGGGCACGAGGCCCCTGCTGAGGTCCCGGGGAGGCCGAGGGAGGATGTCCTCCAAAGGACCCCTTGGCATCACTGGGCACGGTGTCCCAAAGATGCCGCTATCCTTGGAAGGGCTGGCCTTCTAACGGCGGAGTGACCCGGCTTAGCCGCCGAGCCGTGTTCAGGCCCAGATCCCAGGGGTGTGGCGTGGAGAGCGTCTCTCATCTGTGACTGAGACCTTCCCTCCCGGCCCGGGCTGCTGTGGGGATGGGGTTTCTCTCTTCCTTGTCCCGATTCACAGCGCGAGGCCAGACAGAGGTATTCAAAGCAGAAAGTCGGAGTCGTTCCTTGTCCGAGCACAGTAGTGCCCGGGTTTGGGGCAGCGACGGGTGCCTGGCCCCGGGTCAGAGGAGCCTGCTGGGGCGGCGCAGACTGCCCCGCGTGGACTGAGGGCTGGACTCTGCCCACGGCCCGTGTTCCTCTCCTGCTCCCCTCCCCCGGAGCTGGAAGGAGGCCAGGGCAGCAGAAGTTGGGAAGTTTTCTTTTGCCCTCCTTTCAGATACGATGTCACGTCGGTAAGGCTGAAATGCATCAGCAGATTTTAGGGAGGTTTCTATTATTAAAAGTGAGAGGCTATTAATTCAAACGATGTCTGTAGTCCGTCTGGTTAAACTTGAAACGTCTGTCTGCTACAGACTGTACCAGCAACACTCGGGCTAAAGGATCCATCCAGACCAGAGGAAGGCAGTTTCCGTGGGAGAAAAAGTAACGGTAGACACGTGTCATTGCCCGGAGTTTGGATGCTGTTGTGACCTTCTCGACAGAGGGGTCGGAGAAGAGCGCCTTGGAGAAAGGAGATGGGCAGAGGGGCCCTCAATGCGGGAGCTCGCACTGGTGTCGGACCTCAAAAATATTTACCCGCCGGTGGTGGGGGGAGGGGGCTGCTCCGACGAGGAGCCTCGCTGGCGTCCTGCCCGGCGTCCTGCCCGGAGTCCGCCGCAGCGGGCAAGCAGGGAGAGCCGCTCGGGCCTCCCCGTCCGGGCGCCCCGCTCCCTAGCAATTGCTCACAAACAACACGTTCACGAATGGAAGGTGACGAGGCACCAAACGGCATTTGCCCGGGCCAAGCAGCAGATAAGAGAGACACGTGGGAGCGCATGCACGTGGGGTCAGCTGCCCTTTGGGGCTCTCGGGAGCGGGTCCCATCGGGCCCCCTCCTGCTCGCCCTGGCGCTGCTCTGGGCCTCAGCCGGGCCCCTGGGACTTGGCGTTCTGACCAGCCGGGTTGCGGAGGGCTGTGGTCCGGCCCGCAGGCTCTCAGCCGGGACCCTTGTCGCCGTCGGCTGGTCTGTAAGTGCGCCCCGACCTGCCCTGCACTTGGTGGTCGGCGAACACTGCTGCGTCTGCTTTAGGGGGGCTCGGGAGAGTGGCCCCCCCCCGGGCCGTCCTAGAGCCGAGAGTGCGGTCCCGACTCCGGCAGCGTTGCCGACCCTGCGGTCAGCTCCGTGCGCCGGGCGACGCTCCAACGGTGACCCGTGCAACACGCCGGCTTTTCATTACTGTGGCGGTAAATCATGCACGAATGTCCTCCAGGACTTAGCTGATTTTTATATAAAAAAACCATTTCAGAGTATTTTTGAAATTCAATTAATTGAAGGCCCCAGATAAAAGGAACACATCCTTAATGGCTATAAAATCACCCCGAGGGAGGAGAGGGAACCGCACGGCCCGACTTCAAAGTGTGACAGAAATACTTACTGTTTTACTTTAAAAGTATCCAGATCAATGACTCAGTCAAAATTACTTCTACATTTAGCAACCTTTTCATTTTCTGTGTAAAAATGGCAGGAAGAGACGCTCTCACTGCCCGTGACACAAAGCTCCGGAGAGGAACGCTGTCCCCATGCCCGGGGAGAGGCCGCGTGGCTCCTCCGTGGGTCCGGCCCCAGCTCAGGGCTCGGGGAGCCGCGCGTGTCCGCTGTGCCGCGGGGAGGCGTGTCGGTGTCCGGGCTGCGGGACAAAGTGCCCATACTGCGTGTCCCTCTCGGGTCTGCAGGGGAGAAGTCCGAGACGGGCAGGGCTGGGCCCCCAGAGGCGGGAGCTGCTCCGGGCCTCTGTCCGGCCTCTGGTGGCCGCTGGCCGTCTTGGGGCCCCTCACACAGATCTCTGTCTTCATGCTGGCCCTCTGTGGGTAGGGGTCCCTGCGCCCGAATCTCCCCTTTTTAATCAGGACACAGTCAGACTGGATTAGGGCTCCCTCACTCCAGCCCCGCCTCCCTTTACTAATCTCATCTGTGATGACCCTGATTCCGAACGAGGGCACGTTCTGCGGAACTGGGGGCTAAAGCAGCGGCATATGCATTTTGAGGGGACACGGTTCAACCCCCATCAGAGGAGTCCGGGGATGCCACATCTGGGCCTGGCTTTGTTTCTCCAGATTGGCCCCCGAGCCCCGCTAACTCATCACGACTGTCAGGTTCACAGAAGGTGGCCCCCTGCCCCGGACTGTGTGGCCGTCGCAAAGGAGAGCATCCTTCATCCCTGACTTCCCGAGGCCTCTGGGTTCCCCTCAGCCCCCGGGCAGCCGAAGGGGGGTGGGATGCGAGAACCAACCCTTTGCTCTTTCCTTCCTTTATTTCATCACCATTGGACAGTTGCACCACTGCTTCAGTTCTTCGTCCTCCTTCCCTCCCCGCCTGCACGACAATGGATGCTTCAGGAGGGTGGGGCAGATTTGCACATAGTAGGTGCACATTAAACCCACAGCAGGGGCTTCGTGAGTGTTGAGTGAATGGAGACGTGTGCATGGCATTCTTCGTAACGGAGAGCAGAGCGAGGAGGAGGCATCGGAGGGTTCTTGCATTGGGGGCACTGACACGGCTCCTGCAGGACGCATGCAGGGCGCCCCATGTCCCAGCTCCCTGCTGCGATTTTTGGGGCGCACTGGTACGCAGAGGAAAGAAGGGCATCAGCCCTGGTGGAGCAGATCTCTCCTCAGAGGGGGGCAGAGGAAACAGCAGAAGGAGTAAGCCCACGGAGTGAGTCAGTGGGTACCCGCCGTGGTGGTCAGTGGCCACATGACCAGGCTTCTGCAGACTGACCGCGCCGCACTGTATCCTGCCCGGACTTTTGGGCGCCAACGACCTTCTCTCCCTGTGTTCTCTCCCTGTCTGCAGGCAGCATTGTCGCAGGCCTCAAGCGCGGTGGGGCCTTGTGCGGGCCTCCCCGGGGTCCGCTCCTGTTCAGGAGCACTGGCCCCGTTGTGACCGCCTTCTCTGGCCTTTGACTTGCCTGAGGTTTTAGCAGCAGTTTGCACAGCCCCAGGAGGCCTGGTGGATTCTTCTGGGCACGACTATTCTGATTTTCCTGGTCCCTACCCTCCTCCAGTTTGCCTCTGGCCAAGGGTTGCAGGGAGTGGTGATGAGGGGCGGGGGGTCGGTGCTGCCGCCAGCGCAGGGGGCGTCACCACCTGGGAGGTGTGGGGCCCTGAGTCTCTTCAGCCTGTGCTTTACCCTGTCCCCTTCCAAACACCGCGGCAGACGGCGGCATGTCTGATGGCAGAGGCTCAGCCGGGCGCTGTGGGCGAGCGGGCACGCTGCCCCGGGCAGACGCCGTGAGAGCCGCAATCAGCCCCTGGACGTGGGGACCGTTTGTTACAGCAGCACGGCCTGTCCTGGCTGACTGCTCCAGCGACTCTTAGCTAGTCAGTCATGATATTATCCTATAATTGTGCATTATTATGTGATTATGCTGTGATTATAAGTTATATAATGATAAATTATGAGTGTATACTATGTAATTATACATTACGGTATCATTTTCAATGCAGAGAGAGTAACCCGAGAGAAGGAAACACAGTCTTAAAGGGAGAACCCAACGTAAGGCAACACAGACAAGGCTATAGAGGCTGAAGCCGGAGGTGATGTGTCCTGTCCTTGTGGCCGTGGTCAGAAAGAAGTAATGTCTTCAAGAAAGTGTCTTAACTTCCACAGGAATACTTTCTACTTATGGACATTTCTAGCACCTGCTGGCCCCACGCCCCTGCCCTGGGGGCTCTCCATAGAACTGCCCGGGTGTCCACACGGCTGGCTGCTCAGACAAGGGTGTCCGGGGACTCAGTGGCTACTGCACTGACCGCTGGTCACGAAGATCACGAAGACCATGGGGTAGGGAGCACTGTTTCGGCAAGTCTGCAGAATGTACAGAAGAATAATGATGCAATAGCATTTCAATTAAAGTTTTAAATGAGTAATCCAATGAAGAAAGAAGCAGAGAAGTTTCAGTATGTCCCTAAAAAATCAAAACCTTGTTTCTGGGGCACCTGGGGGGCTCAGTCATTAAACGTCTGCCCTCGGCTCAGGTCGCGATCCTGGCTCCTGGGATGGAGCCCTGTGTCTTTCTGCTTGGTGGGAAGCCTGCTTCTCCCTCTGCCACTCCCCCTGCTTGTGTTCCCTCTCTCACTGCCTCCTATCGTTAAATAAGTAAATAAAATCTTTATAAACCAAACCAAACCTTATTTTTTGTGCATTAGGGAGATAATATTTAATATTATAATATTAATAGTAAATAATAATATGAAATAATGTGTATCATTATTTTATCTAATTTTAATAATTCGATATTAAATAATAATATTTTATATTATCAGTGGTATTTTTGACCTAACAGAAGTATGTTATTTTGACACATTTACCCCGCATCTATGATTTGAGGCTGTGTTCCCACCATGCCTTCAACTTTCTAGTTTCAATGTTCACATCCGGGCTTTCGGCCCTTCTGAAGTTTGTTTGGTATATGCTGTGAGGCAGGGATCAGCATTTTTTTTTTCCGCTGTACAAGTAGCCACTTTCTCCATTATTATTCATTAAATAATATGTATCACTCATCAAATAATAAATATTGTGCATTTAATCTAATTTTAATAATTGATTACCTATTTAAATAATAATTACAATAGGATTCTACCTATTTCATTAATGATTAAGATATTAACTTTGCTACGTAGACGTGAAACTCAGTCTTATGCTCTGTGACGGTAGCTCCTTCCTCAGGACAGCCCATTGTTGGGAAGGGTGGGCTCTGTCTGGTGCCGTCCCTCTCGGTGGCGTCATGAAGGCTCACGTCACCCGCCGGGGCGGCAGCGGACGGGGGCACCGACGGCTGACTGGCAGACGTGGCGACAGCCGCTGGGCAGCAGGGGTGGGTCCGCGGACGGGTCGTGAGCGCCCATCCTCACCTCTGTCCTGCAGGCGTACCGCTGGTACCGCACTTCCAGCCTCCCTTGCAGCGACGCACGGGCCACGGACAAGTCTTCGTCCCTGGGATGTGGGAGGCTGGTGGCTGTGGCTTCCACGTCCCTGACGGAAGAGGAAACAGCTTCTCCTCTGCTTCCTACTTCCACCCCCCCGACCTTGGCTGGGAAGGGGTAAAATCCGTTCCTCTGAACTCAGAATTAGAAACTGTGTCCTGTGCTTGTCGGTCCTGCCCCTGCAGGACCATCACCTGTCTTTGGTCTCTTTGAACGTGTGTGTTCAAGCTGGCGTCTGTTTGCTGGTTCTGTGACGGCAGCTCAGCCTGCACCCAGGGGCAGACAGGTGCCTGACCCAGGGTGGTGAAGTCGGGTTGATGCAGGAAGGGATGAGAGGGAGCCCGGGGGGCTTCCCAGCTGGTTACGTGTGCGGGGCCTGGACGGGGAGATGTTCCAGAGGATGTGGGACAGCTCATGTCTGGGGAACATGGTGGTGCCGCCCGTAACCTGGGGTCTGGGGGTGGGGCTGGCTGGGAGCCCACGGGCCTGGCTCAGCGGCCTGTCTCCCCTTGGCACCCACGCTGCCTGTGGTTTCTTTACATTAGACTTCGTGGAGAACAGGTGGTGGGGACTCCAGGAACAGAATAAGACACTTGTCAGAGTGTCAGGTTCTCCCAGCAGATCTGTCTGTATTTTCTGTAACAACTGACACAACGTGGTTAAATGGTTATAATGTCAGGCCTTCTGGAAATGAGGTCTCCTTCTCCTGGATTTCCTTTCCAGCGTTTCCCGGAATCCTGGGGTCTTGGCGCAGACCTCCCCAGCAGCCATGACCTAGCCCACCAGCTACACACAGCTGGCGCAGGTGTGTGCGTGAGCGCGGGTCTCCCAGAACCACACCGGATGGGCTGGGCTTTGTCTGGGGTTTGGGGTTCTTGCCTCGGAGAATGACAGCTGCTCCTTCAGACCCGCGGCCTCACAGCCTGGGATCCCGCGGACCTGCCGTCTCCCCTCGGAGGGAAGGTCTCTGCAGGCCTGTGGGGCCGGCTGCTCCCCGCGACGTGCCAGAGGCTCCCGATTGCTGGAACCCAGCCGCTACCCCAGGGTTTGCGTGCTCTTTCCGTTCCAGCTCCTCAGAAGGTGTCGCCACCATATTGAAGACCCCGACGTCCCAGGCCTTGTTCTGTTCTGTCGCACGTGTGACGTTATTCCTGGAGCCTGGGGCCGGCATGGGTCACTCTGCTCCCCAGGCCAAGGACAGCTCAACTCAGACCTGCCTGTCTTCTCGGGGTGAGTGTCGGGCAGGTGCCGCGGCCAGGGCCTGGGTCCCCATCCGAACCCGCATGCACGGCTCAGACCCTCACCTCCCGGCCGGGCCCTCCTGCTGACGGCAGACTCTGTGCGGTGTCCTGTCCAGGGGACCGTCTGTTACAAGGGGACACTAGAAATGAAGTCATTAGAGATCTCGCTTTCCCGGCCCCCAGCATGCTGTGACAAGCTGCAGCTTCTCTGGGGTTCCGGGCGCTGGGGCAGCAGGCTCGAAGCTCGCCCCGTGGTATGGGAACAGACCCGGGTCGGTGCCCACGTGGGGTCTGCTCACTCCTGTCTCCCCTGCCCCCATGACAACACTGACTCTCGGCGACCTTCTTATGCCTTGTGACGGGGAGGGCTGGGAGGTGACATCGGCCCAGAATAGATGCCCTTCAAACACTGGGAGCCTCTGCCTGGCCACCCTGCCACCAGTTGGGAGAGGAGGGATCTCATTTTGAGTCACAATTTAGGTGAGCTTCTCCTGCAACATCGACAAAAGGTTGCTAGTTTTCTCTTGAATTCTTAGCCACTTCTCCGGGCCCAGGGGATAGGTTGAGCGTCCCGAAAATCGGGAGCTCTGAGAAATATTCTGTGGACGACAGGTTTCACAACACATTGAGCTGGTAGTTCAAGAATGTGCTTTTTGCTCAGATTTCTCTTTGCAGAGACCATCAGACAGAGAAGCACGGGGATGGAGACGGTGACGGTCGGCCTCTGTCCGCAGCCAAATGCTCCCTGGAAATCAGCCGGCAAACCTCACGGGAGGCAGGAACCCAGGAACCCAGAGAGAGCGAGCTCGTGTTCAACCTGAAACCGCTTCCCAGGGTTTTCCTGGGGCTCCCGGCAGCAGGCTCGGTGCTGGCTGGATGGCGGGCGTCACTGGGGGTGGCGGGACCTCTCTCCAGGCCGCAGGTCCTCCCGGCTTGTGCTCCGGCTCGCCCTCGGCAGGCAATCAATACGCATCTTCCTGGCTTCACTGACTCCGAAGCCCCTTTCTATTCCGGGCTCACGTGTTTGCCTCTGATCTGCCTTTCCAGGTCTGATATTGCCCTTGCGTGTCCTCTTCCAATCCCGGATCATGGTCTTCTGGGGTCCCGGGGCACGGGTCCCAGCTGGGGGCCGTGCGTCTGGCTGCTCGGCTTGGCAGCCTGTGGAGTCACCTCCGCTGTCCTGGGTACAGGACCTCTTGGGGGCGACGAAGCCTCGGGGCAGTCAGACGCAGGGAGGCCTGGTGGGCAGGCCCGCAAAGCCCCGGCTGGCAGAGGTGCAGGGCCGCGTCCCCCGAGGGGTGGTTCCCAGGGGGTGACGGTGGAGGAGCCAGACCTGCTCCTGCGTCCAGGGGCTCCAGGGGCCGCGGCACCCAGGGTGCAGGCTCTCCCACAGCTCGCCGGCAGAAAGGAGCCGGCAGCCCGGACAGAGTGGTGGGCGTAGCCGCCCCCGGCAGGACCCCGCCTGGGTGGACCCCGGCCCTGCCCGTTTCCCCACCTGTTCATTGTGGGGCAACCTTGGAGCATGTATCTGTCAGTATTTCAGTCCGTGTCTGTAAGAGATAGAGACATAGAAGACATGTCCGGACAAACGTCAGACCTAAAGTAATTAGTAGTCCTCCGAAGGCCCCAAATATGCGGTCCGTGTTCCCACTTCCTCATTCCCACCCCTTCTGGTTTAGGCTCGGAACTCGGTGCGGGTCCCACATTGTGCTCAGGTGACAGACGTCTCACGTCTGACGAAGTCACTTGGGTCCCCTCTGCCCTTTATGTTCCGTCTGACTTTTTGTCGTTGAAGAGGAGGCAGGACTTCGGTGCTTGAGAGCGTCCCGCGTCCCTGCTGCTGCTGACGCCGGCCTCGCAGGGCTCCCGGGTCCCCTGCGCGCCCCCCCACTGGCAGCTGCCCCCGGAAGCGGCTCCGATGTGGGCCGCGGGGCGGGACCGCCGGACGGGGTGCGTCTCCGCGAAGCGTGGCCTCCTCTCCGCGGTTCTGGGGCCGCCGTGGGTCGTGCCGGGTCGGCCCGTGTCCCTGCTCTGGGAGCTGGGACACATTCGTAAGGGTGACATGCCCGGTGCCCGGTGGGGTCCGCGGCAGTGGGTGAGCGCGTTCTCAGGACTCTGCGTGGGGAGGAGTTGGGCTGGGGTTCTTGTGAGTCCATGTCGCCCCTTGGACTTGAACACGGTTCCGGTGCGCTGACCCATTTCGGTTACTGTCTGTAGTGCCTCCTCGTGGCCACGGGAGCCTCTCCGTCTCTCTGACGTGGGCCTGCAGTCTGGCGGCTTTTCTGGCGTGACGACGTGTCCTGGGCTCGCCCCGGTCTCCGCGTGTCCGGCCTGTCGCAGCCGAGGCGGCTGGTGGCACAGAGGCCGTGGGGGGCGGTGGGCGGGGAGCGAGCGGCCCTCACTCGGCATTTCCGGAAGAGCCCGCTCACCTGCCCCGATGCTCCCCGGGACACGGCGCCGGAAACAGCTGTGGAGCGAGAGGGGTCGGGGTCGGCCCGGGCCGGCCCAGCCGTGAGGCCCCCTCGTGCCAGGAGTTCGTGCCCGCGCGGCCGGGCCGGCCCAAACCCACCGCACGTCGGGCTGAAAGAGTCCTTTGTTGGCTTTTCCTCCTTTTGCTTATTGCTTGGGTCTCTGTTCTGATTTTCTGGCAACGTCTCCTGGAACAATAGCTTTCTCTTATAAACTCAATTGATTTTATGGTCCTCAGAAATGTTTTTCATAAGCACCTCACTGGAAAAATATTCTTCAGTAGTGTCTGCCAGCAAGTTGACATAAAAAAGAGTTGAACTCCCTCGACCGCTTTCCCATGGTTCAGCGCACTGCTCCGTTTCTGAGAATTCAAGAGGGCGCCGCCGATCGCCGGGATGAGACTGTGGGGAAGACCCCGATCGCGCCCGTTGTCACCAGCCCCGCGTCCAGTCACAGGTCCGCTCGGGGCCGCGCGTGAGACAGACACGGTCCTGCCGGCTGCGACGCTGCACCCGCTGTGGCTCCCTGGGCCCAGACGCCCAGGGTCCCAGGGACGCCACGACTCTCACACAGGACCCGGCTCAGGCCCGGAAGGGAAGCGGGTTCTCGGCCAGCGTGTCTGAGGGAAGGAGTGGAGAAACCCGCCCCCGAGGCTCCGCCCCATGGCCAGTCCTCTGGTGACCACATCCGCGGCCCCAGCGAGCAGCCCCTCTCCCCCCGTCCCACGATGGCCCAAAGCCTGCATGGGGCCTGGCCTTCAGGGTCTCCCGCGAGGCTGTGGGCCGGCCGCCTGCGCTGCGGCGTCCTCGGAAGGAGCCAGGGCGGAGCCATCTGCCCCAGGGTCACTTCCACGGCTGTGGTCAGCACTGAGCCCCTCGGGGAGTCCTGGGGACCAGCCTCCACTCCTGTTGTGAAGACAGAGGGTGAGCAGACAGCGGCGTGCAGCCCAATCCCCGAGGGGACAGGCCACCAGGTCAGCCTCGTCCCGCTCCTTCGGGTGAGTCTCCAGCCCGCCGTTGGGGACAGGGCGTGCAGCCGGGGGACGGAGCACGGGCGCCCGCGGGCCGGGCCTGGGAGCCGCGCTGGCCACTGAGACACGTGGGAGTTCAGCCCAGGGGTCTGCAGAGATTTCTACGTGACAAAACGAAATGGGCAGAGATGGCGTGTCTCTCCAGCAGACACTGTCTGCAGTGACCTCTGGACGGAGCGGGGGTTGCTGCCGACCTGCGGGTGGAGCTGAGCGCAGGCAGGGAGGCGGGACGCGGGCTCTGGACTTCCCGTCGTGGGCGGTGACGAGCCCGCGTGGACTGAAGCCAGTTCCAGTCCAGGCCTTCCGTTGCTTGGCGCCAAAAGATCCGGAACTTCACGTCCCGTGGCCACGCTCCCACGCCTGCCTCTCCGCGTGCGGTTTCGGTGGCTCCGTGGTCCTGAACCGGCTCAGTCTTCCGGCCTCACACGGAGGAGAGCCTGCGGCAGCCCTCGCGCAGGGTTCGGTCATCGCCACTTAACCAAGTGAGTCAAGGATGGGTCGGAATCATTATTACAATGAAATAATTAGATCTGGTTCCTAGATTCAATTTTTTTTCTCAATTTAGTCGGTTGCCTTCTGAGAACTGGTGACGCGGGCCGCTAGGAAGCCCAGGCACATGGGGTAGACCGTGCGTGGAGCTGCCGGTCCCCGTCAGCCCCCTGGCTGAGCGGTGTGGACCGTCAGCCCCCCAGCCGGGCCGTGTGCACCCCATCAGACCCCCGGCCGGGCGGTGTGGACCCCGTCAGCCCCCAGCCGAGCCATGTGGACCTTTAGAGCCTGTGATGCGCAGGAACTGGGCCTGGAGGACGGCGGGGAGCCCGCGCGGGGAGCCAGGTGCAGACAAAACACCCGCACACTCCGTTAGCGCGGAGATCCGTGTGCCGCTGGCCCAGCCTGAGTCACTGTCCGGGAAGCTGCAGGGCTGGAGGGACCCAGCTTCGGGGCGGAAGGCCATTTCCCCGCCAGTGTGGTCTTCTGACGGGCTGGGACCCGTAGGAGGCCAGTCCCGCAGACCCCAAAGCCCTCTGCTTGCTTCCTGGTTACAGTCCTGCAAGTCCTGTCTTTGTCTGCCCACCTGCCTTTTCTCTAGAACAATAAACAAGCCTGCGAGCAAAAGCTAGAAGTCAGCTCGCCAAGTCAGTCACCTAGTTTAACGGCCATACTTTTCACAAGTTGTGTTCCTTACTGTAACACTAATGACAGCCGTCACCGATGGTTTCCGACTTCCCGCCACACACTCGGTGTTTTAGATGTTTGCTGGGACCCCTCTGTGCCCGGCCCAGGGGCTCCGGGCCACCTTGGAGGCTGGACACGTTTGGGACAAGCAGCCCCATGCGGGTGCAGCCCGCCAGCGCCCGTCCCTCCCGCTCCGCCCAGGCCCCGGGCCGGCGGCGGATGGTGGCGCTGGGCTCGCGGGAGGCAGAGCGTCCTCTGCACGGTGTCGCACTGGGATGCGGAACCCTCCTGCACCCCCGGCCAGGCCGACCGTGGACGGACTGTCGGTGCTCGCACGCTCGGTTCCTCTGGCCCTGCCTAGCAGGCGGTGTGAGCTTGTGCCCGAGACCCCTGCCTGTGACAGGCTCGGGATGGCCTCAGACTGCCTTCCGTCCTCATCCCTGGCTCTTCCCACGCCCGACTCCTGCTCCTTGGGGCCCCTTCCCCCAGACAGCCCACCTCGTCCTACCCTCCACCTTTTCTGGGGTGAAGACTCACTCAGGTAAGGAGCCATCCAGACCCAGCAGCGACTCTTGGAGTGAATTCATCCATTGTGCCGATGAGGCGATGGATCCAGGAAGTCAAACCCCTGAAGAGAATCCCTCGGTGGTGAGAAAGTGGAGTCAGGATCCCACAGTTTGGCAGCAAAGCCCCATCCTGCTGCTTCCCTTGCAGCGGTGTGCCGTGGTACAGACGGGACCACGCCAAGTATCCCACGGAAGAGAGGAGCCATGGGGCCGGGGCTCCGCCAACATCAGTTACCATCTGGAAAGTCCTCCTGTGTGCGTGGCCCACGGGGGCACCGTGGGAGCAGAAAGTCCATCTGTTTTGTGCACAACACTGTCCAGAACATAGTAAGGGAGGAGCACATGTTTTTGGGTGCGTGAGTTAATGAAATGAAGGAGATAAACAGCTGTCACCGTGGAGGTTCCACTGTAAACAAGGGCCAGGCTCTGTCGTGTGTCTGTGACCCAGGCAGCCCCGACACCCCTTCATGTGCCTGCTGCGGGAGTGGCCCGTGTGGACGCCTGCTCCGTGGCTGCAGACGGGCCATCCTCGGGGGGCTGCAGGCTCTCCCCCCGCGGGCCTGGTGAGCAGCACGTAGACCTCAGGGGGATTCACAGCTTTGACCCACCAGGCCGATGCCCTAAGATCTGAGGCCCAGATTGTGTGTGACGAGACTGCAGACGCACCCGAAAGCAGCGGGCAACGGTTCAATCTGGACCACCACATGCTTTCGTGAATAAAGTTTTATTGGAATGCGGCCATGCTCACTCCTCACCGACCGTCTCGGGCTGCCTTTGCGCTGCAAGGGTGGAGGTGAGTACTCACCAGACAGAACGCATGGCCCACGAAGCCTAATGCACTCTCTGTCTGACACATAGTCTACTATGCGTGTAACTTGGAGTCCCGGGGGGAAGAGGGACAGCAAGGGAGGGGAAGTATTCAAAGACATCGCTCAGAATTTTCCCCGGATTTGATAAAGGACTCAACCCCACAGTTCCAAAAGGGTCGGTGAGCCTCGAGCAGGAAAAACACGAAAAAAACTAACAAATGGGAACATTACAGAGTTCTAATCCCTCAAAACGCAGAGAAAATCCAAAAGTAGCCAGAGGGACGTCAGTGTTTATTCAGGGGGACGGCACCTCGAGTCGAGGTTGACTTTCCGTCAGAAAGAGTGGAAGTCAGGACAAAAAAAGGTTTTCTACGAGAATATTCCATCGTCACTGACAATATCACACATCCACGGAGGTTCAATAAAGACATTTTCTAGACGAACCAAAGCTAAATAGATTATTGCCGCCCGGCCCTCCTGCGAGGGAGCCTAGAGACCCAGGAGAGAATGGAACGTGGATACCTTTCTCTCAATTTCCTTAGAAGTCTGTCGAATAAATAAAAATAATTTTAAGATGTATTCTGAGTTCTGTGATATAAATAGACATAAATATGTGCTGCATAGGCAGCGGCGGGGAAGGGCGGTGTGGGCATCCGCACGGGCAGACCGTGGTGGGTCGGGGTGTGGGCGCGTGGCCGGAGGCGTGCAGCTGGAGAGGCGGCGTGTGTCTGAGGCGGCCTGTCCGAGTCGCGGGGCGCAGGGGAGGTCGGGAGGAGCGCGGTGCTGTCCCGCGTGGGAGCGCGTGGCAGCCCGGCCCCCCGGACGGGTCTGGCTTTCCCTACCGGAGCCACGCCAGCCTGGTGACGTCAGCGAGGGCGGGGTTCCCTCTCTGGCGGCGGGGGACTGGTCACCGTGCATGTGTCCTCCCTGTGACCCAGCCGACAGCCAGCCCTCCACGGTCTGGGAGCAAAGCTGGCCAACGTGGCCCCCGTGGTTTGTCCACCGAGCCACCAACTCGCACACACGCCTGGGCTCCCTGGACCGTGTGTGGCTGCGGGTGCGGCTCCGTCTGAGCTGCGTTATTGAGCGGCTGTCAACGGGCGCAGCAGAGGCTGTGGGTTGGGCTCCGCAGAGGACGTCTGCAGCGAGAGCCTCAGTTTCCCCTCTGTCACACGCAGGCGTTCACCAGGCCCCTGCTGTCAGACCCTGTTCTCTTCCGCTGGCTCCTCTGCCTCCCGGAGTGTGACGAGGGGCCGAGCGGGTGGCCAGCGGGTGGAGCCCACACCGCCGTTCGCACACCTGTCCCCATCCCTCGTCCCTGGGAGCTGTCCTCCCCAGCTGGGACGTCCTCCCCAGGCTTGAGCTCAAGGAGTGAGTGTGTCATCTGTGGGACTCAGCAGGCCGGGTGGCAGGGTGACAGGGTACACCATGGGGCCACGAGAGCCCCCCTCCTCCTGGAAGTGGGTGAAGGATGGGGGGACCCTGGACGCCTTTCGCAGTGCCCGGCCAGGTCGGGGCAGGGTTGGGGTGCAGGCAGCACGAACCCCGACCAGTCTGCTCCCAGGGTTGGCCCAGGCCCTCTCGGCTGCTGGAGACCCCTCACTGAGCCCTGTCCCCGTCTCGGCTGCCCTGCCCCCCGTGTCTCTAAGCTCCCAGTCGGGGCTGGACGTGCCGCTGTCTCCTGAGGCCAGCCTGGCAGGGTTACTGCCCGAGCCTGGACGCGGTGCCCTGGGGGCTCAGCCCCAGGGCAGCGCTTGCAGGGTGACCCTGTGGGCTCCTGGGGTGGGGCGTGGCCGGGCCGTGGCGCAGCCTGGATGCCTATCCCTCGGGTTGCGTCACCGAGTGTGGTCTCGGGGGGATCACCAAGCAGGAGCCGGGTGGTTCGGTGTGGCCCTGCTGGGAGTCCAGTCCCGACCTTGCCCCTGAGAGACCCACACTCCTTCCTTCAGCCTGTTTCCAGGTTCTGTGCAGCGGGTCCCAGGGCACCACTGAGGTGGGTGCCCCTGCAGAGAAGTGGGAAAGCCCGCGGGTCCAGCGAGGAGGAAGCATGCACGCGGGCTGGGGACGTTCCATGATGTGGCGCCCCCGACTCACGCTCTGCTGCCTGGGGGGGAAGTGCGGGGGTGGCAATACACCTGCTTCTCTGCTTCCCGACATGTAGGAGCCGTCTTCCCGGGGGCCGAGGACATGTGCCTTCCCCGGTGGGGGGCGGGATGTCCAGGTGACTCTCTGGCTTCTAGCACTTGGTGCAGGGCGGGGCCCTGGGGGCACAGCTCCCTGCAGAGTCCACCCCTTTGTCTGGACGGAGGACCGATGGATGGATGGACGAGGGTGCGCTCCCTGACAGCTCAGCGCGGGCCCGGCCGCCTGCACGCGTGTCACTAGCTCCTGGGAGGGTGGCTTTCCTCTCTGTCTGCTCTGTTTTCTTATTTTTTAAAAATCTCATATTTCAGACGACTGGTTTGAGTAGAGCCTGGAGACAAGTTAAATTGTTAGTTTCCTTCAAGAAAAGGGATTTACAGTAAACAGAGGATCTGTGATTTTAAAAGAGCATTTACTTTAATCCCAAGTGTTTCAATTACCCCGAAGAATATTAACTCGGGGCTGGCAGGGTTCGGGTGTGGGCCGCGCTCCCCGTGTCGTGGGTTACGGTGGGGACAGATCAATCAGCCCGCACCGTGCACACGGTCCCATACCGCAGACGTGCTGGGCTTGCTCCCCGCCACGTGCGTTCCGGGATGTTTTAAAACGGAGGTTTCTCCACAGTGACCCCGAACATAAAGATGATGTATGCACGGCATAAAGCGTTTTCATTAAGTATGAGCTTATTTTATAAAAAGGAAATTCAGACAAATTAGGTTTTCTTTTCTTCCATCTCTTTCCCGGGAAGATTATTTACAGTAGATTTTTTATCCCTCTCCCTTCTATTCCTCCAAAGGCAATGAAAACCAATTCTGAGAGCAGAGCAGAAAATCAGTTTTTAATCAAGGAAAACAACGTGTGGGAAGTAGTGATGTGCGGCTCGCCTCAGATGCTCCAGCTGTGGGGGGCTGGGTCCCCCTTACCGCACGGGGGGCTTGGTGCCCCGCGCTGCCAGCCGCTGGGGCTCTGGGGGGGGTCTCTGGACCCGGGAGGGCCAGGGTGCGGTCAGGTGGACGGTAGCCCCTCGCTGGGGCAGGCAGGGTCGGGGCCTCCCTCACACAGCCTGCCATGGAGTCACCATGGCCAACGGACTGTAGGTCTTAATAACTAGCCTCCCCATACCATGTTTGCTCTCCTGTATTTTCCTGAAATAAATGCAAATGTTTTCAATTCATCCCCAGGGAACCTTTGTTGACTTGGAGAAAAATGTGTCCTTTTCCTGAGAAGGGGAGTCTGGCAGGAGCGAGAGGTCACGGGCTCCCAGGAAGCCCACAGCGGGACCCACGTGGGGACCTGCCGCACGTGTGAACCCTGCCACTCCTCCTGGGTCCACGCAGCCGATTACCCGTCTGGAACAGGTGTGCCCCGGTGGCGAGGCAAGATCGCGTGTGGACACGGGCCGCTGCCGGCGAGGGTGGGTGGCCGGCCCGGGGACAAAGCCCCCTCACCCTGTGTGTCTCCGTCCTCCAACCTGGTCCCTACACAGCGGCTGACACCCCGTTGCCCTCGCCCCCCGTGAGCCCTGAGCAAGTCAGCAAACGCCCCTTGTGCGGAGACACGGACGTGCGTAGTTTCATGCCCAGCGTGGGGCGGGCGCTCGGGGACCCCCAGCCTCCCCCGTGAGCCCTGCCCCCTGCCTCCCACCCCTGCTTGCTCTGGGTCCCGGGCTGTCCAGGTGCATCTGACCCTCCCCCTGCACTCCTCTGGTTCCCTGCTCTCCCGGCCGCTGCCCCCGGAGATCGGGCGTCTGACTGAGGGACGGCGCGGCACGGGCTTGGTGGACGGCAGGACCATTTTCATAACAAAGTTTTTTTTTTTTAATAACAGTTATAATGCTCATCATAGAAAGTGAGTTTGGAAAACACAGAAAAGATCACAGAAGCAACTACAAATGAGCAGACTTTACAGCGCTCAGAGATGAGACTGACGAGAGCTGTGTTCTGATGCGGTCAATGCCATGCTGTCGGCAGCCCTCCAACCTGCCACGCCTGTGCGTGCAGCCCCGACCTCCGTCGGCTCTGGCCCAGGCTCAGCGGGCTTTCCCCGGGCAGGGTCCGCCGAGCCGTCCCGCCTGCGCCCGAGCGTGTGCGCCGTGTGCTTGCACCGTGTCCGAGTGCGTGGGCTGTGTACTCACACTGAGCAAGCGCGTGAGTGGGCCATGTGCTCACACCAAGTGTCCGAGTGCGTGGGCCATGTACTCACACTGAGCAAGTGCGTGTGTGGGCCGGGTGCTCACACCGAGTGTCCGAGTGTGTGGGCCGTGTACTCACACTGAGTGCGCACGTGTGTGGGCCATGTGCTCACACCGAGTGTCCGAGTGCGTGGGCCGTGTACTCACACTGAGCAAGCGCGTGTATGGGCCGGGTGCTCACACCGAGTGTCCGAATGCGTGGGCCGTGTACTCACACTGAGCAAGCGCGTGTGTGGGCCGGGTGCTCACACCGAGTGTCCGAGTGTGTGGGCCGTGTACTCACACTGAGTGCGCGCGTGCGTGGGCCGTGTGCTCCTACCGCCTCATTCATGAAAACAGGTGGCAGGCCAGGTACCCAGCGCGTGTTTGAAAAGTCTCTAAATAAAATCCCTTAAATCTAATGCGTTCAATTAGAAAAAGCACTGTTTTAGGGACTTTTTCTACCCTCCCCCATCCTCGTCTGCGTGTGCGTGCTTCATGAAAATATCACAGCGCCACTTGCTTCCCCCAGGACCTGTTCCCAGTGAGGGAGACGCGACCTTTGCAAAGATCTCCGTGCACTGCGGGCTCGGGGTCAGGCAGCGTTAATGTTCCTCCAGCCAGATCTTCATCTCCAGAAGGTGAACTGTTTTAAAACTCATTACTTTTCATGAGAAAAATAATGAACCAGGAAAACGTTAGCCTAGCGGGCATCTGTGTTTGGGGAAAGGGGATCAAACAGGGCTACCTGGGAAACCGTCTCAGCTAGCTCTGCTCCCGAGAATGCCCCGGGCAGGGGCCCCCGAGGAAGGGGTGTCACACAGGGAGCTGAGCACTTTTCTGGGAGTTCACCAAGTAGGGTTACCTTAATCTGCAGCCCCTGGCGGTGGATGGTCTGCCCTTGATCCCTTGGAGGGGCCAGACCCCCAACTGAGGACTGCCCACCTCACCCTTCACCTCTGGGATCCAGACACAGGAGCAAATGTGTGACTCCCGGGTCAGGTGCAAGGAGGGAGCCTCAGGTGGCACATGGGGGGTCCTGGGCTTGACAATATGGGGGTGTGTGTCCTGAACATATCAGAGGGTGGGGACATGTGAGAGGAGGGGTGTGTCAGTGTCCTGAGGTGTGAAAGGAGGGGTGCATCAGTGTCCTGAGGCAGGGAGGAATGTGAGGAGGGGTGCGTCAGTGTCCTGAGGTGGGGAGGGGTGTGAGAGGAGGGGTGTGTCAGTGTCCTGAGGTGTGAAAGGAGGGGTGCATCAGTGTCCTGAGGCAGGGAGGAATGTGAGGAGGGGTGCGTCAGTGTCCTGAGGTGGGGAGGGGTGTGAGAGGAGGGGTGTGTCAGTGTCCTGAGGTGTGAAAGGAGGGGTGCATCAGTGTCCTGAGGCAGGGAGGAATGTGAGGAGGGGTGCGTCAGTGTCCTGAGGTGGGGAGGGGTGTGAGAGGAGGGGTGTGTCAGTGTCCTGAGGTGTGAAAGGAGGGGTGCATCAGTGTCCTGAGGCAGGGAGGAATGTGAGGAGGGGTGCGTCAGTGTCCTGAGGTGGGGAGGGGTGTGAGAGGAGGGGTGTGTCAGTGTCCTGAGGTGTGAAAGGAGGGGTGCATCAGTGTCCTGAGGCAGGGAGGAATGTGAGGAGGGGTGCGTCAGTGTCCTGAGGTGGGGAGGGGTGTGAGAGGAGGGGTGTGTCAGTGTCCTGAGGTGTGAAAGGAGGGGTGCATCAGTGTCCTGAGGCAGGGAGGAATGTGAGGAGGGGTGCGTCAGTGTCCTGAGGTGGGGAGGGGTGTGAGAGGAGGGGTGTGTCAGTGTCCTGAGGTGTGAAAGGAGGGGTGCATCAGTGTCCTGAGGCAGGGAGGAATGTGAGGAGGGGTGCGTCAGTGTCCTGAGGTGGGGAGGGGTGTGAGAGGAGGGGTGTGTCAGTGTCCTGAGGTGTGAAAGGAGGGGTGCGTCAGTGTCCTGAGGCAGGGAGGAATGTGAGGAGGGGTGCGTCAGTGTCCTGAGGTGGGGAGGGGTGTGAGAGGAGGGGTGTGTCAGTGTCCTGAGGTGTGAAAGGAGGGGTGCGTCAGTGTCCTGAGGCAGGGAGGAATGTGAGGAGGGGTGCGTCAGTGTCCTGAGGTGGGGAGGGGTGTGAGAGGAGGGGTGTGTCAGTGTCCTGAGGTGTGAAAGGAGGGGTGCGTCAGTGTCCTGAGGCAGGGAGGAATGTGAGGAGGGGTGCGTCAGTGTCCTGAGGTGGGGAGGGGTGTGAGAGGAGGGGTGTGTCAGTGTCCTGAGGTGTGAAAGGAGGGGTGCGTCAGTGTCCTGAGGCAGGGAGGAATGTGAGGAGGGGTGCGTCAGTGTCCTGAGGTGGGGAGGGGTGTGAGAGGAGGGGTGTGTCAGTGTCCTGAGGTGTGAAAGGAGGGGTGCGTCAGTGTCCTGAGGCAGGGAGGAATGTGAGGAGGGGTGCATCAGTGTCCTGAGGTGGGGAGGGGTGTGAGAGGAGGGGTGTGTCAGTGTCCTGAGGTGTGAAAGGAGGGGTGCATCAGTGTCCTGAGGCAGGGAGGAATGTGAGGAGGGGTGCATCAGTGTCCTGAGGTGGGGAGGGGTGTGAGAGGAGGGGTGTGTCAGTGTCCTGAGGTGTGAAAGGAGGGGTGCATCAGTGTCCTGAGGCAGGGAGGAATGTGAGGAGGGGTGCATCAGTGTCCTGAGGTGGGGAGGGGTGTGAGAGGAGGGGTGTGTCAGTGTCCTGAGGTGTGAAAGGAGGGGTGCATCAGTGTCCTGAGGCAGGGAGGAATGTGAGGAGGGGTGCATCAGTGTCCTGAGGTGGGGAGGGGTGTGAGAGGAGGGGTGTGTCAGTGTCCTGAGGTGTGAAAGGAGGGGTGCATCAGTGTCCTGAGGCAGGGAGGAATGTGAGGAGGGGTGCATCAGTGTCCTGAGGTGGGGAGGGGTGTGAGAGGAGGGGTGTGTCAGTGTCCTGAGGTGTGAAAGGAGGGGTGCATCAGTGTCCTGAGGCAGGGAGGAATGTGAGGAGGGGTGCATCAGTGTCCTGAGGTGGGGAGGGGTGTGAGAGGAGGGGTGTGTCAGTGTCCTGAGGTGTGAAAGGAGGGGTGCATCAGTGTCCTGAGGCAGGGAGGAATGTGAGGAGGGGTGCATCAGTGTCCTGAGGTGGGGAGGGGTGTGAGAGGAGGGGTGTGTCAGTGTCCTGAGGTGTGAAAGGAGGGGTGCATCAGTGTCCTGAGGCAGGGAGGAATGTGAGGAGGGGTGCATCAGTGTCCTGAGGTGGGGAGGGGTGTGAGAGGAGGGGTGTGTCAGTGTCCTGAGGTGTGAAAGGAGGGGTGCATCAGTGTCCTGAGGCAGGGAGGAATGTGAGGAGGGGTGCGTCAGTGTCCTGAGGTGGGGAGGGGTGTGAGAGGAGGGGTGTGTCAGTGTCCTGAGGAGGGGAGGTGTGTGAGACGAGGGATGTGTCAGTGTCCTGCAGCTGTAGTGAATGCCACAGACTGGGGGCTCAGGACCACAGGAATTGACGCTCTCCAGTCCCAGAGGGACATGCGCTCTAGAGGAGGGTCCTTCCGGTCCCTTCACTGCTGGAGGCTCCAGGGGACTCTGGGCTTGTGGCCATGTCCTTCAGTCTGCCTCTGCCTTTGCAGGCCTTGTCCCCTGGGTGCATCTGCGTCTCTTCCCTGTTTCTCTTGTAAGGATCCTTGTCATTGGATTTAGGGCCCACCCACATAGTCCGCATAAGCTCTTGTCTCGAATCCTTACCTAACTTCCATCTGCAAGGTCTCTTTTCCAGATAAGCTTGTCCCCCCAGGCCTGGGGATGAAAACGTGGGTGTGTCTGTTGAGGGCCACCCCTCAGCCCACTGTATCACCCTTGTGCCCGAGAGCTTGGAGCAGGCACCTGGCGTGTCCGCAGAGACGGGATTGCCTGGTTGAACAGAATTGCAGCCAGGGGATTTTTTAGTGCAGTGTTGCTTCTGGGAGTCTTCCAGAAAGTGCCCTCAAATACTCCCATCTCCCCGGTCCAGGTGGAAACTGAAGGTATACTGTAGCTCATTCTAGTGTGTTTCTGAGTATGAGTTAGATTGGGCACCATCGGCTTAAGGACAAATTGAGGGATGGTGGACGGGAACTGCTGGGAAGAGGTTTGTGGATGAATATTCGGAAAAACTTCCTAATGAGGTGATGTGAAGTAGGAGCAGGTTGCTGTGGGGAGTAGCGAGTTCCAGCTCTTAGCTTCTTGCTGTGGACATAGTCTTTGTTGAAAAAATAGATTCATTTTGGGAATGTACACAGGGAAAGGTTAGGTGGCCTCTAAGAAAGAATAGAAAGAGGTGTCTGCAAAGCTATATCCTCAAGGAATTGAGCTTGGATGCTAAGAAAAGACCCTGGAAATGACAGTAGTTTAAATAAAACAGAACACAACTGTCCCCCATCTCAAAGGGGGCTGGGGGTTGGCAGTCTGTGTTGTCATGGAAGCTCCTACCTCCTCAGGACCAGGACTGAGTCTATCCTCCTCTACCTCATTGGTCTCCATCCTAATTTTGCTTCATAGTCTTATTGTGGCTGCAGTTGTTTCAGCCATCACATCTGCATTCCAGGTGAGAGTCAGGAAGAGAGGGAGAAAGGTAAGAAGGGCTTTTCCTGAAAGCCTAACCCAACAATGTCCTCTTCCAGCTAATGGTCCTCTTTCTTTGGTGATGGTGCTGATCCCAGATGATCACTAGACTATGAGGAAATTTTCATTTATCTGCAGCAAAGTGATACAGTTAAGAAAAAAAAGTATTTCTTTGAACTAATATTTTAAAAAAAGATTTATTTATTTATTTATGTGTGAGAGAGAGGACAAGTGTGATTTGAGGGAATGGCAGAGGGAGAGGGACAAAGAGAATCCTCAAGCAAACTGAGCAAGGAGCCCAGTGTGGAGCTCAAACCCAGGACCCTGAGATCATGACATGAGCTGAAATCAAGTGTAGGCTACCTAATGGATGGAGCCACCCATGCACCCTTTTCTTTGAACTAATCTAATTTTTGTTCTTCCAACCTTTTTTGGCACTAAAATATACTTTCAAAGTGGTGGAGGGAGTAGATTGTAATGACTTATTTTGTTTAATGTCCTTGTTTTTTGGAATGGTTCTATTATTTCAAAAGATAATATGAACATTGTTTAAAATCAGATAAGACTGAAAGGTTTATAAGAAAATGCAGTGCAGCCCCACCATCCTTCTTTAATCTTGGTCCTCAGAGCATTTCCCATTTCTATGACCTATTCAACTACTTGTCTCTATATATAGAAATAATATAGTTATCCTACTGCTATTGATTTCTGCCCTACTCTATATGTCTTTCATATGTGAGCGTGACTCCCTCTCTCTTCATAACACACTTTTACTACTAGTTTTGGATAAATCATTTTCATTTACTGCTGAGTCAGATTATGACCTGTGATTATCTTTTCTTTGCTGTGTTCCTTTACATTTTTCCTGGAGTTAATATTTGCATGATTGTTTTCATGGCATGATTTTCTATGATACTAGTAGTACATTTTCCACATGTTCTCATTCTCTGTCAAATACCTCATACTAATGTTTCTAGATGTCCAAACACATCGAGTAATGTAATAGCCTCCCAACCCCAACTCCAGCCCCAGTGCCAAGCAACTACTGGTCTGCTTCTGTAGTTTTCTGCTTGTAGCTATTTTTGTTCTTCCCTAGAAATTTTACATAAATGGAACAATTCAATATATGCTCTTATTGGTCTGGCATTTTCAGCATAATGTTTAATTTTTCTTATCATGTTTTTGAGGTTTATCCACATGGAGAATGAATCAATGGTTTGTTCCTTTTTATTTCCAGTAGGATTCTATGGGTGGCTTTGCTAAATTTTGTGTACAGATTCCCTGGTAGATGAACATATGGTTTCTTTCTTATTTTTGCCTGTTACGACTGAGGGGGCACTGGAGTCTGTGTTGATGTGTGTTTTCATTGACTGGTGTATCCTCATGGGTTCAAAAAGCCTGTGTGTGTATCACTTTAAGACACCTCGAAATTCATAAAGAAAAGAGGAATCCTGGGACACCTGGGTGGCTCATCAGTGAAGCATCTGCTTTCAGCTCAGGTCATGGTCCCAGGGTCCTGGGATCAAGCCCCACATCAGGCTCCCTGCACAGGGAGAGAAGCTCGCCTTCTTCTCTCTCTCTGCCTGCCACACCTCCTGCTCGTGCTCGCACACTCTCTCTGACAAATAAATAAATAAGATCTTTAAAAAAATAATGAAGTTCTCCTTCCTTCCTGTTCCAGAGAGGAAGACAGGCTTACAAAATGTAGTTTAAGGAAAAAAAAAAGATGAATCCTTAAAGAAGGGCCTTCAGAGCCTCTTTGACTGTCTCCAATCATTCTTGGGTATTTATTTCCTGCGAGTTCGGTGGGTCGCTGTGACTGATCTGGGGTATCCCAGCTCAGGTGAGAGGCCAGCACAGGTAGCAACGCATGCTGTCTTGAAAACAAAGCAAAAATCAGCTGGAAAATATGCCTTTTTTTTTTAAAGAAAAGACTAAAGTTGTTTCCAAAGAAAGACCTTTTCCTGAGAAGTGCAGACCGAAGAGGACAGAAGTTCCCCACCTGGAGGGACTTGGGCTCTGCGCGGTCTTCCATTAGCACACCTGGATCCGTCACTCAAGGTAATAAAATCCTGTTACTTCTGCCCGAGTGAGCGCCGGACCGTGGCCCTCAGAGGACTGGCCGCTGCTCCTCGGGGACACTCTTCTCTTTCTGGAAGCAGTCAGGGGCCTCTCCGCGACTGGAGCAATTACATGGCCTCCGGGGTTGAGCGGCTGTACTTGTGGATTTCCTCTCTGGAGCCCGTGGGGGTTCGACAGACGGCAAGGACGTGGCTTGACCCCCCAGGCATCAATGCACCTTCTCCTTCCACTCGGTGGAACAGGGGCTCCCAAAGTGGGGTCTGCTGTGTGTGCCGGGCTCGCTCCCTCAGGGTCCAGGCCCCAGGCCTGCCGCCAGGGCCTCTGAGAAACGCCCGCTTGTCCTTCCGCTGGGCCTCCCTGCCTCCTGTCTGCAGAGGCCACGGGGGACCCCTTTCCCTTTGGCCTGTGTGGAGATGTAGCCTGAATTAGATCTGCATTGTGATAAACTTAAGTGAGTTTGAAGGTTTTCTTTTGCCTGGGAATTTAGGGCAAGGGCTTTGGGTTCATTTCCCCTCTCGGGAGCATTACCGTTCTGCGTGTTTGCTGACACGGAGGTCTTTCCCGGCGTGACGGAGGGAAGCCCCCTGAGCCAAGCGTGTGTGGAAATAGAAGAGCCGTGTGCCACTTTGATTTCCTTCCACCTCTCCTTCACTCCTCCTTGTTTCTAGACGACGTTATCAGGAGAACAGAGCTAGCGTGCCACCTGCCCGATGGCCCCGAGCTTTGCGCCCGTGGTCCTGGTGTCCATCACACGGCAGTCCCACGGGGCAGGACCCCGTCCACCCTGCTGGCCCTCCGCCCAGGCCCCTGCTTGGTGGCTGGCACATGGTAGGCATGTGGAAGGTATTTCTGATCAATTGGATAAATTCATGTATAATTTCAGTTAACGAGTAAGAAGCAGAATGACAGCTGCTTTGGTTGAGGTTCATGAGACCATGTTGTAACATCTTTGCCATTGTTCTTTCGTGAGAATTTTGGAAATTTGGCCAGGATTTTCCAGTGAGTTTGGACAGGGCGAGAAGCAATCATGGCCTTGCTTTGCCATCTGGCTGTCTCTTCCCTCCTACGCCAGAATGCGTCCCGACAAGTCGTTGGTAACGGAGACGGAGCACAGCCCAGATTCTGCTTCTGGGGCTCTGGAGAGCAGAGCGGCCTGGAGAGTGCCTGCCCACCGCACCGTCAGGCCGCCCGGGACGTCGATTCAGCTCGGAACGATAATGCAGGTTGTCACGGCCGGGAAACCCCACGAAGCTCTCCAGACGTGGCAGTAGGTTCCGTGTGACCAGGCAGACGAGACGTCCAGGTGACGTGGACAGAATGTAAGACGGCGCTAGTGTGGGCCCTGGCAGGACGCATTGGGGTGCAGTGTGCACCCCGTCAAGGGCCCGGGTCCTCCAGACCCTCCTCAGATGCCTGGGCCTGTCCTCGGACCACCAGCCCGCTGGCAGCAGGAGTCCTGCTAAGCCGGTGGTGGAGGTTCCCTTGGCCCGGTGGTCACTCAGGCTCCCTGTCCTCCCAGACACCCGCCCGCCGTGTCAGCCCCGGGAGTGTCCGCCTGCCCCGTGTGTCTGGACCTGGGTCCCCGCCTTCCCCGTTGCGAGTGTCTTGGGTCACGTCTCGTTTTTAACAGGAGTCTGGTGCACGCTCTTTCACACCTGGGGGCGCCGAGAACCATGTGCGGAAGGGCAGGCGGAACTGAGGGTGACATCTGCAGGGCCTGGTCACGGGTCCTTGCCACCCTGGCTCAGCCGGGCCATCCGGAGCAGCCAGCGCGTCGAGGGAGCCCACAGGGGCTGTGGGGTTTGGGAGATGCTCCCCGCATCCGCATACTAGAGATGACAAGCCGCCTGCTTTGGGGCCTTTTTCACTAAAAACCAAAGCGCTACCCTTTCTAAAGTGCCAATCGTAAGATGGGCAGATCTGCACTGATTTCTAGCACAAATGTGGTAGTAGACTATTCGCCCAAAAAGTTCTCAATGGCTTTCTTGTCTTCGCAAGAGAAATGCTGAGTGTATGGAGAAGCGCGTGAGAGTGATGCAGGGTGGGGGGCATAGCTCGGCCCGTGTGTGTCTTCCCGTCTCCACCACCAAGGTATCTGAACAAAAAACGCATTCATGTTGGATCGTTAAACCTGATGCTTTACTTAGCATCTCAGTTTCCCTTCTTCCCTCCCAAGACCTGAGCAGGGATCCTGTCCCTGCAGACAGGCAGACTCTTTCCGAATCCTGGTGGAGAGAGAGCTAGTGCTCAGGCAGGCAGAGGTGCACGGAAGGAAGCCGCGTCTCCACCTCCTCTCCACCCAACCTGGATCTGTCCACGCTTCAGAGCAGAGAGGCAGACGCGGGCTGGATGGAATGGCGCACCAGACTTTTCGGGAAGCGGGAACGAGTGTCGGGCAGACCTACACTGATCCCCCGGGATCCAGGCTGAGTTAACAACACACGCTTCTTTCCGGGTCTCTCCGTGTCTCTTTTCCTCACAGGTGTTCGGTGTGGCCTTGGCCCCCCGAAACCTCGGGCTCCGGGGCTGCTGCAGGCCTGAGGCTTCAGTGGAGTCATTCATAGATTTAGAAAAACAAGTTTCCTGCTTTCGAGGTCCTTTGAGCTTTCAGGGAAGGGCCGCCTGGCTGGTGGGTGTCTCCTGGCTTCTAGAGCCTGTGCCTGCGTGGCCCACGGAAACAACGGCGCGTGAGCCAGTGCGAGGAACCAGCGGGTCCAAAGCCCCTCGCCACAGTTCTTGATGGCTTTAATTTCCCTCCGTGTAAACTCAGTTAATAGAGGAAGTTGTCATTCCCAGCATTTGAGTATTTGTTTTTCAGTCCTAGCCCTTCCACCTAGAGGGCTGTTTGGGTCTGTGTGGTTGGGTGTTTAGCCAGACGTTGACGGCTCTTCCCCGCAGGGCCCTAACACACCTGCAGGGAAGGGCGCGGGAGAGGGAGCCGAAGGGGGGAAGCACCTTCAAACCGGCCGAACTTCTTCTGTCTTCGTAAAAACATAATGCCAGATCCTTACCTTTGTTTTATGGTTAATCAACCATTTTGAAATTTGTGACTGAGAAGTACAGAATAATCAGTAAATAATTTAAGTATAGAGTGTTTTTAAAGTTTGTATCATTGTCTACTGAGTTCACGTGTAAGGCCGTCACTCTTTTTAGCGTGACTGTGCCGTGTGTGGCTTTGACAGGGGTGTGTGGTTCCGTGACCCGCGGTCGGGGGCAGCGGCGGGGAGAGACGCTCCCTTCCAGTGGGCTGCGCTGCCCTCACTTTCCCGCCGAGGTTCCTACGTAATTGCAGAGCCAACATCGTGGCGTCAGGCTCTGGAGCTGGGGAAACCGTCCAAGGACCACGTTGCTGCCTGAGCCCATTCTGTGAGAGACATCGCTGTGAGGGGGATGACGGAGCCTCCCGCGGTCAGGAGAGCCGGAGGGCTGGAACAGGACGGAGGGACGTGGGTCCTCCTTGCTGCCTGGACATCAGCCCCTGAGCACATAGCCGCCCGTCACAGCACCCCATGGTTGTGGACACGCTCCGCACGCGGCGAGCGAGGCCGTCCACCGCCTCTCCACCTGCTGCTCTCCACGAGGGAAGACCCGGAGCCCTGTCCGTGGGCGTCTGGTGGTCAGATAGCTTCCGAAGGAGCTTCTGTGCCAACGGGCTCCAGAGCCTCCCGTGGCCGCCCACGTGGCCTGGCTGGGAACGTGGACCCTGCATTGCAGGAGGCCTCACGGGTGCCACGCGGTTATGGTGGCTGGTGTTTGCGGAGCCCGTCCAGAGGCCTCAGAGGGGATGGGTTCCGCCAATGGGCTGTGGAAACTTCCGGAAGGTTGAGCTCCCATCCCCTCATCCTGTTGCTGCCACCTTTTGGAAAATAGAGAGCGTCCCAGGTTCAGCCTGTCCTCGGACTCCTGCAGAGATCCCGGCTGGACGACCATCCTGCCAAGAAGCCGGGGCTCGCGTCACAGAACGCGGCTGGGCGAGGGCTCCTCTCCTGGCATTCCCGAAACCTTGTCCTGGACCTGGGAGTCGTTCTCACCTCCGGGTCCCAGACTCCGCAGGCAGAGGCCGCCAAACCAGAGCTCTCTATGGAGGCACTGCTGACGTCTCCCTGTGGAATTTCAAACCGCACCCGGCACAGCCGGTCCGCCGTGGGAGCCCTTCCTGGGGCTGGTGCCTTGGGGCGCGACCCCGCCAGACCCCGCTCCCCGAGCAGGGCCCGTTCTCACGTGCAGGGAGCCACACACGGCTTCCCGAGGGCGCGATGCGAAGGTCAGTGAGCAGGCTGTGCCTCGGCACAGACGGGTGGGCACTGACCCTCCGGGCGCCCCAGACCAGCAGCCCCGCCACAGCCCCTCGGTCCGACCCAGACCCTCGCGAGCGCCGCCTCAGAGCTGGGCCAACCTCGCTGCCCCGAGGGCCAGCTCCTCCGGGGCTCCCTCGCCACCGCCCGCAGTCGGCCAGCAAGCCCCCGGCTGCCCTCCGCGCCCCCCCGGCCCCGGGGTCGCCTCCTGTGCTGTGTCCACCCCGTGTGCCACCGGGGGTCCGCTGACACCTGTAACTCACACGAGCCCCTCCGGCCGGGGCTCAGCTGGTCAGCCTGCAGAGAACCCAGCTCCCACGGGCCAGGGCCTCGCGGCCGCCGGGCGCCCCCACCACGTCCGCGGCTTTGTCTGTGAGCAGCAGGGTCTCCGCCCCCGTCACAGAACCCGTCTCCCGTGGCAGGATCTGAGACCTCTTCTGCCTCCCTCCGCACTTGCCGCGTCCACTCCACCCCCGGGACTTGGCTCCCTCTGTCCCTCGGCTGCACGGGGGCTCCGCGCTCCCTCCGCGGGAGTGCTGGCTTCTGCTTTGTGTTTGCTCTCTTTGCCCCTCCTGCCCGGCCCAGTCCCTGTCAGCTCGGGAGGCCGTCCCACGGCCTGAAGCACCTGGCGTGGGTGTTGGAGGTTCTGGGTCAGGCCGAGGGTCCTAGACCGCCCCTAGCCCCTGCCACCTGCCAGGGGGCTGTGCCGTCCCGGGGATTCTGCCAGTGACACAGGACCTCCAGTCTCCACGGCAACACTGGGCTTCCTGGTGGTTTGCCAGGAACCCCGCATCAGCCTCTCCCATCCAGAGGCCTCGAGGGGGGACACAGGGGACCCGCTGTGGGGACAGCAGAAGTGACGCCCACCTGTCGGGGTTCCCGTCCCTGCTGCAGGCCGGCCCTGTGGGGTGGACTGGGGCCGCTTCCTCCACCGACAGGCCCCATGGGCGGCAGCCCCGGGGGGTCCGGGGAGCCGGCATCCCTGCCCACGTGGTGTCAGCCGTGGGAAGGGACACCGGAGATCCCGCGCTGCGAGAAATCAATGGCAAGGAGAGGAAAAAAAGGAAAATTTCCTTTAAATGCCTCAAATCTCCTGGGTTGTGTTGTACAGTGAAATGAATACACTAGCCTCACAGAAAATATATCTTTCAATTTCTCAGAACTGTTGTTTACTGAGAACACAGCTCTAATCAACTGGGATTTTAGAACTTCAGCTGCTCAAATGAACTGAGGCTGAAGGTATTTGTCAAGTTTTCAAGTCCTGCAAGGAAAAGTCAAAGAAATTCAAAACCCACAATTTTATTTTCTAAGTAACTACGTTGTTGTGGGTTCCCTGTTTATAGCATAAGCCACATGGGGAATATTGTTGCTTTATTCCAAAATCTTCGTGTCATTTAGTAAAAAAAATCTATCTTTTATACGGCATGCTTTTCTGATTTATTGCATGATGACTTACGGAGCAGGATGCCAACTTTCTGAGAGGGGCAGGATGTACCCACCATCTTCCAGCAGCTAACGTTCGAGGAGGTGCCGCTCTGTGTGTTGGCAGGTGTCATCATGGGAACGTGTGTGTCCCCTGAGCACACGTGTCCCCAGAGCACGCCAGCCCTGGTCGCGTCGCAGGTCCGTCTCACGGAGAGCTTGCTGGTTGGAGGGTGGCAGGGGCCGTGGGTGAGAAACAGGAGTTTTCTGCTGTTTGGTGGGTTCCGGAGCCAACTGGAGGTGAGGACGTGGGAACTTTATCGGGCGACGCCGAGCTCGGCCACGAACGTTCCAATGTTCGTGTCCCCGGCTCCTGAGATCCTGGAGACCAGACCCTCTTTGTTCCAAGACCCCGAACAGTGTGGCAGGAGGGTGTTCAGATGCTGGCAAGAACCCGCTCCTCGCTCTGTGGTTCTGGTTCATCCCCGGACACGGCGCTTGCTGGGCTGGGAGGGTGTGCACGTGGACCCCGGGCAGACGTCACGGGTCTGTGTGAGGACGGCGAGCTCACACCCCTGTGGTGTCACTGCTGGCGGCGCAAGGAGCCCTGAGCCCAGTTCAGAAGTGACTCACCCCGGAGGACGGGACGCAGCCCTGAGTCTGCAGAGTGGCTCCTGGCCCTTCTCCAGCCGCCGTGCATTCTCTGACCCGGGAAAGGATATTTGCACACAAAGTAAGTGAGAATGAAAGCAGGCTCTGGAAATGCCAAGGTTTGTGAATATTCAGCGTTCAGAGGAGTGGTGAGTGAACTAAAGCCTCCGTCTTTGCGGGAGGCCACGGTCCCCTGTTCCTGGATGAGCCTCAAGTCCTGCTAGCCTGGCCAGTGAGGTGACCCGATGCACAGAACTACAGAAGACATGTCTGCTCACCGGGGGACGAGGGACAGCAGCTGCAATCGCTGTTTCCCAGCAGCTGTGCTGTCCTGTGAGGTGCCGGCTGCCGGTCACTCTGTCAGGGGCCCCTGCTCCTGGAGCTCCTGGCTCTGCCCTGTTCCCTGAGAAATGGCAAATGTTTCCAGATCAGAAAGCTTCTCTGCATGCTTTACATGCCTGTGAGAGCCTGGGGGGTGTCAGAGACCTGTTTGTACGTCTTGGCCTCCTGTCCCAGCCAATACCTGTTCCTTAAAACCCTGTAGGCTTCCTGTGTATCGGACTATGACATGTTCTGTTCAAACAGAGACATGCCTGCTCCCCTGTGTTTTGTTGGTCGATATGTTTGGCTCAAATTCCACCATTGAATTAATTTTTTTCACATTAACATGATCAACCTTTTTGTGAACATTAAAAATGTGGCAGCATTGAAAGAATTTTGTAATTTTATAGTGAAGGCCCATAGGTCAGCTTTCTCGGGCCCCTCCCTGCCCTGTCCCGCACCTGCCTGCTCCAGGCTCGTTCCTGACGGCCCTCTGGGTGAGCGGGGACACAAGGACACGGCCTCCCCACGTGTCGGCGGCTGTTTTGCCCCGAGTCGGCATTTGTAACGGGGTCTTTTATGTGGAAGTACATATTGTAAATATTTGTGAATATAAGGAAAATGTCCAAATCTCAACAAACCCCCTGAGTTTTGACAAACGCAGATGTCCGGGAAAGCCAAATGTCTGAGAAGTTGGAGCACTCCCCCGGCCGCCACGTCCCTGGGCACAGGCAGCCTCTGCGTTTCCATCTGCACCATTTTCCAGGCACAAGTCATGTTGCCTCACCTAGGATGCGTGAGCAGTGGCGTCCCGGGCTGGTGCCGCTGGGCGGGACTTCTCTCCGAGGCCGCTCCACATCCCTGCCGGCCGCGGGCATGGGTCCCTGTCACCCCCAAGAGCCTGCTGCTTTGTGTCTCCACTCTCCCACGCCCGCCGTCACCGGGCCTTGGCTTTGGTAAATTAAATGCTACCAGTGTTTGTGCACAAGACCTCCCGTGGACGCCTCAGGGGACAAACAGGGGGGAGAGGGTTTGCTGGGGAGACGGTGTGTGCATGTCTCATTTTCAGAGGCTTCAGGACACTCTGGTCCGAAGTGCTGGCGTCCTTTCCCATTTCTACGACAAGGCTGAGATTGTGTGGGGGGTTCATTTGCATTTTGCTGCTGATGAAGGATGCCGAACGTGTCCTGTTGTGCTTACTGTCCTTCCGCGTGTCCTCGTCCGCGGAGCGCGGACGTCTTCAGGCTGTTTGTCTTCCTGCCGCTGTGATTCCGTGATTCTCCGTGCGTCCAGCAAATGCGTCCGCTGTCAGGTTCCTGCTTCTCAGGTGCGTGGAGCTGTCCATGTGCTTCACCTGTGGCTTGATAAGCACGAGTTCTCCGTTCCTGTCCCGTCCCATTTACCACGCTTGCGTAAGCTACCACTGTTAGCGTCCCAAGAAGGCCGCACCTGGCCGCAGGTCACAGACTTTCATCTTGTTCTACCGCCTGTTTGTGTGGCTTTTGCTGTTCCCCGCCCACATTTTCATGTCTTAATACAACGTGCTTTACCTCCTTCTCTCAGAGTCAGACTTACCTGTGAGCTGGCTGAAGCTGGACAGGGTCCAGGCGGACGTCTGGCTCCTGGCCTTGCAGCGCACTCAGCAGCCCAGCGAGTGCTCCGTCCGATCCTCACGAACGTTTCCCGGCGCCGGAGGCCTTCCTGGCTCACCGCCTCTCTTCGCCCTGCTTCTGGGCTCGTTCTTCCCGCCGAGGCAGTCCCTCCGCCAGGTGCGCGCGAGAGCCTTGCTGAGCCCGGCTGTCCGTCACCCGCCCTTCTGCCTGGGGCCTCCCTGGCTCCCACGCGGACAGCCAGGTCCCCTCAGCACTGGAGAGACTGTCCCGTGGGCCTCTGAAGCTGTGGTGCCGGTGACAAGTCCACGGCAGCCTGGTGGACGCTGCGCTGTGGACGGCGCTCCCCACCGCGGCGGGCGCGAACTGCCAAGGGCTTCTCCTCACGGCCACGCCCACCTTTTCCTCAGGTGTTTGACTACATTTTCATGTAAAGGAAATTCTGTTTTTCTTTTGCATTCTTATTTTATTGTCTTTGATGATATTTACTTAACTCATGTAATCAAATAACAAATATACACGCGGTGCTTGAGTTTGGAAATAAACACAACTGTCCTGATGCGCGAACGTGCGATGGGGCAGGCGGGGGGCAGGATCAGGCCGCAGGCGTGGGCGTCGGGTGTTCTGGCCACCGCTCTTCGGGCCGGAGTGGGTCGCTGATGGAGCGGGGAGCAGCCTGCTGCGTGGGTCCGGGCTCACGTGGGCTTGGTGGACACCGTGGCTGAGCCCTTACCATGTCGTCCCTGTCGGGGGGACCCTCTCCCCGCCATCCACGGCCTCCTCCAGTCTCCCCCATGGTTGCACTGGCCGGGGCTCCCCTGGGAGGAAGGTGGGCTCCTGTGGGCTTGGGACTCTTCCTCCCCACATTTCCGCACGTCTCTGCCGGGACGTTTGCAGTTTTACTGACTTACGATCACTTTCTAGTCTCAGTTCCTGTGAAGGCCTGCACGGGAGGCAGGTGCTGTCTGTCCAGGCCCTGCCCCCATGCGTGGCCAGGTTTAGGGTTCTGCTGCGCAAGGGTGCTGCTCCCACCGACAGCCCCGAATGGGCGCAGGGACCCTCGGTACTTCTGGAGGTGGGGTGGGGGAGCTTCCCTGGCCCCTGAGGAGTCAGCCCTGGACCGTGTGCAGGCGACTCGGTCTCTCGACTCCTGTGCCCCAGTCCGGTGTGCACTTGTCACTAATTTGAGTCCTGTGTCTGTGCCCCTGTCCTGCAGTGTCCCTCGCTGTCAGGCATGGGTGTGTGCTGGTGTCGTGGAAGAGACACGTCCTAGTTGTTGACTTAAACATTCATCCAGGTCTTGCAACCAAAACGCCCTGTAGACGGGAATAAACTCCATAGTTAAGTGACTGAAAAAGGGAGATTGTCTGGGATGTCTGGGTGAGCCTGGTCTAATCAGTTGAAGGGCCTTCCAAACAGAGCCAAAGCTCCATGGAAGCATATCTTGCCAGTGAAGGCATGCGCTCTTCCTGATGGTCTGCCCAGGGATATCACGAGTGCCTCACCAGACCCCGGTCTTGTAAGCCAGCACTTTACAGTAAATCCCGCCAACACTGAATGCATGTCTCTCCCCAGCAGGGCCCCGAACAGCCCAGATGGGGAGCCAATGCTGCCAAGGGGTCTCCAGCTGGGAGAGGCCCCTTTTGGAGGCTCAGACCCACACTGAGCACTGCGTCTCTCTCTCTCTCTCTCTCTCTCTGTGACTTAGGTGGCACAACAGCCTGTCGGGGCTGGGGCGCCTCTCTGGGCATGTCTTTACTAGCCCCCGGTGGCGGACCCTTCACTGTCCCGTCCTCCAGGCTCGGAGCCGCAGTGCCCACGGAGCACTGTGCAGGTGGGGGGGGGGTCGGGACGAACGGAGCGGGCCTCCCGCACGCAGCAGGCTCCGAGCCCTGGGCAGAGTCACTGCTCCCACGGATGGGGACAGCAGTGTTTTTGTGCAACAGAACCGCGTGAGGAGTGCACGCACGCTGCGCACGCCGTCAGCAGTGTGACATTTAAGGCGTGAAGACAGGGAACCGCAGCTAATCACTTGGGACTCTTTGAAAGCCAGGCTCCCGGGCGGCGTGAGCGCTCCTGCCAGGCGCACCTCCACGGCACTCGCGTGTGACGGACCGATCCGCACGGCTCCCTTTCAAGTCGGCCGGGGGCTGAGGCGGGGCTGCGTCTCTGCAGAGCCCGCTCGTGGGCTTCTGATGGGCGTGCCGGCAGGTCCGGGCCCTCTCGTTCACGCTCAGCCAGACAAGCCCGCCGTCCGCGCACCGGGCTTCTGGGGGTTTTCCAGAGGCTGTCTTTGTACGCCCTGCCTCACGCACCCCAGCACCTGGTGCCGCCCGGGGCGCGGCCGCCGTCCCAGGTCTGGGTGCCCCCGCCTCTCATCTCTCATCGCCAGTTCCAACTGCTCCCTGCTTCCCAACGCCCTGCCTGCTCCCTGGCGGGTGCGCTGTTCCCACAGAGCCGCCCCGCCCCCCACCTGCCTTCCCC
>LNAC01000467.1:647685-676478 GCA_002007465.1 Ailurus styani | reverse complement strand
GGAGTCCAGGCGGCTCCAAACAAGAGCAGGCCAACGGGGGGAGTGCGATCAGCCCCAGTCCCCCGCCCCGGCGGCCAGCCGTCCCCGTCCCCCACCATCACCATCCCGCTGTCACCGTGCCATTGGTTGCGATTTCTTTTCAAACATTGGGTGATTATCGGGATCCTAGAGAAAAGACATTCCTGCACACTTCTCCTTGGAGGGCCTCTCTCTGCCCCCGCGATGATGTGGGAGGACTTTTCTGGGTCCGCATGAGCAGCCCCTGGTCGGGACCGGCCCGCCGAGCGCCTTCTCTCCTGGGCTGCAGGGACACTGGCCAGAAATGCACCTGTCCAGAGATAGCCCCCCCCTTTTTTCTTATAATACACTTCTAATTTTCCTGGGAAAATTTCAGGTTTCAAGTGTCCTTACTTAAGAGCAGTTTCAGCTGTGATGGGTTTTGTTTTTGTTTTTGTTTTTTTTGGTACAAGATTTAATTTGGGTCATCACCTCGTAATTTGCAAGCCCTAAGCCTCTCTCTAATCGGGACCCCAAATGTTTCTCAACTGGCCTCATCGCTTTCAGGCGGGCCCAGGAAAACGCTTTTGTCACTGCTTTGAGTGGGAAATTCCGATTTTTGTGAAACATTTTACTTGGTTACGTTTTGCAGAATAGTTCCCCGACGTGGTCCCTTTCTCAGGGTCTGTTCCGATTGTCGGTCCTCCTGGGGTCCGTGCCACTAAGGGATCGGTCTTCTGAATGCGAGTGTCCCTGGCACTCCACCGCGTCTCCCTCAGTAAATCAGAGCTCTGCTACTGTCATAGCTCAGCCCGTTGTGCGGCGTAATTAAGCTACCACAGGTCACCTGACGATTATTAATCCGTTACTGTAAGGGAAACCCAGAATATAATTACTTATAAGATGCTTAGAAGAGTTTGAGGATCTCGTGGCTCAGTGTAGGATCGGGAATTATTGTTTTACAGGAATTTCTTTATTTCTCATGTGCAGCTTCTGACTCCAGATGTCAGGATCTGCGACGGGTCACTTTACCCCAACACAGAACCCTTCCCGCTCCTTCAGAAACGTGGCTGCGACCCCCACCAGTGTCAGGCTCATGGGCGGGATTCCCTAATAAGATAATGGTACCATTCTGCTTGGTGCAAAGACTACTGAGCACATGTCCCTTGAGTAAGTTCAAGGCCATCTCCCTGAGGGACAGGGCGTTGTTAAAACGGACTCGCAGGTGAGTCCTGATAGACCCCGGAACACCTGCTTGGGGGACCCCCAGCACGTCACGGAGGCCCGGGCCCACGACGGATGCCGAGCGAACACGGGCTTAGTGGGCCTGGATACCGCGTGACTGGTCACTGGCCATGTTTGCACATCAGGGGTTGGACCCCTCGCATCCGCCATCTCACTGGCACCATGGATGAAAACCCTCCAGGAGCCGCTGCTGGGCCTGGATGCCACCTTACCTGAGTGAGTCTTCTCTCTCTGTGCCCTCAGCTTCCACGCAGAGGTCCGCGGGACTGGAGAGAGGCCCTGCTCCCACCAGCCCCTCCTGTGGCCCAGCCAACCTTAGCGAGGGAGCGTTAGCTTTGGTTTGTTTATTTCTTCCAACAGAAGAAGGCAGTCTGAGGCCATCCCGAGCCTGTCACGGGCAGGGGTCTCGGGCACAAGCTCACACCACCTGCTAGGCAGGGCCAGAGGAACCGAGCGTGCGAGCACCGACAGTCCGTCCACGGTCGGCCTGGCCGGGGGTGCAGGAGGGTTCCGCATCCCAGTGCGACACCGTGCAGAGGACGCGCTGCCTCCCGCGAGCCCAGCGCCACCATCCGCTGCCGGCCCGGGGCCTGGGCGGAGCGGGAGGAACCGCCTGGGGCAGCTGCTGGTAGATTTAATACGTTTCGCTCGCATCATTTCCGGCTACCCCGGGAGACGGTCGGGGCCTCCGCGGTGCGCTGCGTGGCCGTCACAGGCCCGGCTGCCGATCTTCCCTAGGACGGAACCCAGCCGGGAGGCCGGGTCAGACCCCCCTCTTGGCTGCGTCCTGCAGGAGGGACTTTGCCGGGAACTTTAAAGACGACGTGAAGGTGCCAGCGTTCTGATTCTGTCGCCGTGGCTGCCTCTATCCGGGTTATTACTGCTACTATGGACGAAGGTCCTTCCGAATGCCGGGCGTCACCAGTGGACGGCGGCCAGCCTCTCCCCTCCCGATGGACCTGGCAGGCCAGGACGGGCCGAGGGACTGGCTGATGGGACGGGGCAGAGGAGTCTCGAGGTCTTCCGCACGGCAGTCGGTGCGGACCTGAGGCCGCCTTGCATGGAGGCGTCCCCTGTGGATGAAAACCGACAGCCTCGCCAAGCCCTGGATTCCCGGGAGCCAGAGGGAGCGGCTTCCCCTAGATACGTGCCCTCGCTCCCTCCAAGGAAGGAACCAGGTCTGAGGTCACAGCTGGTTCAAAGGAGTGTTTTCCAGGGTCTCGCTTTTATAGTAAAGCATCTCAGAATTTCCAGGGCCGACCATGTGTGGCTCAGCGGCCACGCGGTGTCTGTGATGGGGCAGGTGAGGTGCCCCGGCGAGGTGCCCACCACGGAGCCCGCCACCAGCCAGCACGCACCGACCTGGTCCTGCCTGACGTGGTGACGACACGTGCTGCTGTGGACCCTGCGTGCAGACCCGCCCGGAAATCCGGCTTCCTGCAGAAATAGGGGTTTTCCAGTACTCGTCTAGCCTTGCTCTTCCAACGTCCGACGCCCCTCACTCTGCTGTGGTGTGAGCTCGGCACCCTCCATGCGGGGGTCTGAGCCTCAGCGGGGGTCGGGGGGCGGCTGCCTCCCCTTCCTCTGCTTACTGGGGGCCGGATGAACACGGCGTCACCCCTCATTTTCAGTACGTGCTGTGTCAAGACACTCGGAGGGAAATACTCTTTTATGAAAGTGTGATGAGAGCCCACTTGGGAATCGTTTCTCATCGAGGCAGACCTAGTTGTTAAGAAGTGTTGCGCTCTAAGTTAGAAATAATTTCTGCGCAGTACCGTCTTTATGTCTTACTGGATGTGCGCCCCCTCCTTGCTTAGATGATTGAACTGTGCCAGACCAACTGCGGCTGCAGCGTCGGACCAAACGCCCGCTGCTGTCGGAGTGAACCCCACAGTCGTCCACGGGGAGCAGGTCCCTCCCCGACCCGTCTTCCCGCCCTTCTCTCTCTCATTTTCCATCCGCCCTCCGTTCCCCTGGGAGACCCACACAATTCTCTCCTCCGTGGATGTCGTCCCGGCTTCGTAGGTCTGCCGGCCTCCCTTTGGCCCTGAACTCACACAGCACCGTGGGACAGCTCCGTGCACCTGTGTCCACGTGGACGGGGCCTGGCCACGGTCTCCCGCCCACGTCTTCCCACAACCCAACGCGCTCGCCCACAGGAGAGCCGGCTTGTTCACCTGCTCCCCGAGAGACCAGACCGACGCCGTGCGAAGAGCGAGGCGTGGAATCGGAGTCTCTGGACGCCCGCGTGTCCAGCTCTCTTCTTGGCTCTCCCGCTGAAGCAGGTGTCCTTGTCGTGATCGCTCGGAAACATGTCTTCCACGTTCTCGTTCTTCTCATGGGTGATGTTGCGGCTTCACATGTCCCCCGAGCATGTGCAGAGATGCTGTCTGGTGCGTCCCTGGTGGGACGGATGCACGGATGCCCCAGCGCTCGGTGCCGGGCTGCACGGACGGAGGCCCACAGGGCCCGCACCTCGCATCCGGGAGGGGGAGGGCAGGGAGGGCGCACGGCGCCATGTGGCGGAAGCGCGGTGGGGATGGCAGGACACGGCCGGAGCCCGGCGGCCCGGGCAGGACAAGGGGAGCCACCGGGGACAGCGAGTGACCATAGGGGTCCACATGCACAGCTGCAGACAGATGGAGCGGGGGCCACGTGGTGCAGTGTCTGGAGGTCATGAGAAGGCGACAGCGTGAGCTTGAAGGAGGCCCTGGCGAGGATGAGCTCAGAGCTGCCGGCAGACTTACCGACCCGTGGCTCTGGATGGGCTCTCAGGAAGCACAGAGTCATGGTCATGGGGATCCGAGAACCTCACCAGCACTTTTACGGCAAAGGCTATGATCTGGGCCCGTCGAGGACGCTGGTTTCCTGTTACCTTCCTATGGGTTAGGTTTGTGCCTTGATTTCCCTACTTACACGCCTGAGCGCGGGAAGGTTAAAGTACTTCTCTTTATGTCTCCAAAAGCTACCGACACGCAGACCCTGCTGTCTGGTCTTAGCCCAGCCGCTACCATCGTCCTAAACACACGTCGGCTCACCTTTTCCCCCAGATCTGGCTGCGGCCCCCCTGGCTCGCTCTGGCCCTTGCCCACAGTCCTCTCCAGCCTTGCTCTGCTGTGCACGCCCCACACGCATCCCTGCTCGGTGCTTCGGAAGGGCTGACTCCGTGAGGACAGGGTGCACGCGGCTACAGCAGACACGCACTGGCTCGGAGCCTCACCGGGCCGTCGGGTACAGCTCTTTCCCCCGGCCGTCCCCAGGGCGTCTCCCTCCGTCCGTGGCTGTCCACTCCCTGGACCCTCCGCTGGACCCTCTGAGGGCTGAGGAGGTGCTTTACGGGCCAGCTCGGCGGGTGTCCACCCCTCATCTGCCCTCCTGTCTCTGGGCCATGGCCTCAGCCGGGCCGGGGCTCGGAGCGAACACCTCAGCCCCTCCAGGCCCGCCGCACACCCAGGCCACGTGTTGCACGGAAGCGCGGAGTTAGGCCGCGGGGGTCAGGGCCATCCACGTCCAGGAAGGATGGATGCAGGCTTCCCGCCTCCGTCTCCATCCCACCCTGTCTGCGCCGGCCACGCCACACTGTCCCTCCAGTAAGGACAGCTGCCCCCTCATCTGTGTGCTCCGCACAGCCCCCAGCTCCACTCAGGTCCCTCCCCCCGCAGCTCTCCCCGCATTTCTTCCCAGTTCCTTGCTGCCCGGATCACCGTCCGGTCCTTCTCGATGTCTGTCCCCCGTTTGTGCCCACGCTGGATGTAAGCTGCGCTTGGGCCGAACTATTTCCCCGGGACCAGCACACAAGTCACCCGGAAAGTGGCGGGGGACGCTGGTTTGACAACCAAGTTCCCGGAAAGACTCTTCCCTGAGAAGACACAGTGCCCTGGTCCGCGCTGCACTCGGAGCCGAGCTCCGTCATCCTGCCAGGTCGCTAATCCGTGACACAGGAACACCAGCGCTGCATTTTGGCAATTTGCTCAAACATGCTGCAGAATGAAAATCATTGCTCTGCTGGCTATGAACGATGTTGTACCCTCTGCAATCCATGCAGACCCAGACGGAACCCGGCAGCCACGGAAACGGGCCCCACAGCGCCGTCGCTCGCGGAGCACGGTTGCTTTTCCTTCCCTTCTTTTCTTTCTTAAATGAAACATACTTGGTTTTTAGGAGTTTTGTCTTGGAAACTTGGGAAATATTTTGGTTCTTGAAAATACATTTGTGTAACTGGGGCATAGGGATGAGGGTTATTCTCTCCGGTATTTTCCCAGGGGTGTGGTGGTGCGAGGTGAACCTGTGCTTCTAGGCTCGAGTTCTTGATGGCGCAGGACGATCGTCACAACAGGAAGGCACCCACGTCAGCCCGGCCGCACAGAAGCAGAATGTGAGCCACACGAGCAGTTTCCCATTTTGTCGTCCTCACAGTGAAAAAAATAAAAACACAGGGAGGACATTGATTTTAATATGTATTTTATTTAACCTGGAACATCCAAGATAGTATCATTTCAGCATGTACCCAATACACACAACGTTGGGAGGTAGTTCACATTGCCCGTTTGTACTAATTCCTGGAAGGCTAGTGTGTATTTGCACGTATGCCTTTCCTGTGCCCCGCGGCCCACGGAGCCAGCGGCCACGGAACTGGATGGCTTGGCCACAGCTCAGGGACCAGCTTGGGTGTCATCTTGTTCACAGTGACTCTCAAGTGAAGGTAGGTTTTCAGATTTTTAGGTGCTTAAAAAAAGAAACACAGAGGATGCAACAGGGACTCTAAGTTACCATGTGTCGATCTATTATAGTTACTTTTTAACAACTAACATACATACATACGTAATTAATTAATTAATTTTTAAAGACTTTATTTATTTATTTGTCAGAGAGACAGAGTGCACAAGCCAGCAGAGTGGCAGGTAGAGGGAGAGGGAGAAGCAGGCTCCCCGCTGGGGGCTTGATCCCAGGACCCTGAGATCATGACCTGAGCCAAAGGCAGCCGCCTAACCAACTGAGCCCCCCAGGTGTCCCTAACATGCATATTTAATTTATTCTCAGTTTTAACTTTAATACCAGAAGAGGTTGATAAAGCTACATAAACGAAAGCTCTAGGGGCGTTTGGAAACGGCAGGCCTGTTCTGATCCCAGGTAAGCGGACAACCTGCTCCGGAAGGCACTCGACAATTAAGGCATCACTGCCTGGCGCCACATCCGCTGCTACTCCGTCACCGAGCCCTACATCGTCTGGGGCCATGTCGCCTGGTGCCCCATCACCCAGGCCCTCACGTTCCGTAGCACCCCCTCTGTGCCGCTTCCTGGCCACAACCTCTCTTGTTCGCAAAGGTCAAGTTCCTTCACTTCATTTTCACGTACAGTTCTTGCCGAGTATTTTCTGTTCAGTCATGTATTATGGCTGTCCCCACCCTCTTTAACAGGCTTCAGTTTAGCCTGAGAAATCCTCCAAGATAAAGTGGCTGCTGGTTCCCTTTAAAGAGATTTTCCCACAGCTCAGAAAGAGGCCATTGTCTCCATCTTCATTTTACAAGATTACCAGTTGTTATCGCTTGTGTCTTAGGTGATCTAATTTGGAAACCTATTATTAATTTTCTCTTAAAATAATGCTGGCAGAACATGAGACCGTGTGCCCAGCACTTGCAGCAGGAGGGCAGAGCAGGCGGCTCTTGGCAGACCCGGGCAGGTTCCGATCTGAAGAGATCTCCTCCCAGCGATGGAGACTTACCGGAGAATCACAGCCCGGCCGCGCCTCCTGGTTCTGGAGTCGGGGAGCTGGCTGCTCGGAAGCCCTCCGGCGGGTCGCCGAAGGGAAGCCCGGTGTTTCCCCCGAGGGCTGTGGGCACCGGGCTCTTGCGTGCCTCCCTCCCTCAGCTACCCTAGACCCTCTGGGGCCCCTGGCTTCCCTTCACCCCGAACATTGTCCCCAGCACCCCAGCGTCCATCAGAGTCCCTGCTGAGACCACGGAGGGCCCCGGGGAGCCAGTGGACACCCTCGAAGTCCCACACTTGGGTGGGTGGTGGGCGTGCTTCCTAGTACTTGCCCATCTCCACGTGCTACGTGAGAATTTGGAAGCACTAGGCCCCTGGGCCTTTTGTTTTAGCCCTATTCTCCCTGACCGGGTACAGGCAGCTCAACCCCTAGTGGGGGAGCCCGGAGCCAAGAGGAGGCAGGTGAAATCGGTCCGTTACAGGTGCGGAGCAGCTGTCTCCGAGCAGCCCCTTGGCGGCCTCCATCCACGGAGCCGCGGGTGTCAGAGGCGGGCTGGTGTCCCGTCCGGGTCCCTTCTCCCCGCTGATGCGCCCGGGGCCCCGGGCAGGGAGTGCCCTGCCGCCAGTCTGCTTCAACAGAAGTCACAGCTTCCTCTGAGCCACTGGGAGCCCCGCAGCGCCACACACACAGGCAGGACCTGGTTGGCCAGGTGCACAGGCCTGACCCCGGGACTCCAGGTGGGCTCTGCTCCGTGGTGCTAGGAATGCTCCAGACAGGAGCTCGTTCCCAAAGCATCGGTACTGATGCACCATCTGGAAACTTGGTAGAGATGCAAATTCTCAGCCCCACCCAGACCTACAGAACCGAGGCGCTGGGGCGGGGCCGGCAATCTGTGTGCGCCCAGCCCTCCTGGGCTGCAGGGCTCCTCAGGGTCAGGGTGGGTCCCCGGCACCTGGGTCCCCGCCTGGCTCAGCTCTATCCCCGCCCCACCCCCTTCCCTCGCTCCCTTCCCTCCGGCATCTCCCGGGTGTCACTTGTACAAGCACCCTCCCCAGGCTCTGCTTCCAGGAACAGAGGTGGTGCTTCTCCCTGCATCAGGCAATCTCCAAATCAGAGGAGTTACTACCCCCCCCAACACATACCTTTTACCTTTAAAAAGTCAGTAAAGTCAAAGGAAAAAACCCCAGAAGGAAATAAATCCATTAATTGGGAGACTTTTTTCAGATCATGTAAATATCAATTTATACTAGAAATGAGATCACACGAGGGCATTTCAACTTTGTGCAGAGTTAGCTGTCTGACGTGGCCGCCACTGGCCACACGCGGCTGCCGGACACTGAAGGTGTCACTGCGTGGACCTGAGACGCGCCCCGTGGACCAGCTCCACGGTATCAGCACAAGCCAAGAACGCGAAGCCCCTCGTTAGCCATCATTCAGCACGGATTACAGGGCGAAATGACAGTAACTTGGATACACTGGGTTAAATAAAATATGTTAAAAAATCACTGTCACCTGTTTCTTTTTATTTTCTGTAACGCGGCTGTGGAAAATTTACTAATACACATGCGGCTGGTGCTGCATTCCTGTGCCCTCCGCTGCTCGGGCGGACCCCAAGAACAGCGTCCCTGAGGCCAGAGGAGGCTGAGTGGGAAGAGGCTCGAAAGCCAGAGCGGACGAGACCCCACCGGGCCTGGCAGGGCTGGGCACGTGGCTCCCTGCGTGAGATCGAAGGCTCGGGACAGTTTTCCCAGCTGAGCTCCCCCGAGCCTTCTTCTCACTGGTCTCCGGCCGCTGGATGCGGTGCCGTGAGCGCTGATGTCATTGGCGAGCCAGCGATGCTAACCCCACACGAGGCACATCTGGAAGCTGCAGCTTGGGGACCCTCCCCTCTGCCTGGACCTCGGCGGATCTTTGCAGGAGGAAATTCCACACCGTCCCTGCGTATGGCACCGTAATTCTCTACAGCCCCATCGGCAGGAAACTCCTCTTCCTGTCTGCAGTCTGAACTGTTTCTTCTCGATCTTTCCAGAAAACAGAGGAAGAGCAGTTGGTCGCCATACTGAGCATAAAGTCCTTTGGGTAAATCAGTGGCGAAGCTTGTTTTGTCCATATGTCTCTGTTCCACGAGCTAGATGACCCTGGTTCCTTGAATAAAGATGGTTGGGATTGTTTTTCCTGGAAAAATCAGAACAAAGGCAATCTGCAAATGTCCATTTGTGGACGTGTGCAGGTAAATCATGAGGCTGGACCATCAGAGAGAATCCGAAGCCACCACCTAATAGGATTATGCTCTCTACAAGACTCAAAGCTCAGGGAGTGATGTTTTGAAGAGATCTCTGTTATTGTTGCTCACGAAGTCCTTATATTTACCTGAAAATACTACGCGTGGGTATGATTAAAATCGAAGGGAGAGTTCAGGTTACCGTGAGGTAACTCAGGATCCTCCAAAAAGTGGTGGCGTCCCTGGGGTCACCGTACCAGGCTTTCTGGCCTCTTCACTAGATGGTGCCTGTGGGCAGGCTGCCATCTTGGTCTCACCGTGGGGGCCCCTGGGGTTGTGCCCGAGCAGAGCGGGCCCTTCGTGGTACTGGAAACGGACAGTGTGCAGCCGTATCCCGGACCTGGGAGAGACCCCACTCACACAAGACAAGCTATGGAATTTGCAGGGCCCAGTGAAAATTGAAAACTTAGGACTCCTTGTTCAAAGTTGGTTAAGAACTGGGAGCCTGGGTGGCTCAGTGGGTTAAAGCCTCTGCCTTCGGCTCCGGTCATGATCTCAGGGTCCTGGGATCGAGTCCCGCATTGGGCTCCCTGCTCAGTGGGGAGCCTGCTTCCTCCTCTCTCTCTGCCTGCCTCTCTGCCTGCTTGTGCTCTCTCTCTCTGTCAAGTACATAAACAAAATACTTAAAAAAAGTTGGTGAAGAATCTCAAGACGGCTATGGCAAAGCATTAAAGCACATGTGAGGCCTTCCTGTGCGTGGCCTCTGTGCGACACGGCCTTGCGGCACGGCCAGCGCTCGGGCCCCCGCCTTGGTCGAGCGCAGCAGCGTGACCCCACGGGGAGAGCGTAAGGAGGCTGGGAAGGAGGCCTGACTCAAGGACGGGGACCGGCAGGGCCCACGGGAGGCTGGACAGAACTCTCTCTCGGCTTTTTGGCCGAAGAGAGAGGACAGGATCCCCCGAGCCGGAGAGGAGAAAGGAAACGTCTTTGTTGTGCTTTTATCTCCTCCCTCGTTTCTCTCGCCTTGGTGACGACTCCGCCCCCGCACGGGTTAGGAAGGTCGCGCAGGGACACAGGTCTGGTAGCCTTGAAACAGCTATGTCTAAAGCACCCCCTTTTGCCCCACCGAAATGACAAAATACTAAGAGCACAGTCATATCTGACCCCTGAATAACGCGGGGTTAGGGGCGCGGACCCCGCACGCAGTCACAGGTCCACACGTAACTTTCGAATCCCTCAAAACGTAACTCGTGGTGCCCGGAGGCCTTCCCGGGACGTGAACCGCCGATCATCACACATCTTGTGCGCTATCCGCATCACAGACTGTGTTCTCACAGCAAAGGAAGCTGCAGAAAAATTGTTGCTCAGAGAAAATACATTGATCCTCCAGTCCCGTATTCACAGAAAGCCACGCGCCGTGGGCAGGTCAAGCCCCGTGCTCCCAGCGGATGCCGCGCGGCTGTCTGCACTGTCTCCCCTCAGCGGTGCTGGGTGGCCCCGCGTAGCCCCGTCCTCTTCAGCCGCTTCCACGTCTCACGGAGCCGGCGCATGAACGAGCCAACCGGGGGCTCGGCCCGGACAGGCTGCTGATTTTAAACGAGGCCAGGTGCTTGCGGTCTGAAAGAGCCGCCGACTGGTTTTCTGTGTTCAGACACCATCAGCGTGTTGCTGGGCCGTCCTGGCTTGGGCTCTCCGTTGAGGATAGGCATTATCGGACTTCACGCAGGCTCCCCGAGGAACGCTGTGCGTGGGTGGCGACTCCGTCTGCTTCTGGTTCCTTCTGCACGGGGACTCTGTCCCCTCGGCCTATCCTGGCACCTGGAAGCACCCGGGAGCCATGATCTGAGGCAGCGTCGCCCGAGCCAGGGGCTGGTGACTCACCCGGTCTCCCTGCAAACCAATTCATTAAGCCCGCTTCCTCAGGGACGAGCGGAGAGGAAGGGTATATTTAAAAGTGGCTTGGCAGGAGCCGCGCGATTTTACAACCAGGAGGGGGAGACGCGATTTAGTTGTGACTTGAACACCTGTTCTCAGCAGCCAAGGAATGCGGCCCACGTCAGCATCCGGCCAAGGGGTGTGCGATGCCCGGATCGTGTAATTTTCAAAATTAGGTTTGTAATTAACTGCGCAATATCTCCAGGGAATTCTGGAAGGACAGCCAGAGAAAACCTTGTCCTGTCCTATCAGATATCACCAGGCATTGCATGAAGTTTCCCGAGGAGCGAAACATCTGCCTGGAGGAAGATTGAGTTCTTCCCTGCTCTCCGGGTGTTGGCTGGGGGCTGGGCGTTCCCGGTGCCTCTGACATTCCCCGCACGGGCTTCGTGCCATGTCTTCAAGTTCTGGGTTTTTCCCTCCTCCTGAAACAAATCTCTGCATCAACTTTGAAGTCCATGAGAAGTTTTAAGGAAAATCTGATCTACGATGTTTTGGGAGAACCACCTGAAGGTCAAAAATATTGTCAGTTCCCAGCTTATAACTTGTTCTACTGAGACCTCCTTCTTAGAATGGTGTCTGTTCGTTTTAATAGAATAGCTGTAAATACTTTAAGCTGGAAAAGGGCCCGGAGCCGCCCGTCGAAAGCCCTGGACCACGTGCTCAGAATTAACCCCTCCGGGCCTGCAGCCTGCAGCATCGGGAAGAACGGCTGGACAAACGGTGTGAGAAGGACCACAGGAGGCTATGGAACAAGTTCACGGCCGCGGAAACCTGCGGGAGAGCGTCGCGGGAGACGAGTGGGACCTGACCGTCCAGGTAGCAGCAGCGGAGTGGAGCACCGTGATGCACTCGCTGGGAGGTGCCCTGGGAGCCCGTGCCATCCGCGCCCATCAACCGCGAACTTGCCTGGCACGTGCTGCGCCCTGACCCGCCAGCCTGGGATGCGGCCCCTGTTCGCCAACAGCTTACAGTCGGAGGGGGGGCTCCAACTGCTGGTTCCCGGGGGGACCTGAGCCCTGGCCCACCGGCCCCGGGAAGCCCGCTGCAGGCACACGCAGTCCGACTTGCCCGTAGACCTAACTCCACGGGTCTCCTGGAAGAACGGTGAGAAGCATAATGCGCACGCTCAGCGACCGGATCGGCCGGGGAAGGCGCGTGGACGTGCAACCAGAGAACCCCCGGCAACGGCCACAGAAGAAATCAGTGCAGCTGCTTCCCCTGCAGATGCTGTCTCCCCCAGGTCCTCACTGGAGGAAGGAGGGGAGGCTGGGAACACCGGGCTAGGCGTTCCCAAGTTTCTACCATGTGTCCTGATGCCTGGCAGCTGCGGACGGACTTACCCAGAGGAAGGCACAGCGCCTGTCCCTCCCGCTGCTGGGATAGGACGAGGCCCTGCAGGGTGCTGGGGCCCCCAGTAGGCCCACAGGAGGGGCTCCCAGTAGGCCCACAGGAGGGGCCCGCAGTAGGCCCACAGGAGGGGCCCCCAGTAGGTCTCTCCCTCCAAGGCACCCGGCGGGACTGCAGCTCCCCGTCCCCTGGCTCCCACCCATCCACGACCTGCCCTATAGTGTGGGGGTGGAGAGGGGGTGCCCCGGCAGCCCTGGCCCATGGAAGAAGCCAGCCTCCCCTCTCCTGTGCCAACTTAGGCCATGCGTTACCACTAGCGAGGCCACGTGAAGCTGGCCACGAATGACTGGAGCAATTCTGCCCTGTGATTCGAGAGAAGCAAACTTTTGTGTTGTCGCAGGACTAAGGCTCGTGTCTGTGGGGCCCTGACCGTGCCCTTCCCAAGGCACAGGAGATGCAAGCGAGAGTAGAAAACATCTTCTCGAGACACTTCGTCACAAAGGCCGAACAGGTACACTGAGTAGGTTTGTCCGGCCAGCAGTCACTCGGCAAAGCCGCAGAGGACGAAGGTGTAAGGCAAGTCTTCGTACTGACAACAAGCTTGCTATAGTAACGTCTCCTTCCCCGGAGTTTTGGAGCGAGCTGATCCGAAGGCCTCATGTTCCCTCCTGTCCTGCGCGTGGCTGCAGGTGTCTGTGGATTTGGCTGACGGACAGCAGGGGCCCCGGGAGGCTGCTCCTCCAAGGAACTGGCTTCTGCCACCAACCTTTAGGAACCCAAAAGAGAGAAAAGAAAGAATATCCATTTCTCATTCAATCAATAAATGCCTTCTTTCTACCTTTGGAAATACAGAAGAGTGCAAATTCCGTGTCTGAAAGGGTTCCAAGAGGTCTTAAAATAAACCACGCAGCTGAGACAGAGCCGGGAAAGGGAAAGAACCCCAGGTTTCATTCCTAGCGCCCACTGTGCTGCTCGGGCTGAGATCCACGCTGTGCCATGGTGCCAACCGGAGACCCCCATGCCCGCTCACCGGCGGGGACCCTGTTTCCAGTGTGCGGGGAGGCAGGTGCCTCGGGGTCTTCTTGTGCCTGAGGTGACAGTGCACCGAGGAGGTGACTCGGGTCTATCCTGCACCGCGCATCTCCCGTCGCCGCGATGGCCACGTGCACACGCGGACTCGCAAGCGGAGGGCTCTGTGCGTGAAGGTAGGGCTGGGCCCGGGGGCTGCAGGGGAGCTGTCGGCTTCCCTGGGGTGAGTGTGCCCTGTTTTCTGATTTCCAGTTTCCCGTCTGCGAAGCGGAGGTGCTGTCCCAGCCCCACAGGCGGGTGGGTGTCATGAGACCAGGTTCCACCCGCCTCGCTGGGGAGCCTCTGGGAGCAGCACTGACCCAGATGCATCCTGACCGCGGCTCTGCTGGGCCCCACCATCCAGATGCTTCCAGCTCCTGCAGTCTGCGAACATCCAGGCCTTCCTCCAGCAATCTCTCCCCGACCTCCAAGCAGCTAGTGTGGGAGCCGTGCCCCCCTCCACGCCGATGCTGCCTGCTTGCTCGTCTGTGTCCGGGCTCCGTGAATGGTGGGTGCAGCGGCTTCCCCTGCACCACAGCCCCATCGCAGCAGTGCTCGCCCAATGAAGGAAGGAATGGGAGACACAGAAGATGAACGACAGCCTAGCCTTCTCCCTCTGGCAGTGCCAGCACATCGTGGTGGCCATGCTTCCCCGGCTGACTTGGGTTCCTCCCTGTCAAGAGCACTGAGCAGCCGGGGAGCGGGTTGTGGGACTCGGTTTACCTCATCTGGACCCCATGTGTCCAAACAGTGTTTGGAGTAGGACAAAGCTTGGTTGGAGGGGTGCGTGAACGGGCTGTCCATTCAGCTTGGAAGCATGGGGTTCTACATCTACACCACCTTCCGAAGCCATCCTGCTCCAGTAAACCATCTTTCCAAGACAACCAGTATCCCCGGGCCACTCACTGCCTCTGGAGGGTCTTACAACTGCATCAGTGAGCTATGGTCCTCGTGGGTACACAGCCTGGGCTCTTCCAAAGGCCAAGCGGCCAATGTCAACACACAGATTCTTTATCTAAATCTAGCGCAGAATCCTCCTTCCCTGTTAATGTTATAGTGACAATTAAAACAAATCCTGCTTTGGAAGAGTTTAGACCACGGTTTGCTGGAGACTAAGATCGAGGGAGCCTTTCCTTCTCCCTCCACTTGGGAGTTTGATTTGATGACAAGTTTCTGGCTGCCTGCAGTGGGATCACAGTGTTTTCATCGAATGAAAGATGTGGGACAATGGGCGTTAACTCAGTCCAATAGCTCAGAGCGTCCCTTGGAGCAAACGTTCACCGGTGGCTGGGGCCTGCCCCCCGGAGTCACAGGAGTGTGCGGATTGGCGGTGGAAGAGAAAACCAGTTCCGTGATGTTCCAGGGATCCAGAAGCTTACAAGAGGCAAGACTGTGGGTTCGCCCAGGGTCTCTGGAGAAAGTCCCCAAGGAGGACAGAAGCGCTGCCATGCTAGGGATCCTGGGGTTCCTGAGAGCCTGCCGGCAGCGCCGAGCATGCTTTCTGTTGAGCCAGCGACATGCAGAGACTGAGGCCACCGGCTGGGTAGCTCTACAGGGAGAAGGTCCCCACAAGAGCTCCTGGGGTCCCTAAAGCCACCAGCACTTGTGTCTCCTGGGACACGGTTCTGTCTTTGAACCGACCCCGTGAAGCACCTCTTCTGACCCGGCAGGTCTCTGGTGCCATCTTGCCTGGTGACAGGAGAGGCAGTCCTCTGGCTGGGGCTGGGGACACTCATGAGACACCTTCTGTCCAGAGGCTAGGACTACCTGCTAGGATCACCCCTGAGCGAGAATGCCAAGCCCTGGCTTCCTCAAGCTGTCTTGCAGCCAGCCTGCCGGCGCTAGGTCCACCTGTCGGATGCCCCTGCCCGAGACCCCGTGGTAGCAGCGAGGTTGAGACCTGCTCTGCTCGCTCGTGGGGCAGGCCCTGCCGGGCCAGGCGGCTGGCTCTGCACTGGTCTTCAGATCGAGGGGCTCTCCATCCCAGCTGTCCCCGATCACAGGGGCTTTGTGACGCCAGCCCCCAGCCAGACTTCTCTGCGAGCATAGGACAAGCTTCCTCAGACTTTCCATCAATTCTAAAGGCCAGTCAAAACGCAGTAATGCTCAGTCTTCCCAATGTATTACCTGAAAATAAACCGTGCCCAGATAAGCCACATGGTAGATGGAACAGGAAAAAAAAATTAATTCATGAAAGCTCAGCAGGGCTGTGCCTTGTGGTAATGAGGCTGGAAGCAACAGGGAGGGTCAGTGCTCCTGATTAGATCTCTAAAATGTTGGTGTTTTATTCATCAGTTATTTGCATTAATTTTTATTTCTTTAAAACATTGAACTGAAATATTATCTACTAGATTACTGGGTCTTACTGATGTCCCCTGAACTTCTGAGCCCAGGCTCACACCTCATCAGCCTCATTTGAATCACCGTGCTGGCCGTGGGAACCATGATGTGCTAGGAGCAAACCCTGGGAGGAAGTCTGTAGGGCCGAGAAAACTAGAAACTCTACCGAGGCACAGAAACGCTACTTGAATAAATCTAGAGCAACATCATTTTTCAGTTTTTCATCCTTCCTAATATATGCGTTCAAGGTTTCGAATATCTCCTTGTATATAAATTGACTCTATGCTATGCATTTTAATATATAAGATGTTTGTTACATTCAGTTAAAACTGTTGCAAACTACTGCTGCATTTCTGTCATGATTTCCTTTTTGATCCATTGGCTACTTAGGACTCTACTGCTTAATTTCCAAACATGTAGGAATGTTCCAGTTGTCTTACTATCATTGTTTTCCAAGCTAGCCATATTGTGACAACACAACATTCTTTGGATGATTTCAGTCCTTTGAAATTTGTTGTTTTCCAAGCTAGCCATATTGTGACAACACAACATTCTTTGGATGATTTCAGTCCTTTGAAATTTGTTGTGACCTTGCTTGTAGCCTTGCCTATGAAGAATCATGGCACAACCAGTCCTGTGCTTGTAAGAAATACATATTCTACAGTGTCAGATGGATTCTTCTCTGCATGTCAGTCAGGTCAGGTGGTTTATCCCGTTGTTCTGATTTTCTGTATTCATATGCCTTCTGGCATCACTGAGCATGCTGTGTTAAAATCGTTCATGAAAACTGTGGATTTGATTATTTATGTTTTTTAATTTTTTCAACTTCGACTTTATATATTTGAAGCTGCAGTAGAAGTGCATACTACTTTGGAATGTTATACTGTTTTAGTGGATTGACAGTTTTATCATTATAATGGGTGTGGCAGACCACATGTTAAGCCATAAAATAAGTCTTAATATATTTAAAAAGATTGAAAGCCTACAAAGTATCTTCTCCAATCACAATGCAATAAAATGACAAATCGATAACTGAAGGAAATCTAGAAAGCTCAGAAATATGTAGAAGTTAAGCAACACTCTCTTAAGCAACCAATGAGTCAATAAAGAAACCACAAGGGAATTTAGAAAATACTTTGTGACGAATGAAAGTGGAAACAATGTAGCAAGACTTAGGGATGCAGGAAAGCCATGTTCAGAAGGACACCCCTGGCTGTGAATACCTACGTGAGAGAAGGTCTCAGATAAACAACCTCACCTTCCACCTAAAGGAACTAGAAAAAGAAGAGCAAATCAAACCTGAAGCAAGGAAAAAGAGGAAATAATAAAGATTAACCCAGAGATAATGTGCTATGGAGTCAAAAGCAACGGAGAAAATCAATGAAAGCAGGAGGTTTTCTTTAAAAGGATAAACATACTGACAAGCTTTTACTTAGATCAACTGAGAAAAAAATAGACAGCCATAATTACTAAAATCAGGAATGAAAGTAAGGAGATCACTGACTTTACAGAAATAAGAATGATTATAAGAGAACACTGTGAGCATTTCAATGCTGATGAATTTTAGTGCCAACAAATTTAGGTGACCTAAATGAAACAGAAAAATGCCTAGAAACACACATAGTACCAAATGTGACTTAGGAAGAAAGAGTAGATCTTCATAGATCTCTGCAAATGAAGAGATTGAATCAATAATAAAAAACCTCCCAGTGAATAAGTCCCTGGACCAGATGACATCACTGTTGAATTCCATCAAACATTTAAAGAAGAAATTAACACTAACCATATTCGAATTTTTCCAAAAATGGGAGGAAAAAGGAACAGTACCTAATTCATTGCACAGAGCCACTGTTATTGTGATACCAAAGTCAGACAAAGACATCAGAAGAAAAGAAAACTACAGGTTTATATCCCCTATGAATATAGACGCAAAAATCCTCCGCAAAATCCCGGCAACCCAAATCCAGCAGCATTTTAAGAGGATTAAACACCATGACTAAATGGGATTTATCCCACGAATACAAGGATGTTTCAATATACAAAAATCAAGCAGTGTAATACATCACATTAATCAAATGAAAGGGAAACATAATTTCAATTGATGCAGAAAAAGCATTTGACAAAATCCAACACCTCTTCATGATAAAAACACCCTATAACTAGAAAAGGAAACTTTCTCAGCTAGAGAGTACCTATGGAAGACCTTAGCTAACATCTCACTCAATCATGAAGCCTGAAATCTTAATTCCTAAGATCAAAAATAGGACAATGATGCCTTTTCTCACTGCTTCTCTTCAACTTTGTATTGGAAGTTCTGGCCAGGACAATCAGGCAAGGAAAAGACATAGGCACGCACGCTGGAAAGAAGAAACAAAACTACATCTACCCATAGATTACATAGTCTTATAGAAACTCTGAAAGAGTCCACAAAAAAAAGCTATTAGAGCTAAGTAATGAGTTATCCAAGTTGTAGGATACAAGATCAATGTACAAAAATCAGTTATATTTCTACTTATAAGCAATGGACAAACCAAAAATGAAATTATAAATAGAGTTCTATTTACAATAGCACCAATAAAGAATAAAATACTTAGGAATAAATTTAACTAAGGAGCTGTAAGACCTATATAACCAAAATCACAAAACACTGGTGAAAGATAATTTTTAAAAGAACTAAATAAATGAAAAGACATCTCTTGCTCATGAATTGGAAGACTTAATATTGTAAAGGTGACAACATTCTCAAAAGAAATCAAGTCAATCCCCACCAAAATCCCAATGGCCTTTTTTCCCCCCATAAATGAAAAACTTGATCCTAAAATGCATATGGAATTGCAAGGATCACTGAATAACCAAACACTCTTGAAAAAGAAGGACAAAGGGACATAAAAGATATACATACTGGGAAGGAAGAAATAAAAATATCTTTGTTTGCAGGTGACATGATAATCTATATAGAAAATCTGAGAGAATCAACAACACAAAACTCTTGGAATTAATAAGTGATCACAGCAAGGCTGCAGACATGAAGTTAATCTACAAAAGTCAATTGCTTTCATATATACCTGCAATGAAGAAGAGGAATCTGAAATTAAGAATATATTATTATCATTAATATCCTTATTCACATTAGTATCCTCACAAATGAAATACTTAGAGATAAATCAAACAAATATGCATAGGACGCATACAAGGAAAACTGCAAAACTCCCATGAACAGAATCGAAGGACTAAGTAGATGGAGGAGTATACTAAGTTCATGGATAGGAAAGTCAGTATTGTCGTCAGCTTTGCTTAAATTGATTTATAGATTCAATTAACACAAATTAAAATCCCAGAAAATTATTTTGTGCATATCGATGAGCTGATTCTGAAGTTTATATGGAGATGAAAAACACAGCATTGAAAGAGAAGAACAAAGTTGGAGGAGTGAACCACTCAACTTCAAGACTTACTGTAAAGCTCCAGTGATCAAGACAGTGTGTTACTGGTGAAAACGAGGACAAATATGTCAACAGAACAGAATGGAGAGCCCAGAAACAGACCACCATAAATACAGTCAACAGACGATAGACAAAAGAGCAAAGACAAAATGATGGCTTTTTCAACAAACGGTGCTATGTACATGCTATGTAATTGGGCAAATTTCTAATGCTACGTATCCATCATTATATTATGATTATTATTATTGTATCAAGTTAAACATAGAATAGCCATATGATCCAGCAATTCTGTTCCTTAGGTGCATGTGCGCATATGTGTGTGGCAGCATTATTCACAGTAGACTAAAGGTGGAAAGAACCCCAGTACTCATCAGCAGATGAGTGGATAAGGAAAATGTGATATATGATATAAACACACAATGCAATATTATTTGTTCACAAAAAGGAATAAAGTACTGACAACTGCTATAACACGGATGAACCTTGAAAACATTATGCCAATTAAAAGGAGCAGACACAACAGGCACATATTGTATGGTTCCACTGATAGAAATGTCCTAAAAAGGTAACCCTTTTGAGGCAAAAAGCAGATAAGCATTTGCGAGGGTCTGGGAGGCAGGGAAAGGAGGCGTGACTGCTTAAAGATGTGGGGCTCCTCCTTGGTGTAGTAAAATGTTCTGAATTAGATGGTGCTGATGGTTGCAGTACCTTGTGAATGTACCAAAAGCCACTGAATTATACACTTTAAAATGGTTAGCATGGTAAATTTAATATTATGTGAATTTTATAAAAGACTGAACGAAAATAGATATGTACAAAAAAGACATGTATGAAAATATTAACTGGAATGTTATTTTAAACAGTGAACAACTAGAAACAACTTAAATATCTAATAATGATATATGGTTAAAACATTGTGAAACTATACTCCATGAGTATTATATAGACATTTTAAAGATTATGATAAATATGTAGCAAAATGTAATAATTTTGTTTAGGAAAAAAGAAACAGAGTACAAAGTTGCATATAGTCTATAATAGCAACTTTTAAAACCGTATATACACAAGCAAAGACTGAAAAGAAAAAGACGGAATTAGTTCTGTGTGGTTATAGGTGATTTTAAACTTTTATTTCAATTTTATTTTATGGTAGAAAAGGTGTTGCTGCCACTCAATAAACAGTTAACATTTATTTGTGCCATCAGAAAACTTAAGTTTGAGTTAAAAAAACAAACAATACTAACAGCTAAAGCACCATATCATTTATATGTTTCATTTATATATATATTTCCATATATTGCTATATAACATTTGGCTGTACACATTTTGAATTGTTGCTAAATGCTGCATAAAACTTTGATTTCCTTGGAATTCATAGTTACAGCAGATTTTAAAATCTTTTATACTAGTGACTGTTTTAACGAGAAAAGAAACTTACTTATTTTGATTTATCTTAAAATTTCTAAGATTACCAATATTAATAGAATAAGATATTTTAAAGAGACCAATGTCTCTTCATTCATTCATTAATTTGTTTATTCATAAATATATTTATTTATCATCAACACAGTGTTGGAAAATTTTGGGAAGTAAAAAAGCAAAGTGTAAATATTTCCCTCAAGAACTTTGGTTTAATAAAAGAGATAGCGTGTACAGAGAACCAGGTCTTCTAAAATAGGTGTTTAATTTGAATTTCAACACTAATGTAGAGAACATTTGTTCCAGATAAGTACATTAAGGAAGTGGAGCTGTATTCGTGGATTTTTTTCCTTCTTCAGAATAATCAGACTTCATCCTTAGCCACAATTCTGTCAGTCCTCATTTTAATAAGGTGCCACCTGATAACGTTACTGTGAAGCCGCCTTGTTCGGTTGAGCACGTTCGTTTTGTGGCATTATTGAAATCTACTTTAAACGGGTATTTAATGTGATCATTGCTGAAATTAGGAAAAGAGGAATCCTTGTTGCTTATTGAACATTCAATTCAACGGCAAGCAAACCCCCGGAAGTAGATGTCTTTATCGGCAGATGTAATTCCGCGTTGAAGGATGTGTGTTGCGTGCCACCGAGGTGTGTGACAAGTCAGCCTTTTGTCTCTTTCCTCTAATCGTGCGAATCCAAACCTTCCATTTCCTGTCCTTCTGGTTGTTGGTTGGCTTGTGGTCGGTGCGAAAGGGGTGGTCAGCTCAAGCCCAAACTCTGGCAATGGCATTTCCTCGGGAAGGGCCCAGGCTGGTGTCCTGGAGTGGACTCCAGGGGCATGCCACACCAACCCCAGACGGAGTACTGGTGCGCAGAGCCCCACAATCCTCACCAGCACCCATGTAACTATTCAGTCATGGCGCACGCTCTGTGGGCACGGGAAGGTGTGTAGGGAAATATTTGTGCTGCTGTGAAAGAAGACAAACCAATGAAAACATTTTTCAGGGAAAAACTAAGATCTTTCCCCCCCAAAGATTTATTTATTTATTTTAGAGAGAGAGAGGTCGGGGAGGGGCAGGGGAAAGAGAATCTCAAACAGACTCCCCACCGAACGTGGAGCCTGATGTGGGGCTCGATCCCACGACCCTGAGACCACGGCCTGAGCTGAAACCCAGAGCCGGCCTCTTAACCAATGGGGCCATCCAGGCACCCCAAAATTATAATCTTTTTTAGATTTAAATTGTCAGGTACCTTAGAGATTTCAGAACTATTTTTAATTTATTAAAGACCACATATATGTAATTTGTTGTTTCTTTTTTTTTTTTTAAAGATTTTATTTATTCATTTGACACAGAGAGAGAGATTACAAGTAGGCAGAGAGGCAGGCAGAGAGAGGAGGAAGCAGGCTCCCTGCTGAGCAGAGAGCCCGATGTGGGCCTCAATCCCAGGACCCTGGGATCATGACCTGAGCCGAAGGCAGCAGCTTTAACCCACTGAGCCACCCAGGCGCCCTGTTGTTTCTTAATATGATTTTGGTAGCTTAACAAACTGTGTTCTAGTAACAGTTAAAAATTAGTGAGCGCCATTTCAACCTAAAATGTGAGATATCATAAGGCGTGGAGTTCTGGCTATTTACCAGTATTTCATAATATTTAAAAAAATAATATGAAAAATACTAATATATCGTAGAATAAAAGGAAACTAGGTATTTTGTAATTAATGTTTCTAATATGATGAAACAGAAGTTGGATCACTCAGATGCCTGGGTAGCTCAGTCGGTTGACCTCTGGACTCTGGATTTTGGGTCAGGTCATTATCTCAGGGTTGTGGGATCGAGCCCTGCATTGGGCTCCGTGCTCAGCAGGGAGTCTGCCTGAGATTCCCTCCCTCTACTCCTCCCCCCATTTGCATGCACTCTCTTTCTAAAATAAATAAATTAATTAAAGAAGAAGAACTCTCTCAATTTAGAAAATAAATAGGGAGAAATGCAGAAAATATCGGATTGACTGAATATGTAAGTGTAGCCACATGAAACATTTTCCAGTAAGTTTTGGCTATGAAGGGCTTGCCCTACAGTTTCCATGAGAAACCTGGTGCGGGAACCCCGCGGACACGCTGGTCAGCGCTGCGGATTCCCTCCTCCCCCCGACCTGGTGCGGGGACCCTGCGGACACGCCGGTCAGCACTTGTGGATTCCTTTTGTTTGGGATGAGAAAACAGACCTCCTTCGTCCTCAACGTTGTCCTTGGTGTTTGACTCACATCGACATTCCATGACCAGCTCCTCATCCAGGGGGTTCGCTGCACATCACACACAGCAGCAGTTTCTGTCAACAAACCACTCCCCGGTCAGCAGGCACCATGTCCTCTTTCCTGCTCTTTGTCCTTCGGAGTCTCAGGTGATAGAGTCATTTTCCAGCCTCACTCCTTGTGGGAACCCTCGCTCTTCCCAGCATCATGTCCGTCCTGAGGCGTTGAGCTGACAGGGCATTCTGCTTCCTACCCCGTCACTCCTGCATGACTGCCCGCACCATTGTCCTCTTCCGCCTGGTCACCTGAGAGGCCACCTCCACAGACAAGACCTCGTCTGTCACTTTGCCCACCAGCAGGTGCCACACTCGGTCCTGCAGCCTCTTCTTGATCGTCCTAAATGTCAAGAACTGGATTTCCATGGAAAAGTTCATTACTAATGACATTCCTACCTAGGATTGCTTTTGCAAATATTCCATCTTTGCTGGAAGCAGTAGCTGGTGGTGGCATTATAGGGACAGACCCCCAGGCAGGAACCAGCCGGGTCAGGATAGTAACAGGTGATGTGAGTGGAACAGGTGTTCACAGATCTTCCTAGATCATGTTGTTTGAGGGGGAAAAGCCACAGGGAACTAAATTTTCATATATTCACCCTGCTGGTAACTTGAATTTTGATCATTATAGATTAAAATCCCAAAATACAGAACACAAGCAACATCTGGACTTTTCTATAGTGACCAACAAGCAAAACTCAACTTGTTGTCGGGACTGCGGTCTAGTGAAGACCTTGTGGGTGGGGGGCATTCGTACAGCTGAGGGGAGGAAGGCGTCTGGTTGAGGGTCACATCTTTGTCTTTATTGCTGTAAAAAGAAAGAGTGAGTGACGAGAGAAACTAGTATGTGTTCTAAGTAAGGACAGGTGCCTTCGCCCACGGGCAGCCCGGGTGCGGCTCGTGCTGCTCCCTGCCTTGGCGGCTGCCCGCTGGCCGCGGGCAGAGCCCCGCGCGTGACCACCGGGTCCTCTCGTTACCTCCCGGGTGGCTGGCTGCCGTCCCCGACTGGACCCTATCGAGGGGCTGTGGAGGGAACTGTTACTGGGACGGACCCCTGGTAATGATCCCAGCGGGCTCCCCTGTGTTGGGGTCACGTCGATGAGAGCAGCCAGCATCCAGCCACCGTCACGAGTGTGATGCCACGCGCGGGCTCTGATTTCATCTAACTGCCGGCCCAGGTTGGCCCCACCGAATTCTCCCTTTCCCCTTCCCCTCCCAAATGGGCAGTCGAGTCGTGCGGACTGTGTCTTCACCACGTTTCAGGCTCTGATGTGCAGCAGTCGTGGGTCTCTGTCGCTACTGACGTGGAGCGCACAGCTGGACGTGCCATCGGGCAGACCCGCAGCCACACAGTGGGGCAGCAGAGCTCTGGGGACCGGTGGTTTATCTTCTGTCCCCCATGTGGCAGACCAGCGCTCCACATGGATGTCCCCCATCGGTGCCATTAGTTCTCCCCGACGCCCTGAGCTTGCCTCCAGGGCCACTACCCAGGTACACAGTGGGCAGTGGACACGCCGGTGGTGTCCTTTCCCCGTCCTTGGGTGACTCTGGTACCCTCCCATGGAAGGATGGCATCGGGCTCTCGGCTGCTCCCGCCCTGCTGGGGCTGGTCACCCGCCACGGTCGGATGCTGGACTCTTCCTTTTGCACCAAATCCTTCAGTACTTTGCCTGCAGCCATCATCAGAGAAAAGTCCTGTAAAGAGGTATTTTTTACAGAAAAAAACCTGCCCAATTTGTATGACTAAAGTGGCCAGTGTTTTAATAAAAAGATGAATGTTTTAATAAGACAATGTATGTTTTAATAAAATAAGAGTTTTATTGAAATTGTCAAAACCCCAACTGTGCATATTGATTAAAACAAGGCAGAAAGACGAGTTTATTGCACATCTTTGTCATGGAAGCCTGGAAACTCAGGGCTATGGGAGCAATGAGCTCTGAGTTGTTCACAGACTAAGGGGTTTTTGTGGGGTAAATAGGGAAGTCACTTGGCTTTTCTGACTGATTGGTTGCCTCGTGGTCTTGTTTTCTATTTGGATCAGGTTAACTGGCTGAGTAGGGGAGTAAGGAATTGCTGATTTCTGAAAGCAGCTATAAATCCCTGTCAGGTTAGGTTGCTTCCCTTACTCGCTGTGTCTCCATCTTGTCCCTGACATAAGTGACTCCATTTTAGTCTTGTTTTTATAAGACATATACATTAATTTAACCTATTTTAACACAATACTGCTGTTGTGGATTGATGTGTGTCCCCCGCCTCGAACAAAGATCTGTTGCTCCCTCTGACGGGTTTATAACAAAGACGGTGGTCCCTCGGTGTGGATGCCACACGCCAGCCGGCAAATGTCAGTTGGTCTGGGTCTAACACAGTCCCGGCAGTGACTTGCATGGTAATATGTACGTAGGCTGCCGTTAGCTCATTTCTGTGACTTACACTGTAATAAAACATGTATATCTATGTGAAAATTTCATTGAATGCTGACGCAGCCTCCAGCCCTGTCTCTCCCCCGAGTTCGGGGGTGGGGACTCAAAGTTCCAGTTCTTTAGTCACATGGCTGGTTCTCCTGGGGACCATCCTGGAGTGGGGTTCCCCAAAGCCACCCCATTAACATAACAAAACATATCATCAAAAGTATATATTCTGACCGCAGTGAAATTTACCTAGAACTTAGTAACCAAAAGATGTCCAGAATATCTCCAAATATTTGGAAATTAGATAACAGAACCCCCAGATAATCCGTGGGTCAGATGAGAATTCAAAAGAGAAATTAGAAGGTGCGTCTAAAGCAGGGCTTGTAGGAAATCTTACAGTATGAAATCCCTGTATTGTCAGAAAAGAAGAAAAGCCTGAAATCAATAATGTGAGTCCACTTTAGAAAAACAAGAGCAGATGAAATCCAAAGCAAAAGGAGACAAGAAACGTGGCCCATCTTGAAGACATTGCAGGTTTATTCCAGACCTGTGCAATGGAGCCAATATCACAATAAAGTGAGTCAAACGAGTTTTTTGGTTCTCTAGTGCAACGAAAAGCTGTGTTCACACTGTACTGCATCCAGTGAGGCTGCACAGAATCAGGTCTGGAAAATGTACACACTTCAGTGCTAAAAAATGCCTGCCCGGTGTTTATTGCAGCAGTGTCCACAACAGCCAAACCCTGGAAGGAGCCCGGATGTCCATCAACAGATGAATGGATAAAGAAGATGTGGTCCACATATACAATGGAATATTACTCAGCCATCAGAAAAAGAAACCTAGCCTTTTGCAATGACAGGGATGGAACTAGAGGGTATTATGCTGAGCGAAATAAGTCAATCAGAGAAAGACAACTATCACATGATCTCACTGATATGTGGAATTTAAGAAACAAGGCAGAGGATCATAGGGGACAGCGGGGAGGAAGGCACGTCGGCGAGCGGGTGACACCTCACACAGCAGAGTGACCGTAGCAGCCGCGCCCCCGGGGACAGCAGCCGGGGACGCTCCCACAACGGCTCTGTCGGCCTCCGGCCTGACCATCTGTCTGCGGAGGTGCGGCCGCCGGCCGTCCCGGGGGGCCGCCTGCGCAGGGCCTGGGGTGCAGGACCACAGCCCACGGGCCCCGGGTCTCCGCCGCGCTGCGCCGAGGAAGGACACGCGCCTCGGAGGGAACAAAGGGAAGGTTGTTTGATTTCCAGGGGAAGGGATTCCACGGGGGAAATAGAGCGCCGTGCGGAGCCGACAGCACCGGTCCTAAAAAGGCAATTTCCGGATTAATAACGAAGCATTGTTGTAGCTCGGCAGCTCCTTCAGGGCGCGTGCCCGTGACCCGCAGAACATATTGTGCCCCGCGGCTCCCGCGAGTCGTGCCTCGACAGTGCTCCCGTTTTCATGTGAGACGTCTATGAAAACGAGCCGCGTCCGGGCCCCTGTGGAAATGAGAGGCGCACCTCGGCGGACGGGCCGCTGGTTAAATATTAAAGCTTGTATCTTTAATATCTGTGTGTCTCTATGCTGCATTACAGGAGAGGAAAATTCTCATGTGAAACCTCCAGTATCCAAGCAATTTTGACTTATTTTTTTCTCCTTGGGTGATGTTTTTACACCAAGGGACCATCTGGACACAAAACAAAACGTGTGACACACAAACACACACACGTTATTTGCATATGTGTGTGTCTTCACACAGGTACACACATGCGGGCACATGCATGCACACGAAAGTCCATGCTAAGGACTGTATGTTTCAGAGGGTTTCAGCATTGATAACTTATCAGCTGCCTTTCAGCCAACCGGGAAGAGAGCAGGTGGGCTTAATGCAAAACAGAGGCTCATCAATGACATGGAAGTCGAACTTCTTCTTGGGGAAGTAATCAAACTCCAGGCAGAAGATGAGCGAGCGATCACGAACAGAGTGAGTAAAAGTGAGAGGCCGCACATGAGCCTCGGCAGCTGGTCCCCCTGCCCTCATGGGGGGGACGAGGGGGGAAGGGCTCAAAAATCAGACACCCCAGGCAGATGAGAGGCTGGGCGCTTCGAGGGACGAGGAGCACGGAGCTCGCTGTGCAGAGCCGGCTGTGGAAATCTAACCACGAGATTCACGTGGTCAATCTGTTAAAATTTGTACTGATCTGGAGTCGATAGAAACTCAGTCCCTATGTCTTAGAAAGGACGAAACAGGTACAAGAGTCATCGTGACCACTGTCCTCGTTACGTGGGGCGAGGTGAGTGTGGGGGTGTAGGTCCTGTACCTCCCCATGTTCTTGGTCGGACGTGCTGCATGGATTCATAAATAGCATTTCTTGGGAAACTTGTATATTGTGGATTGAACCTAATTTGCTCAAGGACAATGGAAAACAGAGTCTGAATCTCACTGTAAACGGAAGCAAATCTTCCGAAATGCTGTGCTCGGGGAGGGTGTTTGCACCCAACCTTCTGTCTGCTCGGCTGGCCGGGCGCTTGCACACCCGAGTGGGGCCCCGTTGCTGGCGGCCCTCAGGGGGTGCCTGGGAGCCGCCAGGGCACAGGAAGAGAGCAGGAGGCTGTGCTGGTGGCGGGATCGCTCTGCAAACCATGTCTGGGTCTGTGCATGGGGACAGGTGAAGCATTTACATCGATTTTCTCTCCAAGAACAATGGGGTCCTGGGTCCCACCTCTGTCCTGTGTCATGGACTCTGTCCCCCCAACCACTTGGAGCCCCATAGTTCTGCGGTCTGGGTCAGTGCTCACGGATGAGCGGTGGGAGGTCATAGTGAAGGTCGTGGGCAGGGGCTGGAGGTGAAGGTCAGAGGCCACTGTCAAGGTCACGGTGTTCATGGAGGAAGGTTGTGAGGACGCCTTCAGAGAAAGGCAGCAACGGGCAGTCGTCTGGATTGCGGTGGATCCCGGTCTCATCAGGAGCGGCTCCCGTGCAAACATCTCAGACTGCGCTTCCAGGGAGGATGTGGCGAAGCCAAGGGGCTTGGAGGGAACTGTGTACAATGCGGAGGCGGAGGCGTGCATGAGTGTGCTCGCGGAGCACAAAGAGACGTTCAAGGGTCAGTGAGTTGAATCAGGAGAAAAAAATGGGATACAGATTTGAAATTTTGTCAGATTTCTTCTGTGGTTTCTGTGCCGAAGTTCAGGGAGACAGACCTGGAGGTGCATTCTGGTGGCCGACGTGGAACCCACGCACTCCTCCGTGTGCGGGGCCCAGAGTGCCGAGGTAGAACAGGATCGTGGGAAACAGGGGAGGACAGAGGGGGAGGACAGAGGGGGAGGACGGAGGGGGAGGATGTACGGTACAGCAGGTC
>LNAC01000467.1:604156-631068 GCA_002007465.1 Ailurus styani | reverse complement strand
GCAGGGGCCTTCCCACCTTCCCATCACCGGGCCGGGGGCGCAGAGCGCCTGCTGACAAGAGCTTTCGGGCTGGGCTCCTGGTTTCCATCTGAAAGCTCCTTTTCCAGTCGTCTGTTCTGTTTTCGGTTGGAGACTTCAATATTAGGAGAACAATCTCGAAAGGGTAGGGGATGGGGGTGGAGGCTCGTGGGAGGGGTCGGCTGGGGATGTGACGCTGGGAGGACTGGTCCGGGACCATCCGCGCGCAGGGACCATCCGCGCGCAGGGATGCGGACCCTCCGGAGGCTTGCGCAGCGATGAGCACGACTTCTGACACATGAACCGGGACGCCCGGTCTGGTGGCTGGTGCCCTGCACGCGTTATTCGAGCTGCGGACGTGGCCGCGCTCAGCAGAAGCCCGTGGGTCCACGCGGAAACCCAGCTGGCCCCAGTCTGGGCGCCCTCCCGAGCCGGAGCGCATTTCGTGCTCAAAGGGCAACTGGACTCCAACAGTTCTTTTTCTGGCATTCTAAACATTTTTTTCTCTTTCAAATTTATTCATTCTACATGGAAATAAAAGTTGGTAAGCCTGGGTTTTTTGTCATTTTGCTTTTTCCCCCTTTAAGTGTCAGTTTACTTCAGCTTCTGAATAATCAGAAGATTGCTACAAATACAACCCAGAACATAAACGTGTGTTAAACTGACTGACGGGTACAAAGACGTCGTGTTTGTTTCCTAAGGATGATTTGATTGTGTGAAAAAGAAATTTAATAATGTTGTTGGAGAGCATCAGGCAATTCAGGTGCCTACGTTCAGAAGGTTTCCTTTATCTGAAGAACAAGCATGTTTTCGCAGCATCCGTGATGACTCGGCGACCTGGTCTCTTGCCGAGACTGTAGCTGACCTGCAGTCTCAGTGGCTCGGTGGGGAGGGTGGCTGGGAACTTGTGTGGGCACACGGCCCAGCACGACTTTCTCTGAGGACGGCGAGGGGTCCTCGGCCCCGTGTTCAGTGTGACGTGTGCCCGGGCCCAGCGCCGGTGAGGCCGACCTCGCAGGGCGGGGGGCTTTCCCCGGGAGGCAGGGAGCTGTCCCCAGCCTGCGGCACGCTGCCCCCTGCTCCCGGGCCACAGCGGGGACAGGCTCCGTCCACCGAGCTAGGCCTGCAGAGCCGCGGCCAGGGTGGGCCAGGCCCAGGCAGCTCGCACTTTGCCCTGTGAGGGGCCTGGGGTGGTGGAGAGCCTCAGCCGTGCTTTGTACCTTGGCAAAGACTCCCTGCCCAACCCAGAAAGTGGCCAACACTGCGAGAGGGCCCATGGGCAGGAATGCATCTGGGATGGGCTGGGTCCTTGGGAAGTAAGGCAGTAAGCCCTTGCGGCGTCAGGCTGTGCAGTAAGAACAGGGATGTGGAGGACACACCGGGAAATCCCACCAGACCGCAGGAGGAAGGAAGAAGATGGGGAGATTCTGGGAGGAACGGATGGCTGTCCAGAGGGCTGCTTCAGCTTATAAATAGAGAGAATATTCCAGAAAGAGGAAATGGAGCAGAGGGACGAGGAGCCACAGGAAAGATGGGAAAAAGCCTTCCCAGCCCAGCCTGGGTGGGGGAGCCCTGCCTGAGGCTGGGCTGCGTCCTGTTGCCCGGCCTGCACACTGCACACTCCTGGCTCAGCCGCCACACCCTCCCTGCTGGCGGCTGGCCCTGTTTGACCAGTTACCCAAAGCCACGCTCATCATGCCGGCCTTGGAGTTTGTGTCCTTTTCCAGGAAGCCCCCATGTCCGCTGCTGGGCACTGGCTTCCCAGCAAAGATGCTTGGTTGGTTGGACTAGGAGAAAGTGACTGCTGGTGATCACATTTGAGGAGCGGTTGCCTATTGGTGATTTCATAGCTGGTGGATTCCCTCTGGGCACACTACGGGGCCCTGGGAATATCAGATGCTGTGGGACTGCCACATACGAGTTCCAGAGGGCTGGGGGGACATGCTAGTTTGTGCTCGGGCATTCCCAAACACCTAGAATTCTCTCTGGGCCAAATATTTATCAGATGAGTAGACATTCATTAAGACAACTTCTTGAATGGCCTGCGAAATCCTACATGAGCTGCCAGTCAGGGGCTGCAGAACTGTCCGCCTTTAGGTGGGACCTCGTGACTGATTCTGCACATGGGAAATGGGAGAAGGCCTCACAGGCCGCTTCCAGGCTGGGTCTGTGGCCCCCGCGGCCGCCCCTTCTCCCTTCCCATTCTCCCTTCCCGTAGAAAAGCCAAGCAAAAGTGTTGGGAACAGAACTTTAAATCTGGTGGACTTCCCCTTTGAAGGAACCAGATCTCACGGGGGTTCTATGTACAAAGGGTTTAGCAGAAACAGAAACAGAACAAAACAGAAGTCTTCAGCATTCTCTCCATTAAAGACATCGAAAGAGAAATGGCAACTGGGACACCCATATGTTCAAGGCTAAAGCTCTTTCTCCACCGGCTCACTGGTTCCTGAATGTTTGGGTTGTTTCCAGTGTCTGATTTCTGTGGCCCGTGTGTGGGACGTCTGGGCAGGCATCCCCGTGAGGTCGCTGCTTTCGCCTGCCCTGAGTGATCACCCAGCGGCGGAGTTGCTGGGTCCCACTGTGAAGGTTACACGTCTCTTCTGAAGAACCTGAGAGTAGTTCCCACGTGCTGCACGTCTGTGCTCCCCACAGCGGGGTGCGTGTCTTCCATCTTCCTGGGGCCCTGGACACATGTGTCACCGCCCACCTTCCAGGTGGTAGCCATCCTCGTGGGCGTCAGGTGGCATGTCCCTGTGGTTTTGATTTGCAATTCCCGGATGACTAATGATGCTGTGTGTCTCTCTGTGAACTTATCAAAGTTCATATATTTTCTTTGGTGGAAATATCTTTTCTTTGGTGAAATCTCTATTTTGCTCATTTTAATTGAGTTTTGTCTTGGTTATTCCATTGTAATGTTTCTTTATATACCTTGGACATAAATCCTGCATTGTGGATATGGTTCCCCTCAGCAAGGGGATGACTTTTCCTTGATAACATCTTTCAATGGGTTTAATTTCCATAAGTCCAACTTATCGTTATTTTTCTTTTATGTATCATGATTCTGGTGTCAGATCTAAGAACTCCACCTGATACAACTCTGTTTTCTTCTAAAAATTTCATAGACTTAGCTCTTACATGTAGGTCTATGATCTGTTGGTGGTCAATTTTTGCATACATACAAAGTACGAGTTTAAGTTCATCTCGTTGCATGTGAATACCCAGTAATCTCAAATCATCTATTAAGACTGCCATCATTTCCTGAATTATCTTAGCCCCATTGTTGAAAATAAATTAACCACGAACATAAAAGTTTATTTCTGGACTCCTAATTCTATTCCATTGATCTGCATGTGCACCTCTATCCACGTCCCACCCTATTTTGATTACCTTTGATTGACAGTAAATTTTGAAATGGAGGCATGGAAGTCTCCCAACGTTGCTTTTGCTATTCTGGATCCTTTACATTTCCATATAAAATTCAGGATCAGGTATCCATTTCTGCATCAACAGTCAGCTGGGGTTTTATCAGACCTGCAGCCCTCCAGGTCGATTTCAGGAGAAATGCCTTCCTAACAGGGATTGGCTGTCTCATTCATGGGCATGGAATGCCTTCCCATGCCTTAAAGATCTTGAACTTCTCTCAGCAATACTTTGTTATTTTCAGTATAGAAATACAAACCTTCCACTCCTTTTGTTGAATTTCTCCTGAGTATTTTAGTCTTTTTGATGCAATCATGAAAGGAACTATTTTCTGAACTTTATTTTTGGTGGGTTCATGACTAGTGTATGGAAACACAATTGATTCTCTGCATTGATTAAAGGTCCTGCTACCGTTCTGATCTCAGTTATTAGTTCTATAGACTTTTTTGGTGAACTTAGAATTTTCCACATACAGCATTAAGTCATCTGTGAATAAAGATACGTTTTCTTTTTCCTTTCCTGATGAATGTCTTTATTTCCTTTTTTTGCCTGATTGCACTGGTTAGAACCTCTGCTACAATATTGAATAGAAATGGCAAGAATGGACATCCTTGCATTTCTCCCCATTATAGAGAGAAAAGTATTCAGTCTTTCACCATTGAATTCAGGTTAGTGGGCTATAAGTTTTTTTGCAGGAGTCCTTTATTAGGTTGAGAGTTTCATTTCTAATATATTGATTATTTTTATCATGAATTAGGTGTTGGATTTTGTGAAATGTGTTTCTACGTCTATTAAGATGATGAAATATTTTTTCCTTTTTGTGCTTTAATAGAGTTTATTAATTTATTTTGAATTGAAACCATTTTGTATTTCTGGATGAATTCTACTTGCTCCCGGTGTCTAATTCTTTCTATATTGATGAGTTTGGTATGCTGATATTTTGTTAAAGATCTCTGAGTCTATATTCATGAGAGATGCTGGTCTGAAGCTTTCTTTTCTTGTGATGTCTTTACCTGGTTTTGGTTTTAGGGTAATGCTGCTTTCATAGAATGAGTTGAGAAATTTCCCCCTGTCTTCTATTTTCTGGAAGAATTTGTAAAGATTGGTAGTATTTCTTATTTAATAGTTTGATCAATTACTGAGTAAGCCATCTAAGTGGGGAACTTCCTTTATGTGAAGGTTTTTTAAAAACTTTTTTTAAGAGCAGTTTTAGGTTTATAGTAAAATTAAGAAAAAAAATACAGAGATCTCACAGACCCTGTGATCCTAGTTATTCACAGCTTCTCCCCTTTCAACACCCCCTTCCAAGCAGTACATTTGTCACAGTCGATGAACCTGCATGGCCCATCACTGTGGCCCAAAGCCCATAGTTTGCCTTAGGATTCGACTCTCATGTTTACACTTTGTGGGTTTGGAGCAACACATAGTGACACGGAGTCTCCATTATACTATCGTATTATGCTGTGTATCATACATATTCACTGCCCTAAACATCCTCTGTGATCCACCCATTCATGTCCCCACCTCCCATGCCCTGGCAACCACTGGTCTTTTCACTGTCTCCACAGTTTTGCCTCTTTAAGCTGGAACCATACAGTACGTAACTTTTTCAGATTGGTTTCTTTCACTGAGTCGTATGCATTTAAGGTTCTTCCATGCATTTTCACAGCTCGGTAACTCATTTCTTTTTAGTGCTGAATCATATTTCATTGTCTGGATGGACCAGTTTTTCTCTTCACCTCTTGAAGAACATTTTGGTTGTTTCCGGTTTTAACAATTACGAATAAAACTGCTGTAAACATCTGAGTGCAGGCTTTTGCATAGATATATGTTTTCACTCCATTGGGTAAATACCAAGAAGTATGATTGTTGGATCATATGGTAAGAATATGTTTAGTTTTGGAAGAAACTGCCGAACTCTCACAGTGGTTGCATCATGTTGCATTCCACCAGCAATGAGTAAGAGTTTCTCTTGCTCCACATCCTCACCACCCTTTGGTGTTGTCAATGTTCCAGATTTTCGTCATTTTAATATGTGCGGAGTGGTATCTTATTGTTTTATTATTTATTTATTTTTAATTTTTAAAATTATTTTTAAGTTTAAATCCAAGTTAGTTAACACACAGTGTATTATTAGTTTCAGGGACAGAATTTAGTGATTTGTCGGCTGTATCCAGCTCTCATGACATCAAGTGACTTCCTTAATGTCCATCACCCAATATTGTCATAAATACATTTCCCTGATGATATAAAACGTGGAGCAACTTTTCATATGGTAATTAACCACCTATATATCCTCTTTGGTTAGCTGTCAGTGTCTTCAGCATATTTTTAAACCAAGTTGTGCATTTTCTTATTGTTGAGTTTTAAGGGTTCTTTGTATATTTTGGATAACTGTCCTTTATCAGATGTGGCTTTTGCAAATATTTTCTCCCAATCTGATTTGAATTCTCATTCTCTGACATTATCTTTCAGAGAGCAGAAATTTTTAGTTTTAGTGAGGACCTGCTTCTCAGTTCTTTCACGGATCGCATCTTTGGTGCCACATCTAAAAAGTNTTGTGCATTTTCTTATTGTTGAGTTTTAAGGGTTCTTTGTATATTTTGGATAACTGTCCTTTATCAGATGTGGCTTTTGCAAATATTTTCTCCCAATCTGATTTGAATTCTCATTCTCTGACATTATCTTTCAGAGAGCAGAAATTTTTAGTTTTAGTGAGGACCTGCTTCTCAGTTCTTTCACGGATCGCATCTTTGGTGCCACATCTAAAAAGTCATCTCCATATCCAAGGTCTACAATCCATTTTGAGTTTATTTTTGTGCAGGGCATAATGTCTGAGTCTAGATTCAGTATTTTGCATGTGGATATCCAGTTGTTCCAACACCACTCATTTTCTTTTTTCCATAAAGATTTACTTATTTATGTGCAAGAGGGAAAGAGAGAGAGTGAGCATGCATGAGTCGGGGGAGGGGCAGAGGGAGAGAATCTCTCAAGAAGACTCCCCACTGAGCACAAAGCCGAACCTGGGCTCCATCTCACAACCCATGAGGTCATGACCTGAGCTGAGGCCAAGAGCTGGAGGCTCAGCTGACGGACCTACGCACGTTCTCCCCAGCATCACTTGTTGAAGAGATGAACTTGGCTCCATTGTGTTGTATTTGCTCTGTGTCAAAGACTGTATTTATGTGGGTCTGTTTGGAGCTTTCTGTTCTGTTCCAGTGATCTGTTTGTTTATTCTTTCATCAATACTGCGTAGACTGATTGCTGTAGATTTATAGTGAGTCTTTTTTTAAATTAACATATAATATATTATTTGCTTCAGCAGTACAGGTCTGTGAATCATCAGTCTTACACAATTCACAGCACTCGTCACAACACATACCCTCCCCAATGTCCATCACCCAACCACCCCATCCCTTCCCCCCTCACTCCAGCAACCCTCAGTTTGTTTCCCGAGATTAAGAGACTCTTATGGCTTGTATCCCTCCTCAGTTCCATCTTGTTTCATTTTTTCCTCTCTACCCCTATGACCCCCACCCTGCCTCTCAAATTTCTAATATGAGAGAGATCATATAATTGTCTTTCTCTGATTGACTTATTTTGCTTAGCATAATACCCTCTAGTTTCAACTACGTCACTGAAAATGGCAAGATTTCATTTTTTTTGGATGGTTGCGTAATAGTCCACTGTATATATACACCACCTCTTCTTTATCCATTCATCTGTTGATGGACATCTAGGTTCTTTCCATAATTTGACTATTGTGGACTTTGCTGCTATAAACATTCGGGTGCATGTGCCCCTGAGAATCACTACCTTTGTATCTTTAGGGTAAATACCCAGTAGTGTGATTGCTGGGTCATAGGTTAGCTCTATTTTCAACTTTTTGAGGAACCTCCATACTGTTTTCCAGAGTGGCTGCACCAGCTTGCATTCCCACCAACAGTGTAGGAGGGTTCCCCTTTCTCCTCATCCTCGCCAACATCTGTTGTTTCCTGACTTGTTGATTTTAGCCATTCTGACTGGTGTGAGGAGGTATCTCACTGTGGTTTTGATTTGTATTTCCCTGATGCCGAGTGATGTTGAGCACTTTCTCATGTGTCTGTTGGCCATTTGGATGTCTTCTTTGGAGAAATGTCTGTTCACGTCTTCTGCCCATTTCCTAATTGGATTATTTATTCTTTGGATGTTGAGCTTGATAAATTCTTTATAGATTTTGTATACTAGTCCTTTATCTGATATGTTATTTGCAAATATCTTCTCCCATTATGTTGGTTGTCTTTTGGTTTTGTTGATTGTTTCCTTTGGTGTGCAAAAGCTTTTGATTTTGATGAAGTCCCAAGAGTTCACTTTTGTCTTTGCTTCCCTTGCCTTTGGCGATGTTTCTAGGAAGAAGTTGCTGTGGCTGAGGTTGAAGAGGTTGTTGCCTCCATCCTGATGGATTCCTGTCTCACATTAAGGTCTTTCATCCATTTTGAGTCTATTTTTGTGTGTGGTGTGAGGAAATGGTCCAGTTTCATTTTTCTGCATGTGGCTGTCCAATTTTCCCAATGCCATTTGTTGAATAGACTCTTTTTTCCATTGGACATTCTTTCCTGCTTTGTCTAAGATTAGTTGACCAAAGAGTTGAGGGTCAATTTCTGGGCTCTCTATTCTGTTCCATTGATCTATGTGTCTGTTTTCATGCCAGTGCCATTCTGTCTTGATAACTACAGCTTTGTAATAGAGCTTAAAATCTGGAATTGTGATGTTGCTAACTTTGGTTTTCTTTTTCAACATTCCTCTGGCTATTTGGGGTCTTTTCTGGGTCCATATACATTTTAGGATTATTTGTTCCATTTCTTTGAAAAAGTTGATGGTATTTTGATACAGTTTGCATTAAATGTGTAGATTGCTTTAGGTAGCATAGACATTTTCCCAATATTTCTTCTTCCAATCCATGAGCATGGAACATTTTTCCTTTGTGTCTACCTCAATTTCTTTCATGAGTACTTTATAGTTTTCTGAGTGTAGATTCTTTGCCTCTTTGGTTAGGTTTATTCCTAGGTATCTTATGTTTTTGGGTACAATCGTAAATGGGATTGACTCCTTAATCTCTCTTTCTTCTGTCTTGCTGTTGGTGTATAGAAATGCAACTGATTTCTGTGCACTGGTTTTATATCCTGATACTTTACTGAATTCCTGTGTGAGTTCTAGCAGTTTTAGGGTGCAGCCTTTTGGGTTTTCCATGTAAAGTATCATATCATCTGCAAAAAGTGAGAGTTTGATTTCTTCTTTGCTGATTCAGATGCCTTTTATTTCTTTTTGTCGTCTGATTGCTGAGGCTAGGACTTCTAGTACTATGTTGAATAGCAGTGGTGATAGTGGACAGCCCTGCTGTGTTCCTGACCTTAGGGGAAAAGCTCTCAGTTTTTCCCCATTGAGAATGATATTTGCTGTGGGTTTTTCATAGATGGCTTTTATGATATTGAGGTGTGTACCCTCTATTACTACACTGTGAAGAGTTTTGCTCAAGAAAGGATGCTGTACTTTGTTAAATGCTTTTTCAGCATCTATTGAGAGGATCCTATGGTTCTTATTCTTTCTTTTATTAATGTCTTGTATCACACTGATTTATGGATGTTGAACCAACCTTGCAGCCCAGGAATAAATCCCACTTGGTCATGGTGAATAATCTTTTTAATGTACTGTTGGATATGATTGGCTAGAATTTTGGTGAGAATTTTTGCATCCGTTTTCACCAAGGATATGGGTCTGTAATTCTCCTTTTTGATGGGCTCTATTTCTGATTTTGGGATCAAGGTAATGCTGACCTTAAAATGAGTTTGGAAGTTTTCCTTCCATTTCTATTTTTTGGAACACTTTCAGAAGAATAGGTATTTATTCTTCTTTAAATGTTTGGTAGAATGCCCCTGGGAAACCGTCTGGCCCTGGGCTCTTGTTTGTTGGGAGATTTTGATGACTGCTTCAATTGTCCTTTTTGGTAATGGGTATATTCACTTTTTCAATTTCTCCCTGGTTCAGTTTTGGTAGTTTATATGTCTCTAGGAATGCATCCATTTCTTCCAGATTGTCAAATTTGCTGTTGCATAGTTGCTCATATTATGTTCTTATAACTCTTTGTATATCTTTGGTGTTGGTTGTGATCTCTCCTCTTTCATTCATGGGTTTATTAATTTGGGTCCTTTCTCTTTTCTTTTTGATAAGTCTGGCCAGGGGCTTATCGATCTTATTAATTCTTTCAAAGAACCAGCTCCTAGTTTCATTGATTTGTTCTACTGTTCTTTTGGTTTCTATTTCATTGATTTCTGCTTGGATCTTTATTATTTCTCTTCTCCTGCTGGGTGTAGGCTTTCTTTGCTGTTCTTTCTCCAGCTCCTTTAGGTGTAGGGTGATATTGTGTACTTGAGACCTTTCTTGTTTCCTGAGAGAGAATTGTATTGATACATACTTTCCTCTCAGGACTGCCTTTGCTGTGTCCTAATGATTTTGAATAGTTATATTTTCATTTTCATTTGTTTCCATGAATTTTTAAAATTCTTCTTTAATTTTCTGGTTGACCCATTCATTATTTAGTAGGATTCTATTTAGCTTCCATGTATTTGAGTTCTTTCCAACTTTTCCCTTGTGGTTGAGTTCTAGTTTCAAAGCATTGTTGTCTGAAAATATGCAGGGAATGATCCCAATCTTTTGGTACCTGTTGAGACCTGATTTGTGACCCAGAATATGGTCTATTCTGGAGAATGTTCCATGTGCACTAGAGAAGAATGTGTATTCTGTTGTTTTGGGATGGAATGTTCTGAATACATCTGTGATGTCCAACTGGTCCAGGGTGTCATTTAAAGCCTTTATTTCCTTGTCGATCTTTTGCTTAGATGATCTGTCCATTACAGTGAGGGGGTGTTAAAGTCCCATACTATTATTGTATTATTGTCAATGTGTTTCTTTGATTTTGTTATTAATTGGTTTATATAATTGGCTGCTCCCATGTTAGGGGCATAGATATTTAAAATTGTTAGATCTTCTTGTTGGACAGATCCTTTGAGTATGATATAGTGTCCTTCCTTATCTCTTAGTATAGTCTTTGGCTTAAAATCTAATTTATCTGATATGAGGATTGTCACCCCAGCTTTCTTTTGTTGTCCATTGGCATAGTAAATTGTTTTCCATGTCGCTTTAAAACTGGAGGTGTCTTTGGGTCTAAAATGAGTTTCTTGCAGACAGTATATCATTGGTTCTTGTGTTTTTATCCATTCTGATACTCTGTGTCTTTTGATTGGGGCATTTAGCCCATTTACATTCAGGATAGCAATGGAAAGGTATGAATTTAGTGCCATTGTACTGCCTGTAAGGTGACTGTTACCAGATATTGTCTCTGTTCCTTTCTGGTCTGTTACTTTTAGGCTCTCACTTTGCTTGGAGGACCCCTTTCAATATTTCTTGTAGGACTGGTTTGGTGTTTGCAAATTCTTTTAGTTTTTGTTTGTCCTGGAAGCTTTTTACCTCTCCTTCTATTTTCAATGACAGCCTAGCTGGATATAGTATTCTTGGCTGCATATTTTTCTCATGTAGTGCTCTGAATATATCATGGCAGTCCTTACTGGCCTGCCTGGTCTCTGTGGATAGGTCTGTTGCAAAACTAATATTTCTCCATTGTATGTTACAGACTTCTTGTCCTGAGATGCTTTCAGGATTTTCTCTTTGTCACTAAGACTTGTAAGTTTTACTATTAGATGATGGAGTGTGGACCTATTTTTATTGATTTTGAGGGGTTCTCTGTGTCTTCTGGATTTTGATGCTTGTTCCTTTCACCACATTAGGGAAATTCTCTACTATAACTTGTTCCAATATACCTTCTGCCCCCCTCCCTCTTTCTTCTTCTTCTGGGATCCCAATTATTCTAATATTGTTTCATCTTGTGGCATCACTCATCTCTCGAATTCTCCCTTCATGGTCCAGTAGTTGTTTGTCTCTTTTTCTTGACTTCTTTATTCTCCATCATTTGGTCTTCTATATCATTAATTCTCTCTTCTGCCTTATTTATCCTAGCAGTAAAAGCCTCCATTTTTGATTGCACCTTATTAATAGATTTTTGATTTCAACTTGGTTGGATTTTAGTTCTTTTATTTCTCTTTTTTATTTCTCGAGGAAGTGATTTTATTCCTCCAAAAGGGATTCTCTAGTATCTTTCATGCTTTTTTTTTTGGCCCAACTAGCACCTTGATGATCGTCATTCTGAACACTAGTTTTGACATATTACTAACGTCCATATTGATTAGGTCCCTAGCCATCATTACTGTCTCTTATTCTTTTTCCACCTTGTCATTTTATCCAGATAAGAATAGATGAATGAGAGAACAAAATACTAAAATGGTAGCAGCAACACCCCAAAATATACACTAACCAAATTGGAAGAGACCTGAAACTGGGGGGAGAAGAAAGAGAAAAAAAATTTATATATGCATATATGTGGTGAATAGAATAGATCCACACACTTGGTTTGGGGTTTATTTTGGTGTGTTAGAAGAAACTGCTTCCCAAAATTTTAAAGAATGAAAAACTTATATATATACAAAAATAAGAGTAAACATGATGAAGGGCTGGAATATGAATATAAAGATGAAAATTAAAGAAGTTTCTAAAAAAGGAATTGATAAAATAAGAAGTTGCTTGAAAAAAGAAAAAAAAAGAGGAGAGAATGTGATCAGGTCAGAGACTAGAACAAAGCCATGTGTTAGATTTAGGGTATATTTTGATCTTTTAAAAGAAACTGTATCCCAAAATTTTAAAGAAAGAAAAACCAATATATATACAAAAAATAAGGTCAAATACAATGAAAGGATAGAATATGACTATAATAATGAAAATTAAACAAATATTTTTAAAAACGGTATTGATAAGATAAAATAGTTAAAAAAGGTTAAAAAAGGAAAGAGGAAAAATAAAAAAAAATAGAGTAAGAAAAAAAAATTAACCTTGAAAGACAAGAATCATGGGGAAAAAAGTCATGAATTCTCTGTGTTGCTTTCCCCTAGCTCCGGAGTTCCACAATTCTCAGCCATCTTGAACTTGACTTTGGCCGGATGTTTTTTCTCCTCTTCTGGGGGAGGGCCTGTTGGTGGGATTCTCCAGGGTCTCTGCCGGAGGTGGAATCGCACCGCCCTCCCCAGGGGCTGGGCTGTCATCTGCTGGGGTTCGCTCTCAGAGCTTTTGTTCCCTGAGCGCTTTCCGTACCATGTTGGAGGCCGGGACTGAACACCGCGGCTCCCAGTCTCCGACCTAGAGGAGCCGAGAGCTGGGGGCCTCAGTCCTCAGTGCGCCTCAGAGAAGAGCAGCCTGTCCCGTGTCCTGGTGTCCAGCCGCGCTCCGAGCTCCCCCGGCCTGTGACCGAGCATCTCCCTCTCTGACGTGGCCCCATTTGGAGTCTCTGAACCCAGCAGATCCCGCAGCCGCTCCCGCGCTACCGCCCCTGAAGGAGGAAGGTGAGTCTCTTCGGGTCTGCCGCCCGTGGGGTCCCCGCTCACAGATCAGTGGCCCGACTGTGCCTCGGATCCCGGCCCAAGGTAACCCCGAGCCGAGAGACCCCTTCTCCGCTGGGCTCTGTCTCTCCCGCTCGGCTCCGTCTCTCCTGCTGGCTTCTCTCTGAGACCTGGGAGCTCTGTCCCGCTCAGACATCCCTGGTCTCTCTGTGTCCCCGCGGGTCCTGAGACCATACTGTCCCTGCGAGGGCTCCACCCCCTGCTTGGCCTCTGGGTGACGTCCCTCCGTGGAGCCGACTTCTCACAGTCCTGAGTCCGTGCTCATTGCTCGCTCACCTGCCGGGAGCCGCCCCTCCCCCCGGTCTGTCCTCCTGTCGCCGTAGAGTCACTTCTCCGCCGGCCGACCTTCCGGAACGTGCTGGAGTCTCTGCTCCTCGAATCGCCGCTCTTCTTCTCTTCCATCTCCTGTCGAGTTTGTGGGTGTTCAGAGTGGTTTGAGAACTGTCCAGCTGATCCCCTAGGACCTGATGATAGTCGGTCTCCTGCTCCTCCGCCGACTGGCTCCTTCATCCTTCCATGAGTCTTACCATCAGGTGGTGTCAGTCCTGCAGCTGTTTTTCCCCACCAACATCGTGCTGACTATCCTAAGGCTTGAGAGAAAACGTTTAATTGCTAATTAAATTACTGATCAGTATCTCTATTCGTAATATGTTTACTCGTATTTTCTCTTTCTTGTTGAGCTTTTGGTAATTTGTATCTTTCTAAGAATTTGTCTATTTCTTGTCACTTGTCTAATTTGTTAGCATAAAGTTGTTCATAGTATTCCACTGACAATCCTTTAAGTTTCTGTGAAATGACTGGTGATGGGCTCTCTTTCGTTCCTTGTTTTGGTAATTTGTATTCTCCTTTTCCTCTGCATCAGTGTAACTAAAGATTGGTTAAATTTCTTGATCAGTGTAAGGAAACAGTGTTTGCTTTCATTGACTATTGCACTATTTCTTCCTCTTTTTAATTTCATTCATTTCCACTTTTATCTTTATTATTTGCTTTCTTCTGGTTACTTTGGTCTAATTTGCTTTTTTAAAAAAATTTTGTAAATGGACATTTAAGCTAACTGGTTTGGGATTTTTGTTTTTTGTTTTTTGTTTTTTTCTTTTCTAAGACAGACCGCTAAAGCTAGAAATTTCCCACTAAGCACTGCTTTAGCTGCATTCTGTAAATTTTGATATGTTGTATTTTCATATTTATCATTTAAAATTTTTTTCTAAATTCTTTTGTGAGTCCTTCTTTGATCCATGAGTTATTTAAATATGTGTTGTTTAATTTCCAATTATTTTTGTATTTCATAATTTTTTTCGTTGATTTCTAGTGAAACTTATAATTATATTGCGGTCAGAAAACATACTCTGATTTTAATAGTTTCAAACTTCTTGTGGTTTTTCTGGGGGTTGATATATTATCTATATTAAAGACTATTCAATGTGCACTTGGAAAGATTATATATTCTGCTATTGCTGAGGGGAGAGTGTTTGCTAGACATTAGTTGCATCAAATTGGTTGATAATGTACAGGTCTTCTGTATCCTTGTTGATTTACTCTCTAGTTTTTTTTATCAGTTATCTAGAGTGGGATATTAATGTGCCCAATTATGGAATTGTCTAGTTGTCTTCTCAGTCTTGTTAGTTTCGTGTCACGTATTTTGGGGCTTTGTTGTTAGGTGTGTATACATCTATAATTGCTCCAGAATCTAAAGTATATTTCTTACAAAGAGCATAACATTGGATCTTACTTTTCTTGTCCTTTTGCTTTCAACCCAGCCAATCTCTGGTTTCTGACCAGAGTGATTAATTCATTCATATTTAATGGATTTGTTAACACGGTTGGATTTATTTCTGCCACTTCACTAATTGTTGTCTTTATGTTCATGTCTTTTGTGACCCTGCTCTTCCTTTAGTGCTTTATTTTGTGTTAAATATTTTTCTAATGTACTATTTTTTTCCTTTTTAATGCCACTTTGTTATGAAAATCTGCTTGAGGGATTACAGTACACATATTTACTTCAATCTGCTTTACGTTAACAGTAGCTTAATTTTGGCAAAAAGTGGACACTCTGTTCCAATATAGTATAATTGCCTTCCTCCTTTGTGCTGATTGTCCTGTATATTACATTTATATATAAGGCCACCAACACAGCTTTCTAGTTATTACCTAGAGTCATTGTATTTTAAATAACTTTAAAACAATAGAAAAATACATATATATATATATTTTTAAAATATTATTTTATTTATTTGAGAGAGAGAGAGTGAGCAAGGGAGAGAGAGAGCACAAACCGGGGGGGGGACGTAGGCAGAGGGAGAAGCAGACTCCCCACTGGACAGGGAGGCTGATGAGGGACTCGATCCCAGGACCCTGAGATCACCACCTGAGCCGAAGCAGATGTTTAAGCAACTGAGACACCCAAGCACCCCAATGGATAAATATATTTATACTGTCTTTACATTTATTTACATAAGAACTTTAATGTCATTCTTTATTTCTTCATGTTACATCTGGTGTTATTGCTTTTCAGCATTAAGGATTTCCTTCAGTTATTTCTTGTAAAACAGGTGTACTAGCAGCAAATATTCTCAATATTTCTTTACCTAAGAAAGATTTTTTTAACTCTTTGAAGCATACTTTTGATTATTATAGAATTCTTGGTGGCAGGCTTTTTTTTTTCTTTTAGTACTTTTAATGTTCTCTCAACAGTTTCTTCCATGCATTCTTCCTAAGGGAAGTCAACTGTTCATCTCATTGACATTTTCTTGTATGTAGTAAGTTGCTTTTCTCTTGCTACTTTCAAGATTTTTTCTTTAGTTTTGGTTATTAACAATTTGCCTATGATGTGTCTAGGTGCTTATCTCTTTGTGTTTATCTTATTTATAATCCGTTGAGCTTCTTGCCATGCAGATTTTTCATCAAATTTGGGAAGTTTTCAGCTCTTATTTTTTCAGTAATATTTCAGTGTTTCTTCAATGTTTTTTTCATTATTTCTTCAATATTTTCTGCGACTTTCTACACCTTCTGTGAGTCCTATTAAACATGTATTGATATATTTGATGGTGTCATATAGCTCTCAGAATCTTTATTTTCTTTGCTCTTTTACGCTTTTGCTTTTCAAATTGCATATTTTCTTTTGATGTATTTTTAAGTTTGCTGGTTCTTTATTTGACAAGTACAAATCCTCTGTTGAGTGCATTTTTCATTTTTGTCATTGTGCTCTTCAACTCCAGAATATTTCTTCTAATTTGTCTTTTTAAGAGAAGCTATCTCTTGGTTGAGGACTCATTATCATTATATTTGTTTTTAATTCTTTGACTAGGATTTCCTCAATTGTTTGAACATACTTATCATAGTTGCTTTGAAGTCTTTGTCTCTAGTTTCAACATCTGGGTCCTCTCACAGAACCTCCCTCCCCATGTATGGATCACATGTTTCCATTTTCTTGCATGTCTTGTAATGAGTGCGGTAATGGGTGTTAAAAACTTGATATTTTAGGCTGTCTACTGTAACAATTCTGGGTTATGATTTCCCCTCTTCCTGGTGTTTGTCGTTGCTGGCTTTTTTCTTGTCAGTTCAATGACTTAGACTAATTCTGCAAATTCTGTCACCCCTGAAGTTTGTTACTTCTTATATCTGTGTTCAGTTTTTAAAAGCTCTTGTTTTTATATTTGATCCTTGTTTCATAGGGGTCACTTCTGGCTGCTGTAACTTAGTAGTCAGGCAAGGATTGGTGAGAGGTTGTCTCAAAATCCCTTGAGCTAATAAAGTTTCCGCCCTTAACCAGTGAATCTGTGTTTGGGTCGGGTTGTGCATTTAAACATTCGGCAGTTTATAGGACTTGCTGCAATGTTTGTCGTTTGGGTTTTTGTTGTTGTTGGTTCGTTGGTTTTGTTGCAGAGATGGCTATTCTATTCAACGCCACACGGCACTCCAGATGAAATCATCTCCTCCAACAGCCAAGGTGCTGGTCTCCACTGCCCACCCAGCACAGGGAGAGCAATGAACCACCACACTGTGGGAGCTGGTGGTATGTGGGGTTGGGGAAGCCCTATAAAGACACCACATACCCCAGTGTTCTCACCTGAGGTACAGTGGTGTTTCTTGAATACACACTTCTCACTTTTGATACACTTCTATTTAATTTCTAGAATCCTGAAGCAATTTTTGACAATACTGTCCAGTTTTGTCATTGCTTTTGGGAGAGATTTATCTAGTGTCTCACTCCATCATGCCAGACATCCCATCTAGGATAAAATCCAAGATTAAAAATATATGTAAGTATTTCTCAGTTGATATCACTACCACAGCAGAGAGTTGGGGACAAATATTGATGTGTTATTTTTTATTCTGAACCATGTTATGACTTCTTTTTTTTTAAGATTTTATTTCTTTATTTGACACAGAGAGAGAGAGATCACAAGTAGGCAGAGAGAGAGGAGGAAGCAGGCTCCCCGCTGAGCAGAGAGCCCGATGCGGGCCTCGATCCCAGGACCCTGAGATCATGACCTGAGCTGAAAGCAGAGGCTTTAACCCACTGAGCCACCCAGGCACCCTTAATGTTATTTCTCTAGGAAGTCCAGTTTTATCCAAGACCAGTTCTGGAAATGTGATGTCATGTCTTAAAGCACCAGGACACAGAACATGCACAGTTCAGGATTCCTCCGGCATCACTATTCTTTCTTGGAGAAGGTGGCATTATTAGAAGTGCTCCCCTGCAGAAAAGACACCAAGCAGAAGTTCTTATCAACCATCTCCAACATTCTCAAGACATGTTCTAAGAATCCCACAGCAGTATTTCAAAACAGGATGACCTCAGTGTGGCCGAGACAATTCCCAGCTGGAAGAGCTGCCGCCGTGTGTCCTGGGATGGCTGCATTTGCCTACGGGTGATACACTTCTGTCATTTAATCATCCACAAGCCTGATGCAGAATTCACTGTCACACTCAAGGTCACGTACAAATGCATTCATCAGACCCTACAGGTGCAGAGTGGGAAGAGTGGAATCAATTGTTTATTTCATCAGGGCACAATCTGACACCCTTGGACTGCCCAGGAGGGTCTTCGAGGACAGACTACACAGCAGGCCCTTGCCCTCGCTCCACTGACACACAGAGCTGTAGGAAAAGCTATTTTAAACCAGAAGCTTTGTAGAAGTAGGACTCCCCTTGTTGATTTTACATCTGAATTCAAAATGTGGAAGATCAGTTCTTTTTACAGTTATTCTGAAATATTTAGAAATAGAAACACAGGTGTTAATGTTTTCATTTCAACTTAATCCTTTCACTGTATTTTTATGTTTTCCTTATTTCAGAAATATTTCGTCAATATAAAAAATTCTGAAATTATAAGTGAACAAAGATGAAACTCAAAATCAGCAGTAATGTCACCCGCAGAGGTAATTCCTGCTAATACATTAATGCATTTCCATAAGGCATTACAGTGAGGTGGCGGCAACGTTTTCTTCTGTCATTCAGATTTGTACAAAACTTGACTTACAGCACTGTATTCTCTCCTAAGAATCTATCACAATCTCCTACTGTTTGCCTTTTTTTGTTCACTACTATTTGTTCTGTCTCAGTAACACTTTTGTCCATGATAGTTTTCAGGATGTTTGAGCATGTTTTAGACTAGATACCCAAGTGGGGGCTTCTGGGTGGCGAGACAGTAAGATCAGTGATTGTGATGGGTGTTGTCCCAGGGCCCTCATGAGAGGGCACCTCCACTCTCACTTTGTTTGTAGCAGCATGGTTAGTGCTCACCATTTTAAAAATAAGCTTTCCTTTTTAAAATGGTTTGGACTTACAGGAAAATTGTGGGTACAGAGAGCCCCCATGTATCTTGCACTCTTTCCCTTATTATTAACATTTCTATTAGAATGTTATTTCTGTTACACTTAGTGAATTGATACTGACACATTATGATGAACTAAAGCCTGTACTTGATTCAGATTTTATTTGCTTTTTAAGTTTAATTAATTAGCATATAGTATATTATTAGTTTCAGAGGTAGAGTTCAGGGATTCATTAGCTGCATAGAACACCCAGTGATCCTCACATCACGTGTCCTCCTGAATAACCATCCCCCAGGGACCAACGCCCCACCCTCTCCCCTCCTTACTTTTTTTTTTTAAGATTTTATTTATTTATTTGACACAGAGAGAGAGATTACAAGTAGGCAGAGAGGCAGGCAGAGAGACAGGGAGAGGAGGAAGCAGGCTCCCTGCTGAGCAGAGAGCCCGATGTGGGCCTTGATCCCAGGATGCTGAGATCATGACCTGAGCCGAAAGCAGAGGCTTTAACCCACTGAGCCACCCAGGCGCCCCCCTCCTTACTTTTTATATAACCTCCTTTTTGCTGTTCTAGAATCCCATCCAGCATTCCAGAGCACATACAGTGACCATGTCTTAGCTCAGGTCGTGAAGGATGAAACAGTTTCATCAACAAGTGAAAAGCTTATGGGAAGTTTTAGAAGAAGTCATAGGTATGTGTTTAGAAAATTGTTAACTAAGATGCCTGGGTAGGTCTGCCTGAGACTGAACAGGCACACACAGGCTGGTTTCCAGCGTCTGTCCGTGTGCGTTGGCACCCTCCTGCTGGCCTCTACCCCTGTGACATGGGTCCCTTGGAATCTCCCTGCCCAAGGTTGGAGGGGACAAGGACACTCAGCTCTCGCCTTCCAGCCTGGGGAAGACTGGACAGTTGTGACTGTGCCGGGTGACACGTGGTGACCTGGAGTCATGGCGTCAGGACAGAAGCCTCACTGGGCAGGTGGCTGCCGGGCGGCCCCAGGGGAGCCACCTCACCTCTCTGAGGCTCATCTGCCTTCTGCAGAAGAGGCAGGGGCTGGCAGCCCCATCGTTTTTAAACCCTAGGTTCTGGTTTCATTCTCACATGGACCCAAATTCTTGGGCATGGGTCCTCTTCGCTGATGATCTTACAGCCTTCTAAATGAGAGCGGACTGTGAGCAAACATGATGACAACTTGGAGATGCAGCTTTGGCTGCTTCCATGTGTGCGGCCGTCACTGTGGGGTCCTGTCTCCTCCCTGCCGCCTTTATCTTTGTGGTTCGATGCTCTTTCACGTGCAAAAACAGAACAAAAGGAATTATTGATCTCTAGAAATGACTCTTTGCAAACTCATTTTGGGTGGTACTTTATCCTTGATGTTCAGCCAGGTGATAGCAAATGATTATGTTATCGTTTGTATTAGTAAGTTAACAGGCACCAATATTAAGGAACCAGTGAAGAGCTAAGAGGGTTCTCACTGTTTGCTCAAAAAGAAAAAAAGAAGTATTATACTGTGCCTTTAGCCAACATCTTGGATTTTATCTGTCATGAGGATTTTCCAAAAGTAGTATTTAGAAGTTGTGTAATGACATAAGCTAATTCCTAAAGGACACTTGAATCAGAGTTTAAGATGTTAATAAAAAAAAAATAGCCAGGAAATATTTGTCCTATTGCTAAGACACAGTCTACTTCTTCTTCCATCTGCCAACTGCCGAGAATTGCTGTCTGTTAAAGTCTCGACGGACAGTCCCTGGCATACCTTCTCACCTCTGGGAAGGAAAGGAAAAGGAACAGTGATGCTTCCGGAGGTCGTGGAAGATTTTCACTCCCTTGGATGTGCTGGGAAGAAGTCACGCCCTTACACAGGACAAGTGTAATGTGGCTTCTCCTTATTCTCTCCTCCTGGCTCATACCAAGTCGTTGGAGGTGACTCCTAACTATGTTCAAACTGTCTCCCGCACAGCGGCTGGGCCGCCTGTCCCCGTCGGCCTCCGAACATTGCTGTTTCCTGGAATGCCCTTTCTCCCCGCCATGCCTGGGGCCTGCCCGTTTCCTGCCCAGGCTCATTCCTCCCGTTTACCTGCCGTCGTGCCTCCCTCATACTCTCACGAATCAGTCGGCTTCTTGTTCCCAAGTTCCGGCCCAGTGCATGGCACATAGTAGGGCCTGCTGTTCTTTTCAGACTGGACTGCAGTGGCACATGATGTGAGCTTCACTGGATCAGACACGTAAGCCCACTGCGTGCCGAGGGGAAGTGGAGGCTTTGCAGAGATTCTGCCCCAGCCCACCTCGAGTCTGAGTCACACTGGATGTAGTCAAGCCTCGAGGCGGGTCCCATGATGCTCTGCTCCCCTTGGGCTACAGGAGGACCTGCTCTTGCTCCTCTTAGACGTCTGGGTCTTCACTCACGTGCCCCAGGAGCAAACTATTCCTCGGGGCTCCCACTCCACCTCTTTCCCTCGGGTGACTGTCATTTGCATCTGGCTCTGGGTGACTCTCCACCACACTGTCCTCCCTGCGGGACCAGGTCAGCATCCGCACGTCCTCCCCTCCCCAGACTGTATGTCCAAGAGTTATCGACTCATGACCTGAAGATGACTCTCGATCATGGTGGCCCTGCCCATTCCCCAGCCTGTTCTCTAGCTCGTTCTTACCCAGCCTGGATCCCATGCTCTGGGCTCAGCCACGTCCCCGTGCATGCGTCATGTTCCCAGGAGCTGTGATGTTCACCGCAGCACCTGACAAGCCTGGGGACTGGCCAGATCCTTTTACTTTTTATTTTTTATTTTTTTCATATGGAACTGGAATTTTCTTCTGTCACAGGCCACTTACCCTGTCCTTCTCCTGCAGCCCCTAAGATCAGCACTTCCAGAGGAAGGCTCCCAAAGTCACAGTGCATACTGGGAAAAGTCAGATTGTAAGGTGCTCTCAACAAAGAATGGATTCAGGAGGTAGTACAGGATTTAGGAAATCTGAATTCTATTGTCAATAGGATGAGTTGAGACTAGTATAATCAGAATGACCTTAGAAATGAATACATTCTAAAAAATGTTCAAAATGAAAAGCCTTGTATCTGCAGGTGTCTTTCCAGTGCTGAAGGCTCACATGGGTGTCTTTCCAAGGCGTAGTTTTAATAGTGGTATTGGAGACACTCAGTGGGCGTTCAGCCATGGCCTGCTCCTTTAAGCTAAGTTGCAAGAGGCCCTCAGGCCCTTTGGAAGACGGACCTAGATCCACTGCAGAAGCTGGGTGCTCATGACGAGTCCCACGGCAGGGTCGCAGGGCTCCCGCCCATGTTCAGGACCCCTGGCCTCAAACAGGCCTCCATGCTGTCCAGCGTTCCTCTCCGTGCTCATGACTGCTTGCCCCCGACCCTCGACTCTGCTATTTCCAACCCTTCCACTCTCAGGGCCTCCTCCTCACAGCACCCAGCTTCAGCCTCATTTCCCAGTGTCGGAGACGACAGAGGCTGCCGGAGATCACTCTCTAACACCAGACAACTGTGCTGTCCTCTGCTCCGTTCCTGTTCCTGCAGAGAAGCTGTACCTTTCCCCACAGAAGCATCCTCTCCACCTGGTTGCAGACCCCACTCTCTCTTATTCGGGAGCCTTGCCCTGTGGACTATCCCCCTTGGGTCTTGACCACACAGCCTGTCACTCTCCACGGTAGCTTTCCGATTATGCTCAGATCATTCCCACAGTGGTGGTGTTGAGGGAGGCTCGTTGGACCCACACTGATTCTCCTAGCCCATCTCCCTCTCTGTCACAGGAAATTTCTAAAAGATACACATGCATCGACTCTTTCCATTTTCTTATTTCACATTTACTTCTCCAATGAACTACAAGTCTTTTCATTTTTAGCATTTTAAACTAGTTCTTAACATCCAGATGTCCTTGATTTATGTTGGTATTTTAGCTCCATAATCTCCCTGTTTGGTCTTCTTTATGCTAAACATATCAATTTTAAAGTTCTCTTTAGATTGTTTTTATTATTTCTACTTCCTCTGGAGTGAATTCTCCCATTTGCTCACTCTGTTTTCATGGTGTTTCTTCTTAGTGTGTTTATAGTCTCATTTTCAAGACTGTCCCTCTTGTTCTACCCCTCCATGAAAATTCGTTTTGTGATTGGCTCGCCCTTTCTCCACAAGACCCCCAGTTCAAAGGCCACGTTTCCAGCACACTTTCTCTCCAAGGCCTCTAATCTAGTCAGATCTGCTGCTGCACTGCCAGCCCGTGGCGGTGACCCTGCATGAGGAATACTGTGGTAAACCCTCCAGTCCAGAAGGGGAGAAGGAGGCACTGGGAGCCACTGGAGAGTGCGCTTCTGAACGCTGCGGGCACACGTCCTCACTTCCACAGCGAGTCCCCGGTCCTGCCCCAGGAGGGAGCCTCCGCCACTCTTGTTGGTCAGCTGTGTTCCTCCGTTTGAAAACCCCACCGAGTTTTGCATATCACTTCATAATTCGTCCCCTTAGACGGAAGCACATTCACAAATCTATTCCAGATAAACCCTTCTCTGCCTCGGCCACCTGTGAGGCCCCGCAGAGCAATGTCCTGTCTTTGAAGCACTATTGTCCCTAGGGTTATTTTTACTTAATGGAGGTCTTTTTGTTCAATGGAGGGGTGCACGATATTTTACTTTGAATCATTCGGATGTCCTTTCGAAGGGTCTCTCAGCTGTGCCCTGAATTCCATGAGGCGATATTCTCCTGGCACTGCCCTCAAATTCCTCTTTGCCCCGAGGCCAGCTCTTTGTTGTGAGCTCTCTGCCGGCTTCAAAGACTCTCCTGGACCCTGTACCTTTCATGCTCACTCTGCTAAAAAGCTAAGTACATTGTCTTCATCCTGTCTCTCCCCACCCCATCTTTTCACAGGCAGCAGGAAGGGGCACGCACTCCCAGTATCCCCCTAGAGATCTCCTTGGCAAGAGCACAGTGATTGCTAGGTACGTTTTCTGCATCCTGTGTTACCAAGTCTGTGTCCCCACAGAACAGGGGCTTCCTTCTCTCTGGCTTCCACGCCCCCCTTCCTCACCTCCCTTGAGGTGTTCCAGCGGCCTCATCAAGGCCATTCAAACTTCTGTTGGTTCCTGGTCTCAAAACCAGTGCCACGTGGCAGGTCTTGTTCTGGCAGCATCCCCTTTCCCCCTCCCCCGACCAGAACCATATTCTGTCCTCGGTCTCTACCACTCTGTAGCAAAATGTCCAACATTTAGTGCATTTAGAGCAACAACCAATTAGTACGGCCACAGAGTCTGTGGGGCAGCAGCTCTGGAAGGGCTTGGCTTGCTGATTCCTCCCTGTGGGCTTCTCTCCGTGCTGTGGGCAGGTGTGGGCTGGGCTGCAGGCATCTGAAAGCTCAGTTGGGCTGGCTCTCCATGGTGGCTCAAGGCGGGAAGGCGATTCTGGTTGCTCCCTGGGAGCCAGGCTCGTCTGGTGGCTGGAGGACCCCTGGACTGCTCCTTGTATATGGCTGCTCTCAGCCAGGTGGCTGAGTCCAAGAGGGAGCATCCTGAGCAGAAGCACCCGGGAGTGCATGAATCTAGAGATGGAGGCAGCAGCTGCAGCCTTTCCTCACCTGACTTGCGAGTCACGCGGTCCTTACTTCTGCAGGTACAGTTTATTGTGGTGAGAGCCTGGGGTCAGCCCCACATAGAGGGGAGAAGAATTAGACCGAAGCTCTTGATAGAGCTTGTGGCCATCTTTAATCCACCCATCATAGCTCAGCTCAGCTGTCCCTTCCTAGGGAAGTTGTCTGTGACCTCCCTGGGCAGGTGGGGTCCGCCATGATGTGCCCAGTGCCACACACGCTCCCGAGCCACCAAAGAGCGTGGGTGTAATTTCAGGTGCATTCGTGTGATTGATGACACTGTCAGCGTCCTCACCAGACGACCTCCTTGAAGGCCACAGCCTTTACTTTCCCCCAGCATTTGCGGTCGCAGCTCCCCCCAGGGTGCTCAGCAAGTGTGGAACATGTAAGAAGCATTGGTTGACGAATGGATGGACATGCCTGGAAATGTTCCTTCTGCTCCACTATACTGGACTCATGTCTCTGTAATCACTTCCTGTTTTGAGTGGCCACTGGCCCACATCTTAGCCATCTCTGTCCTCTGGTTCCTAGCACTGCGCCTGAAACCTTCCACAGACACTGGCTGAACGTGTACCCTAAAAGCGGCTGCATAGTATCACATCTCCTTACACTGTTGAATTTGCGGAGCATTCTCTAAAGAACAGTGCTCTTTCTTCATGCTATTTGGTTTCCCTATTTGTCTGTGGGTAAGTTAAAATCTTAACTTGTCTTTCCTGTGGGTCCGAAGACCCTAAGTCACGGTGCCCACAGAGTCCACTTTGCAAGTTCATCCTGCTTCCTACCTGCCCATGCCTACACACACACACGCCCCCGGAGTCCAGAACGGACCCTCACTCTGCTCTGTCCACGCTGCCATCTCTGCTTAATGGATACAGTGCCAGCGAGCTGCGCGGAGAGCCCCAGGGTTTTAAACGATTTCACCGTGAACTCCCATTTTTTCACCTCAAATAATCATCTCTTAAAAATACTTTATCGTGATTACTTCTCTTGTTGCAGTGACTTCTTTTTCTGGGCATATGAATCTTATCTTTGCATGTCCACGGCTACAAAGATTTCCATCTATCCGTAGAATATCTCTTTATTCCTAACACTCGGTACCCTGGGCTACAGATGGAAATTTTCATTTGCGCTACCTGCACTGTCCGAGGAAAGGTGCAGGAACAGGATCGTCGTCTGCCGGGCTGTGGCCCAGAGACTTCCATCGCCAGATTCTGACCCGCTGCTGTGTTGGGAGGGCTACACGGTGCTTGTCCCCCGTTACTTGTTTGGGGGGTGCGGGAGATGCTGTTAAAAACGCCGCGGTGTTCATTAGTGGTTGTTGGCACTTAAAACCTGATGTCATCTGCAGGATCCAGTTAAAGCACTGAATTTGAGCCCCATAAGGAGATTCTGCTAAAAGAAATAATGTTCCCTTTTCCTATCCTATCTTATTCTAGCCTGAACTGAAGCTCTCCTTTTCATACTCTAATTCTGTATCCACAGTATTATGGTATATATAATATATAGTATATATTATGTTTTTATTTAGGTATAATATGGGATGTATATATTCTGGTAACAGCCTTACTTATTATATGTAATCTAAAATAGATATAATCCCTAGTTTTTTACCTATGTATGTATAGATAATATATATAAAATTATTTGTAATTATAAATAATAACATNCTTATTCTAGCCTGAACTGAAGCTCTCCTTTTCATACTCTAATTCTGTATCCACAGTATTATGGTATATATAATATATAGTATATATTATGTTTTTATTTAGGTATAATATGGGATGTATATATTCTGGTAACAGCCTTACTTATTATATATAATCTAAAATAGATATAATCCCTAGTTTTTTACCTATGTATGTATAGATAGTATATATAAAATTATTTGTAATTATAAATAATAACATTATGTGTGAAATTATATATTAGTATAATTATTATCATCTTGTTATTATATATTATATATAGATACTGAAAACAGTAGAATTTCTCCGCTTTTCGGCACTCTGTGCATTTATACAGCCAAGGGGCGTCCGGATTCATTTTCGTGAGTTTATAAATGAGGTGTTTTCACATTGAAGAGCTGGATGAATTCAGCTCATGCATACAAAGTCGTATAAACAAAAAATACAGCAATAAACCTGAACCACTGGAAAATATTTGCTGACCATGGGGGGAGGTAGGACCCCCGCAATGCCAACCCTGCTTTACTTAGTGGCAGGAAGGGAAGGCCGTGTGGCCACGGAGGGCAAGGGGACATGGGAAGGAGGGACACTCGCCCTCGAAGGGACAGGTGTGCGGTACGAATTTCGTATTTGTCCAATACAATGTGTCGTTTCTGTCAATAGGACGCCAACAGCTGTCATCGGAGCCCCCTTCCCTGTTTTGCGGTGCACACATCGCAGGATAAAGCACACAAGCCCCCCTGAAGAAATGACTGTCAGAAGCCCCCGAACTGCGCCCAGGGCGCATCCAGGCGCCGGGAGGGAGCCGCGCGGCTCCGGGTTCCGTGCTTGTCCCCGGAGCGCGGGCCCGGCCGGGGCAGAACCGCGCCGCCCGCACCGTCCTGGGCCCG
>LNAC01000467.1:592696-603604 GCA_002007465.1 Ailurus styani | reverse complement strand
GGGCAGGGGAGATGCGGGGAGGGAAGACGCGGGGGCCGGGGAGATGCGGGGCGCGGAGATGAGGGAGGGGAGACGCGAGGCCCGGGAGGTGCGGGGCGGGGAGACGCGAGGCCCGGGAGGTGCGGGGCCGGGCGGGCAGGTGCGCCCTGGGCAGGTGCGGGCCGAGGAAGGCCGGGCCGGACAGGGGAGGAGTTGCGTGGGCCCAGCCAGGCCGGGGTGGTCTGAGCAGGGGTGGGGCGTGGTGAGGCTGCTGCGGGAAGGATGGATCTGGGGCTGAGGCCGCTCTGCCTGGCGCTCGGTGACGGTGCGCAGGGCTTGCGCCCCGGGAAGTCCCCGTAGGAGCCCCACCGCCGGCCGAGGGTCCGGAATCAGAAGCTGCTCGTTAGTGTCGTGAGCGATTATTTGCGGGCTCAGCGAACAGCTGCCCCAGTCTCTGCCGGCGCAGGGGGAGCGCGGGGAGCACGGGGAGCAGGGCGCTGCGGGAAAGCCCCCACCCGCTCCGCCAGCCCGTCCTTCTGGAAGGCTCCTGTCGGAGCCAGCATGTGCAGGACGGAAGGCAGGCCTGTCACTTCAGAGGTTCCAACTCACTGGAGAGGAGCCTCGCTTGAACCTGTTTTTAATGTGTCAGATCACAAAGTCACTTCCCAGCAATAAGGTGGGAAGGGGTTACGGGCTCCCTGGGGTCCTCCTGGCAGCTGTGCCTCCGGAGTGACAGGTTTGTTTCCACACACCAGGCAGCCTGCCGGGGCCGGACTACCCCCTTGCTGCTCCCTGTTAGCAGGGCCTCCTGTCTGGAGAGCGCCTCACCGCTCCCGGTGTCCCCTCCTCCGCCGGATCCCAAAGCCTGTCCCCCCCAGGGGTGTTCTTGAGCCTTTTGAATGCCCCCTCCCCCGGCCCAGGCCCCTCCGGCTGGTCCTCTGGCCGGGGTGCTGACAAAGCAGGACCTCCATTCAGACCTGGTGCATTTTCTGGCTCTTACTGTCAGCTGCACATTTGTCCCTTAGAACTGCACTGTCATTCATCGGCGGGGGGCAGTGGGCATGGTCCCGAGGAAAGAGACGAGAGACAGAGCTACTCGGACACGCCAGTCTCTTTCCTCTGGGTGAGGAAACCGAGTCCTCAGTGACTACTGTGCCTGGTGATGGGGGAGCAGCCAGCGTGGGTCCCGGCACGGCGGCAGGCTGGCTGGACGTGCTCCCGGAGCAAGAAGGGAGTGCTCAGCCCCGCCAGCCTCCTGCCGGGTGCGCGGGACTCAGGACCCTTTAGTTCCACCCGGGAGCCAGCGATGGTCGCCCACGGTCTCCAGCGGGCTCACCCGGAGATGAGTCTCCAGGGCCCCTTGGTTTCTCTTTGGTCCCGTGTGCTCTTCCAAGCCCCACCAGGGTCAGGGCCCCGGAGCAGAGGACCTTTGAAGGAGGCACGGGTCTCACAGTCCCTGATTCCAAGGCACGGATGGAGGTAGTTATTTTAGGAAGGAAGATCTGTTCCAGGCATCTATTAAATAAACCTTCAGAGACTAAAAAATATCATTCTTAATTCTACCTGCACCAAATTTATGAGCGTTTTTTTAAAATATTTTAACCCTGAGTTACAGGACTTGGGGGAAAAAAAGTGGATGAGTAGAATTTACAGAGGGCAAGAGAGAAAATTTAAAATTTCTCCGTTGCATGTAAATACAGACAAGTTTGTGGGACCGTAGCTCAAGGCCCCGAACGTCATCCCGGCTAAGTGAGTATCTGTTGAGTGGACATCGGCACCTGGTTTAGTCTGAGGGGGTGAATTTATGAGCTTGACATTTTAAGAAGTCAAAATTTTAGCTCATTTCAAAACTGGTGGAACGTATCTGAAACCGTATTGCCTTCTGGTGGCGGTCCATTCAGACTGAAGTCTGACTTTGAAGTAGCATTGACCTTTTAAACGTCTCTGGGAAATGCAACGTCTGAGGCCTGGGGAAAAGCACAGAGTCAAATCTTTTCCCTCTTTAACTGAGACTATTTCGAAAATGTTATGCAAGGACTAGAACATTAATTCCAACTATTTTCATAGAGCTTGGTAAGAAAACCATGAGCACCAAGTGGAAGAGGTAGGAACAGCCTCATCGAGGGAAAACTCCAGAACACCCAACGTGTTTGAAAATGTCCAGCCTCACGGTGAGCAAAGACATGCAAATTAATACGACTAAAAAAAAAAAAATGAGAAGGCCAGTTTTCCCCTATTCCGTCGACACACCCTGAGCTTTGTGGTTGCAGCCACTGTTGGCGACGGTGCCGTGAGATTGGCCCTTTCGTGGGCCGGGGGTCGGTGGACGCAGCGGTCGGTTGGGCTTCCCTGGAAAGCAGGTTGGGAGGGCTCCCCCAAAGCGCTCTGTTTAGTTGCTTTGACCTTGTGATTCCTCTTCTGGCAAAAGGACAAAGTCCGGAGGGAGCCAGAAAGTGGCACTGACATTTATGTAACTCTGACCACAGTATAATGTACGTCAGGGAGATGTTGGGGAAGACCCGTCCTCAGGGTGTGCTGTGGTGAGAAGAATAAAAATAAACATGAAAAAGGAAAGACCCGTCCTGTGAGAGCCAGGACGCTAAGCTAGACGGGGCCCGGCGCCAGGTGCCGGGCCTGAGGCTCGGCTGCGCCCGGCTCTTCAGGACGGGACACGGCCCAACGCCGGGAGGTTCCGTGAGAAAACAAGATTGTGAATTGTATAAACAAGACACTAAAAGAAGTACAAAAACCATACGCACATTTATCTACATATATTTATCTACATATCGATTTTATTTATCTACATGTAAACACATTTATCTACATGTAGATTTATCTACATATAAATTTTTTAATCTACATATTTACTTACATGTAAGTACACATTTATATATGGTTTTTGTAAATTTATCAGTGTCCTGTTTATATATAAGATAAACGATGTATACACCCAAGTAACATGAACTTTTTCAGAGGCTGAGAAGGAGAATAAGACTGCGGTAGAGGCAGGGGCTGGGGACCTTCATGAGGGGGCTTAACGGTCAGTTCAGAAAGATTTGTTATTGGACACGTTCCACGTTCTCTAAAGATATGTTTTGCTTTCACAATCACAAAACATAGCAAAGGTGTTGAGGCAAAAAGCAACCTGCGCCCCGCCCCACTGCACCTGCCCGGGCAGTGTCATTACGAAGTGGTGTGCCCTGATATTGCGACCCCCCCCGTGACAGCAGCTCCCCGGCACCGTCCAGAGCCCCTGAAGGGCTCTCGCCCCGACGGCCGCCTCTCCCAGGACGCACGCGGGGGGCCGTGACGGGAAGGTCCCCGCCGGCTGACACGGTTCAGAGCGCGCCTCTGTCAGCACGGAGCCCCTGGAAATTGGCCGGATCAATCACAGAGCCGCAGTCCCTCGTACCATGTCGGAGAGTCTGGCTTCTGGATGGGGATGCAGAGCGACGTCTGGGGGCTGGCCACAGTCGGCCGCCTGTGGCTGGAAGGCCGACCCGGGGTCACCTCGGGAGAGGGGAAGACAAGCCCAGGTATTTAGCCGACCTGTTTGAGCACGTGTGGGGGGTCCCGTGTCCGCCTGTGTGTGCGAGTGTGAGCAGTGCACGGACTTCCGAGCCCCTGAACAGAGGACAGGCAGCGGGAGGAATGCGCTCTGCCCCCGCCCCCGAAGCGGGACTTGCCCGCCTGCTTCGCCTCCGTCCAGCGCGCTCACGCCCGTGGAGAGGGAAGGGAGGACAGTGGGCTTGGGGCTTCCTCAGCTGGGTCTTTGCTGGCCTCTGCCTCCACCTGGAAGTGGGGAGTGAGATCTGGGCCTCGTGCTGCCTGCGGGAAGGACAGACTGCTCACGAGGACAGAGCCCAGCAGGCGGGCTCCCTCCAGGTCCATGCTCAGCCCACGGCTGCCCTTGTGTCCATCTACAGTCGCTGGCTTGCATTCCAGTGTCTCTGGGGGCATCCAAGTCCCAGCAGAGCAGTGCTCACGTCCCACTGGGCCAGTCCCTCCTGTCGTGATGGAGCATCTGATGCACTCAGGAGGGACTCCGCCCATGTTTGCTGACAGCCCTGGGAGCGGGGGCTCTGGCCATCCGACTTACTCTGGGATTCACTGAGTCTACCAGTGTCTGGAACCATCCCGGGCACGGGCAGATGCCCCATTCCAACCTGCTGCGTGCTCCACGTGTGAGTGAACGAATGGACGAGCCTGTGTCTTCCTGGGTCACAAATACTGGCCTTTCCCCTAAAGTTCTATGGGAAACTGAAATATGAGCCAGGACGAGAAAACCAAGCGTGGGGCTTGGAAAGAGAATCGAGACACAATTAGAGAAAGATTGAAATCTGTGTGTGTTAACGTTTAGCCATGCTTTTTGTTTCGTAGACCGTGATTCCTGAGATTTCCCTGGCCAGTTACATGTCCCTCCGTGAGTCAGCCTGCTTCCCACCGGAGGGATGGGCAGCCGTGCCCTGAAACGGCACCGCCCAGGCTCAAGCCTGCCCAGCCACCTCTAGCACTTACCCCCAGCCGCCTCTAGCACTTACCCCCAGCCGCCTCTAGCACTTACCCCAGCCGCCTCTAGCACTTACCCCCAGCCGCCTCTAGCACTTACCCCAGCCGCCTCTAGCACTGACCGTCTTTCGGTGACATCTGGGCTGGTGTCTGCAGTCAACGGACTACAGCTTAGGAGCAGAATTACAAGAACAAACACCTTAACCATTTCATTTCCCTTTTAAACAAATGTTTGGCACCCGCCTGCTAATCTTTCAGTGTGGAGCCCAGGGTTTTTCTCTGAGAGGAACTTTACTGACTGGAGTTGAGCAGATTCCTCTCCCCTGGTTTGTACATACGTAAAGTATCAAGAACACGAAAACACTTTGTACAACAACTTGCGTGAAGAATCCTTCTCGATCCCTAAGAGATTGTTCCAATCTTTTCTGGCTATTTTATCCAATATTAATTTGATAGGAATTGTTGTAAGTCACTTTTCTTGCTTGCAAATATTTCCCTTGCATTTAACTTGGTTTTCACATTCATCAGTTTGCATAACATTTAATTACTTTATATATTTATTCTAGAAATATGAGTGGCATAAGCAAATTTTGGAAAAACTAAATATGCCTTTTGGAAAGTGCACAAGGCAAGGGGTGGTGCCAGATGGACATGTGTGTGACAAGCAGCCTTTTCATTAAGACGCAGTCCTGGGTGGGACGGGGGAGCGTGTGTGGCCACAGTTGAGATCTGGTATGAGGAAATGAGCCAACAGGCTACCAGGGTTGAATTGTGCTCCCCCACAATATATGCTGAAGTCTAACCTCCACTACCTCAGAATGTGACCTTATTTGAAAATAAGCTCTTTACAGATGTGGTTAAGATGAAGTCGCTAGGCTGAGCCCTAATCCAATATGAGTGATATCCTCATCAGAAGGGGACATTTAGACACAGAGATAGCCACACAGAGAAAGGGCAACGTGAAGGGACGCAATGCCTTGTGAGCGAGGATGGAGGGTTGGTGGGAGGACTGGGTGTATCTGCAATACCAGATCGTCAGCAGATGACCAGAGGCTGTGAGAGAGACCTGGAGCCGACTCTCCCTCATGGCCACAGAGGAAACCAGCCCTGCAGATGCCTCCATCTAAGATTTCTGCTCCAGGACTGGGAGGGAATAAACTTCTTTATTTTCAGCTGCCCAATCTCACTGGTTCCTTTAGTCTTCAAGGCTCAGTTCTTGGATCTCTTTGTCTATACTCTTTATCTCTCAAAGATCTCATTTGGTCTGGTCACTTAAATAACACCTAGAGACCAATAACCCAGGCAGGCATGCCTCTGGTTTAGACCTCGCTCCAAAATAAGACTCATATAACCAACTGCCTGTCTGACACCCTTGTTTGGAGTCCTCCCTCCCCTTGCTTGGAGTTCTGATAAGCATCTTACTGAACATGGCCAGCTTTGAGTAGATTTCTCCCCAAAACCCACTCTTCTAAAAAAAATTAAAGAGAATATCATGAGGTTAATTAGAACCAGAACTCTAATGTGTGGAAGTTGGTGCCTCAGAGATAAGCTGTGCTCACTCTGGCAATTTGGAATTTCCTAATGTGATGATTGGTTCCCAACCAACTCAGCCTAATGTGAACTCTGCTGGTTGGTGAGCTCTGCCTGTGCATACCATAATCCAGGAAAAGGAACAGCCTGGTTCTGGGGAAGAGAAACAACGCAGGGAACACAAGAAAACACTGACAATAGGTCTAATATTCTCAGAGAATATGAAAGAAGATATTGCATCTTTTCAATAATCGAGAAGCAGGGAACTTATGCGAGAACACAATGACCATGAACTTCAAATTTCCAGAATGTTTTCCCTCTAGAATTATATACCTGTGGAGGCAGACACCCCTGTGCCCTCCTACACCCCCTGCAATGAACTTCCCTGGGCAGATTGATGCTTCCTAGCATGACACTTGCAAATATTTGCTAAAGGGGTTTCTCTGGCTGAAGGAGCCAACCTGCAGGTTGGAAGTTCCAGGCACTTAATACTCTTAGGAGAAGCCCTCTCATTATGCCTTCTGGGGTTCTTTTGGCCAATTACTCTGATTGAGATAACTTGGAGGATGTACCTGTCAGTCTCTCAGAGGTGCTCACTTGCTTAAGTGGTAACCTACACATTCAGGCACATGGTGCCTTACCTACTAGAGCTTCCTGGGAGTACCTGCCAAACAAACTGCTTGCAGTTAATGCCTTGGCTCAGGCTCCCAAATCTTCGATATAAATCAAACTAAAAAGTGTAAATAAAGTGTAAGGGTGTAAGCATTCATTGCTTATGTCCCATGCACTAAACCTTTGTTAGGATATTACTTTAGGAGGCACTCTAACACAATAGTGTGGAAATCAAGTAGACATGGATCAGGAAGAACAGTGGATACCACTCAGAACACTGAGAAATTTAAGTCCCAGGATGATAGACCTAGAGAGCAATAAGCCCCAGAGAAGAGAGGTCTACAGGAGGGAAGTCCCGGGGAGAAAAAAATCATGATGGTGGGAGATTTCATTGATTTGATACTGCCTTTAAAATATTAGATTTTAAGGACAAGGAAAAAGCAATTGATGCAAGAAAAACAAGGCAATAAGAAACTCCAGAGAAACCAAAAAGCTATAAAAGGAAGGGAATATAATCGTAACATATGAATCCACTTTGCAATTAATAATGCACAAAGTTCATAATGTAATGTGGTTTAGTGATCTTCCAAGCTTTGGAATTAATCAGAAATAAATCAGAAAATATTTAGTTATGATTATGGAATAGAATGCCAATGCTGTCAAACTTGGCAATATAAAAGTAAAATATAAAAGAGAATTTAGGAGGTGGAAGGGAGGGATGATGGGTAAATGGAAACATAGGAGGTGTTACAATCTCATATTATGAGCTAAGGAAACATTTTCTCCATATTTAATGGAACAAGAAGTAGAATTCCAATTATATAGTCTAAGGTGACAAAAAGTAATTAACATGGGAGCTGAAAATAGTCAGATGTAGAGAGGGAGAGTCCGGGTGAGGGAGTTAAATCTTAACTCCCACAATGGGAAGTCAATAGATAATACCAAAAATGAATAAATATGCTGTAAACATATTATTAAGAGAGATGAAGTTTAAAAATAGCTAGAAGAACTAATAAGAGAAACAATTAGAAGTGGTGTTTTCCAGGGAATGTGTTGCTGGGCTGTGGTGTGAGAGTGTTGTTGCCTCTTGACTATTTAATTTAAAAATCAGCAGATTTAAATGTTGTTTTTACAACAGTTTGCAAACACAATTTGAAATTTTGGTAATTTAATAACCTACAAGGTACCTTTTCCCTGTTTTCACAGTGAAGTTCATTTTAAAGCTAAATGTACATTGTTTTTAATTGCCTGTCAGTCGGGTTCGCTCCTGCCACTGACCTTCTCTTGTGATGGATAATTGAGAACTGACTCTGTAAAGGGACAGAGAGCTTAAAATAACTGCTGTACAAGTGAATGGCACTGCACTGTGATGGGATAACTAATTCCCAATACAGAATACTTTCACAATGACATTTCCCCCCTGACACCTGCTTTTCAATGACAAGGAGGTATCTCAAAGGGGAGTAAGTGGCTCATGGAGTGGTTGGTGACATATCCTGCCCCTTTTGCTGACACTGACAGGCCCCCCCCCCATGCTGGAGCCTGCCTGCTGTGTGGACCATGCCTCTCCACAGCACAACTTTACATAATTAAACCTGACCAGAATTACCCTCATTATGGCCCATCTCCTGATAACTTCCAAGCCACTTGGTTCCCAGGATCCTGTTGTAACAAGGAGTTCCAGTTCTATATTTGGCTTTTAACAAGTGAGGCACCATTCCCAAATTGCAGAAATGGACAAATAAAAGACACAGGTGCAAATCAATCCAAAAGTAGAGACTAGAAAAGGTAATTGAGAAAAGCCATGTGCTTTTAATTTTGTGGTATGACACTGAAGGATATTCACCATTTCCTAAGTAATTCTGTCTTTGGAGTTTGTGCAATGTCCAAGGTTCTTAATTGGGTGGAAGTCACCATTTTTCATCTCTAATAGGAAAGTGCCGGAAATAACTTTGTGGTCCTTAGCCTCCCACCCTGGTTTCTGGATGAGGTGTCAGAGCCCACAGAGTTAAAAGTAAGCTGGCCTTCCTACCCATCCACGACTGCAGACCAAGCTCCCTGCGTTACGTCCCTGCACTTGCTTGGACCTTTATTACTTGTTTAGCAATCGTGCTGTTAGAAAGCCAGAAAAGATGGATGGAAATGCTTCATGTTTTCAGCTGCGCTCTTCCAAGGAGCTGAGTAACCATGATGACTATGAACGCTAGGAGCAAAGGGTTTCTCTCCCCCCTGCAACACGGTATTTTGTATAAAAACAGTGAACAGCACATTGATATGCTAGAAAGTCAGAGAGTGAGTGTTGTGGAAAGGCAGCACAACTGTGTGGTGACATCCACAGAGCTGGAAGCCAGATGGACCTGCTGCCGACCTGTGTTTGGCTTGGGCATGTGTCCCTCTGTGAGTCTTGCCACGAGGGTGGCATCGGCAGGAGCTGGAAGACACCTCCGTGGTCCCAGCACTTCAATGGAACAACAGAAGCAGTGGGTGACTGTGGGACACTTCGGTGCATGTCTAAGTGGAGTTATTGCCTACACACGTTTGCCCAGGCCGTGCTGCCCCAGGGAAAGCTGAGCATGACAACCGGCAGGCTTGGACAGACATGGAGCCTGGGATGCGAAGGTCTTCCTAGGTGCCCTGCTGAAAACTGCTCCAGCATCTAGCCTCCCTGTGGACTGGGAAATGTGCCTGTGAGGGGCCACCTCTGGGGACTGCATGAGGCATCACTGAGCTGATTCTGGGAGGACTGAGACTGGGGCCAGGCCCTGTTCCACCCCTGCCGCCTGGGTAAGGGCAGGGCTGGCAATGTCAGCTGCCACCTGCCGCTCCCAGGGAGGGGCGGCCCTTCTCCCTGGGCACAGCCAGCACCCTCTCAGAGGGCTGACTGGAAGATGGGTCTGAGCATCTAGTTACTGCAGCCAATGGCAAGGAAATAGGCCAGGAGATAAAGGAACCCCCTCCTGGCACTGTCTGGGGTGAAAGAAAAAATCTGGGACTCCCAGGATGTTCTGGGGCGGGGGAAGCTTTCCCCTTTATCATTTAATTGTTTTAAAAAAATATTTGCTTTTAATATGGAAGGAATACATGCCTATTATAGAAAATTGAGAAAACACAAAATTACTGACACCAACATGTTCTTTTAATTTTTTATTTAAATTCATTGTAGTTAACATATAGTGTATGATTAGTTTCAGATGTAGAATTCAGGTATTCGTCAGTTGCATACAACACCCAGTGCTCATTCCATCACGTGCCTCCGTAATGCCCATCCCCCAGTGACCCCCTCCCCCATACCCTCCCCCGTAGCAACCCTCAGTTTGTTTCTTAGAGTTAAGTCTCCTGTGGTTTGTCTCCCTCTCTGATTTCCTCTTATTTTATTTTTCCCTCCCTTCCCCTATGATTCTCTGCCTTATTTCTTAAATGAGTGAGATCATGTAATTGTCTTTCTCTGATGGACTTATCTTGCTCAGCATAATACTTTCTAGTTCCATCCATGTCATTGCAAATGGTAGGATTCCATCCTTTGTGATAGCTGAATAGTATTCCATCATATATATAGACCACATCTTCTTTATCCTTTCATCTGTTGTTGGACATCTGGGCTCTTTCCACAGTTTGGCCATTGTGGACATTACTGCTAAAAACATTGGGATGCAGGTGCCCCATTAATGAGTGTTTTTTTTTCCCCCAAGATTTTATTTATTTATTTGACAGAGAGAGATTACAAGTAGGCAGAGAGAGATGAGGAAGCAGGCTCCCTGCTGAGCAGAGAGCCCGATGCGGGCCTCGATCCCAGGACCCTGAGATCACGACCTGAGCCGAAGGCAGAGGCTTTAACCCACTGAGCCACCCAGGCGCCCTAATGAGTGTTTTTGTATCGTTTGGGTAAATTCCTGGAAGTGCAATTGCTGGGTCGTAGGGGAGCTCTATTATTTATTTATTTATTTATTTATTTATTTATTTATTTATTTATTTATTATTTATTTTAAAAAAGATTTTATTTATTTATTTGACACAGTGATAGCGATCACAAGTAGGCAGAGAGGCAGGCAGAGAGGGGGGGGGAAGCAGGGTTTCCATTGAGTGGAGAGCCCGATGCGGGCCTCGGTCCCAGAACCCTGAGATCATGACCTGAGCCGAAGGCAGAGGCTTTAACCCACTGAGCCACCCAGGCACCCTATTTTTATTATTATTATTATTTGCCCCAGGGGTACAGGTCTGTGAATCATCAGTCTTACACAATTCACGGCACTCACCATAGCACAAACCCTCCCCAATGTC
>LNAC01000467.1:577645-588405 GCA_002007465.1 Ailurus styani | reverse complement strand
TTTTGAGGGGGTGTTCTCTGTGCCTCCTGGATTTTGATGCTTGTTACCTTCACCAAATTAGGGAAATTCTGTACTATAATTTGCTTCCATATACGTTCTGCCCCCCCTTCTTCTTCTGGGATCCCAATTATTCTAATATTGTTTTGTCTTATGCTATCACTTATCTCTCGAATTCTCCCCTTATGGTCCAGTAGTTGTTTGTCTCTGTTTTCCTCTGGCTCCTTATTATCTGTTTTTTTTTTGTCTTCTAAATCACTAATTCTGTCTTCTGCCTCATTTATCCTAGCAGTAAGAGCCTCCATTTTCAATTGCACCTCATTAATAGCTTTTTTGATTTCAGCTTGGTTAGATTTTAATTCTTTTATTTCTCCAGAAAGGGTTTTTATTTCTCTAGAGAGGGATTCTCTATTATCTTCCATGCTTTTTTTGAGCCCAGCTAGCACCTTGATGATCGTCATTCTGAACTCTAGTTCTGTCATATTACTAATGTCTGCATTGATTAGGTCCCTAGCCGTCGTTACTGCGTCTTGTTCTTTTTATTGTGGTGATTTTTTTCTGCCTTGTCATTTTATCCAGATAAGAATAGATGGATGAGAGAACAAAATACTAAAGGGTAGCAACGACCCTAGAAAAATATACACTAACCAAATGAGAAGAGACCCAAAACTGAGGAGAGAAGGACGAGGGGGAAAAAAAAGAAAAAAGAAGAAATAAATCTATATCTATATCTGAATCTGTATCTATAGCTATATCTATATTTGTATATCTATCTCTGTCTCTGTATATCTATTTCTGTCTCTGTATATCTATATCTAAATCTATATCTATATCTATTAGACCAGTGAATTGAACAGACCCTATATGTATACAAAAAGTAAGGTTAAATACAATAAAGGGATAAAATATGACTATAACAATGAAAATTATAAAAGATTTTTAAAAAGGTATTAATAAGATAAAATAGTTAAAAAACATTAAAATAGGAAAGAGGAAAACATTTAAAAGAAAAGAGTAAGAAAAAGAATACAATTAGGGCGCCTGGGTGGCTCAGTAGGTTAAAGCCTCTGCTTTCGGCTCAGGTCATGATCTCAGGGTCCTGGGATCGAGGCCCGCATCGGGCTCCCTGCTCGGCTGGGAGCCTGTTTCCCCCTCTCTCTCTGCCTGCCTCTCTGCCTACTTGTGATCTCTCTCTCTGTGTGTCAAATAAATAAATAAAATCTTTTAAAAAAAGAATAAAATTAAAAGAATTTAACTTTGAAAGACTAAAGGATCATGGGGAAAAGCCATGAATTCTATGTGTTGGTTTCCCCCAGCTCTGGAGTTCCACAATTCTCAGTGATTGGTGAACTTAATCTTGGCTGGATGTTCTTGCTGATCTTCTGGGGGAGGGGTTGTTGCTGTGATTTTCAAGTGTCTTTGCCGGATGTGGAATTTCGCCACGTTGGCTTGGGGCCAGGCTAAGTAATCAGCTCGGGTTCACTCTCGGGAACGTCTGTTCCCTGAAGGCTTTCCATACAGCTTTGGAGGACAGGAATGAAAATGGCAGCCTCCTAATCTCTGATCCGGAGGAACTGAGAGCTTGGGACCCCACTCCTTATTGTGTCCTCAGAGAAAAGCAGTCAGTCCTTCCTGGAGGAGCCGAGAGCTCGGGGCCTCACTCCTCAGTGCTTCCTCAGAGAAGAACAGTCCTTCCCTCCCCTCTCCTTGGTCTCCATCTGCACTCCGAGCTCACCCAGCCTGTGATCAAGCATCTTTATTTCTGGCGCATGGCCCCATTTAGAATCTCCAAACCTGGCAGATTCCTGCAGCCACTCCTGTGCCACTCCTCCTCCGGAGGAAGGTAAGTCTCTCCCGATCTGCCACCCGTGGGGTTCCCACTCACAGAGCAGTGGCCTGACTGTGCTTTAGATCACGGCCCAAGGTAACACCAAGTTGAGAGACACCTTCTCAGCTCGGCTCCGTCTCTCCTGTCAGCTTCTTCTCTTTGATACCTGGGAGCTCTGTCGTGCTCAGACACCCCTGGTCTCTCTGTGTCCCCCGTGGGTCCTGAGACCACACTGTCCCTGCGAGGGCTTCACCCCCCACTTAGCCTCTGTGGTGATGTCCCTCAGTGGAGCAGACTTCTAAAAGTTTTGATTTTGTGCTCCGCTGCTCTACTGCTTCCCGGGAGCCGGCCCCTCGCCCAGGGTCTATCTTCCCGTTGCTTCAGATTCACTTCTTCGAACGTCCTACCTTCCGGAAAGTGGTCGATTTTCTGTTCCTAGAATTCCTGTTCTTCTCTTCAATCTCCTGTTGAATTTGTAGGTGTTCAGAGTGGTTTGATAACTATCTGGGTGAAGTCTTGGGACCTGAAGATAATCAGTTTCCTACTCCACCGCCATCTTGCTCCTCCTCCGGGGAGCTCTATTTTTAACTTTCTTTTTTTTTTTTTTTTAGTTATCAAGGGCTTTTTATTTTTATTTATTTATTTTTTCAGTGATCCAAGATTCAGATTCATTGTTTATGCATTGCATGGAGCACTGGGTGTAGTGCATAAAGTATTTTTAACTTTTGAGAGCTGGTATCCAAAATCTCTAAAGAACTTATTAAACTCAACAACCCAAAATAAAAAAATCCAGTCAAGAAATGGGCAGGCAACATGAACAGACATTTCTTCAAAGAAGAAACCAACATGTTCTTTTTTTTTAATATGTTAATCGCTGATATTTAGAAACCAACATATTCTTAAGAAATATTTAACACTAAGCATCCTTCTGATTTATCTCAGTAAGATTTTAGTGTCAAGGCCATTAATGGAGGCATTGTGAAATAACTCAAGAAGATATCCTTCTGTCCTGATTCTGCCAGGCATGGAACTTTTGTGTTCCTTAAAAGCTTGAAATAATACAACAGGGTAAAACCCACAACAATTTCTTTTTTTTTTCCTTAATAAAAGCACTTAAATATTTATATTCTCTCTGAATTCAGCTATTGCCACCTCCTGTTGGTTTCCATGTGTTGGGTTCATTTCACTTTTTAAATCAGTCTTTAATTTCTCTTCGAATAGTGATTAGGATTTTATTCTTCAAATTGCATAATTGGTTTTTATTTTAAACTCCCGTTATTTGTTTTTAATTTTCTTTTATTGTCCTTAAACTGTGGTACAAATGAGTCATCCAATAAAATCATTAGTGATTTCTTTGAAAACTGCATACGATTATTTTCCACAACTGTGTGATTATTATTCTGAGCTACAGGGAAGTCTTTGTCTTCAGGAAGCAGTTTGCTATACAGTTACTAATTTACAACTTATTTATTACATTTCACAGACCCTGTTCTTTTTCTGTACTTGATCTGTCCAAGGCTGAGAGAGGTGTTCACCTCTGATAACTCTCGATGTACACTTAATCTCTCCTTGTATTTCCAATCATTTCCTTAATATAATACCTGCTAATTAGGGTTGATGACAACTGTTTCTTCTGTGTACACCACAGATCTTCTTAGTTTCAAAGCCCCTCTTTAGCCATGGGATGCTTTTCTGTCTTGCATCTGGGTCTGGTGACAGTAATGACATAAAGGTGTGGAGATTGGACCACTGCCCTGGTTTTCCATGCCCTCACTGTTATGGGCTTGTTCCTTCTATGCCCGTGGCCTTGTCCCCTCCTGGGGCTCCCGCAGGGTCAGAGGAGACACTGTCCGGCCCAGTGACAGGCACTGACGGGCTTGGCCCGTGAAAATCTCTGGACACTGAACGTTACCGTTAAATTGCACAGAGCAGACTGGTTTCTGCCCACACCCTGAAGGAGAGCCCCCAGTTGAACCTGATCCCAAACAAGAGTTATGTACTTAGTGTTTTAAAGTGATGAAACTTTGAGGTTGTTCAAGCAGCATTATGTCAACGAAAGTCTAAGGCTTGATGCTCTCATTTTATTAGAAAGACCTTTGTCACAGACTGTCGAAATATTTAGGTCAGTTTTCTTGTTAGGAGAGTAAATTCCCCCAGATTCAAAGCTTGTATCAAAGAGCTCCAGACACACTGAATTTTTAGATGTGTTTTTTATTTTTGACTCATTAACTACTTCATAAGTGAAACTAGTGTTTAAGAGAATCAGTTGGCTTAATTTAAGTTACATCGACTGATAAAAGAACAATGAAGGGATGACTCTAACTTTACGTGACTCTTCCATGGAATAACGGTGCCTGCGAATCAGGTTCACATCCACAGGGAAATTTAGGATTTCGAAATCGTAACTTTCATGTCCTCAATATTCCTTTAAACTAAGAGACTATAAGCAGCATGTCCTGCGCAGAAGCCACCCTCTGATGGCAGCAAATCCATGTGCTGCCCCTGAGAAGAGGACGGACCGGAGTGACCCCAGTGCCGCCCACGGTCAGTGAGGCTCCCTCGCGCCCTCAGGCCTGGGAAGGGGTGGCAGGGCTCTCCCCCCACCGTGGTGCTGTCCCTGCAGCTCGGTGTGTGCAGGACTGGCAGGGGTGACTCTGATGTTCCCCACATATCCACGTGGACTTTATTTTAACTTTAGAACCATTTTCACGAATTCCTCTAATTTGTTTTAGGTTTAACAAAACATTTTACAGATCAAAATAATTCATTTGCTCTCCTCCCTGCCAACAACTCTCCTGTCTCATGCCTGCATGTCCCCACTTCCTTCCTGTCAAACGCCGCTGTATGCCTAAGCCCGTCTTACAAAAGGAGGGAAAAGGTGTTCTGCTGACGTGGCTGGGCCCTGTGATTTGTCACCCACCGTGGGGGAGACCGCAGGCGTGCCGGGGGCGCAGGGGGAGTCCCACGGCGGACGGCGCACAGTGGGGCTGGCTGGCACTGCCGGCTGGGGGAAGGCGTGCATGTCGTCCGGCTCCTGGTGGTCTCAGCCACACACATTCTGGCTCATTGTGGGGGCAGGGGTCCCGCAGAAGGGCTGGGATGGCCCGCGTTGTCTGCAGAGACATGGTAACCCACAGGTTCTGAGCTCCTCCGAGCCCGTGGCACCCTCGCCTGCCTCGTGGCTGTGGATGGCCAAGAAGCTGGATGGAACCGGAGGTCAGATGGCCTGGGGGCCCTTTTCAAAGTGAGATGAAAGCTCTCCAATGGGGAAGAGCTTGTTATGTTTCTCTGGTGTGAACATTATCAGCAGAGAGTCACTGGTCCCCGCTGGGACTCCTCGTGTCCAGCCAGGCTGTGGGTCAGATTAGCGGCTGATTTGGAGGCGAAGGTGTTTATTTTTGCCAGCCCATGTCTGAGTCTGCGGTGGGGACCAGCAGAGATAACCCAGGTGGGGAAAGCACCTTCTATCCCCTTGTCCCACACTTTACACCGCTGTTCTCTTCCCGAACTTGCGGTTGAGGTTGGCAGGGTAGAGTCTCGGTGTAACCCGTGGGACTCAGCAGCAAGACGACGAAGAACCAGTGGATTTAAAACCACCAAAGGTAAGCCTGTGGCTGGTTTACAATTTATTTGGAAAGTATTTCTAGGCCCCTCTCACGGCCTCATCCACCAGTGCTTCTAAAAGCTAGAGCAGCGGCCGGCCGCGATGCATGAATGAAAGGCGCGCTGTTAGCGTCATGTCACTTGAAGCTAATTTTAAGTGGGTTGCTTGTAGCCTCTGGCCTTTAGCTCAGTGTTCTACTGCTTCTAGCAGGTTTGGCCGGGTTCCTGCCGCAGCGCCGCTGACATCATCTCGTGGTTGCTTTTCTCCTTCATCTCACAACCGGAGGTGCGCCCAGAACACAGGCGGACAAGTCGCTGTGTGGGAAAGCGCCAGCGTGACCTCAGTGCGCCCTGGTCCTCCCCGGCGTGCCCACGCTCCAGCGCTGGACACGGACACCTGCGTTTTCCCACCCCGAGCACTTCCGCCGCACCAGCTGGTGGTCCTACGATTTAACTCATTTCCGACACCATCTACCTGGAGCTGGGGTCAGATCCCACAGATTCGGGGCTCAGTCCCCGGAGACGCCCTCACTTCAGACACCAATCACAAAGAACAGATCGCCCGGTTCCGTGAGACGGGGCTACAAATCGGGGGCTCCCAGGACCCCTTCCCAGGTTTGACTAATCTGCAGGATTAGGTCACAGAAGACAGAGGGGTTTATGGGTTTAGGAAAAGATGGGGTGAAGACACAGAAGAGGAGCTGATGAAGAGACGCGTAGGGTGAGCTCCGGCAGGGTCCCAAGCCCAGGAGCTCCTGTCCCGTGGACCTGGGGTGCGTGACCGCCTCAGGGTGGATGCATTCACCCCCAGAAGCTCCCAGAACCCTGGACTATTGGGACTTTATGGAGACTTCCCCACACAAGTGTAATCATCACCAACTCCATTTCCAGCCCCGTCTTCTCTCTGGAGGATGGGAGTGGTGCTGAACTGTCCAAGCTTCGAATTGTGGCTTGGTCTTCNCCCAGGAGCTCCTGTCCCGTGGACCTGGGGTGCGTGACCGCCTCAGGGTGGATGCATTCACCCCCAGAAGCTCCCAGAATCCTGGACTATTGGGACTTTATGGAGACTTCCCCACACAAGTGTGATCATCACCAACAACTCCATTTCCAGCCCCGTCTTCTCTCTGGAGGACGGGAGTGGTGCTGAACTGTCCAAGCTTCAAATTGTGGCTTGGTCTTCTGGCCAGCAGCCCCCATCCAGGAGCCATGCAGGAGCCCACCAGAGTCCCCTCCTTAGAACACAAGATGCTCGAAGTGCTCTCATCACTCAGGGGAATTTCAAGGGTTTCAGGAGCCCCGTGCTGGGAAGCACGTATTCTGTCCCCGATCTGCTTTCAGAAATAGTCTGCTCATCTCGGGAGGCTCGTCCACAGGGAGGAACTCAAGCCTGCCAACCCCCTGGGTCCTCATGGTGGCTTTTGTGTTACAAGTCTTGCTTCTGCTTTTTAAAGCATTTCTCCCAAATGCTTATCAATAATTCCCTTTGACTACATAGACCATTGAGCAGAACAACTTCCCTAGCCACAAAATGAATCACTGTTTCTTGGCAAAAGTCAGTGAAAAAACAAATCTGAGATGTTAATAACACAAGCCAAATTCAGATAGTGGTGAAAATTATAATCACTAACACATTCTTAAGGACTAATAATACGAAAGATACAAAATATTAAAACAGATATGTTGTAGTCAAGTAAGGGGCAGGAAAGAGGGAAGAATAATTATGAGTATTATTTTGAGGAATAGATTTTTTTTAAATAAAGGCTTTCCTCTTAATAAGACTGTCATTACGGAAATCTGCTGACAAATGCTAGCCTTCAGTCTCTGTATGTAAGACACAGAAACCACATGCATGCAAAAGTCAGTGAAAAAACAAATCTGAGATGTTAATAACACAAGCCAAATTCAGATAGTGGTGTGAAAATTATAATCACTAACACATTCTTAAGGACTAATAATACAAAAGATACAAAATATTAAAACAGATATGTTGTAGTCAAGTAAGGGGCAGGAAAGAGGGAAGAATAATTATGAGTATTATTTTGAGGAATAGATTTTTTTTAAATAAAGGCTTTCCTCTTAATAAGACTGTCATTACGGAAATCTGCTGACAAATGCTAGCCTTCAGTCTCTGTATGTAAGACACAGAAACCACATGCATGTTTATGGAAGTTTTGTACAAATCTCTAATCTGGGATGAGCATTGAATACTGTAGGAAAGGGTAACCTTTCGTTCAAATGATCAAATGATTAGTGTTAATAACAAGCACAAACAAAACCCTTGTGAACCCATACGCTACGAGTTCTTCCTCGTTGCAAACATGAACGTACGATGTTTAACTCTGACGGGAGGGAGCAGGGTGAGCTGTTTTCCCGAGAGACTCGAAGTAGGATCTGGGAAGAGATTCGCATCACCCGAAGCCTAAGCCCCATCCCAGCTGGTTTCTGGGAAAGCTCTTGGCCTCCCCTCCCAAGCAGGGTGGGCATTTAACTCCCATTACAGGGAACCAATAATTCTATCTATTGTCCTTTAATGACCCCACGAAAGATCTACAGAAAGGTCATGAGAGGGAAGTACCTTCCATCCAATATTCTATCCAATGGTATCTTGCAGGTGTTAAACTTTGGAGCAACTGACATTGGAAAAACCAACCAGTTGTCAGAGCGATTGGTGAATTTCAGCATCCAGTATGAGGTTCGAAGGCGAACACTGGGTGGCAGAGGGACCCTCACTGTCTGTTTTTCCAGCAGGAGCACACCTCCCCACCCCCGGGCCCCAGGATGAAATGAAAATGTGCAGTCAGCCAAGGAAGTGGGTGGGGTCACGAGAAGTAGGTGTACCTCCCAGACATACTTCAAGTGAAATTCTACTTTAAACAAACCCAGGAGAGACCACCGATTCCGCCGTGTTTGCCTCTGTCCTCCCCGATCTTCTCTCAGATCCGGTGATGAGAGGCATCCCCGTTTCAGGCCAAGACGAAGGACACACGGGGCTCCTGTCCAGGCACAGCCTTCCCCGAACGAACGGTGCCAGCTGCAGAAGAGCCGTGCTGGTCGAATCCTCTCCCCTCAGCCCTTCCGGGCACACGGCCCGCAGCTCCTCACCCATGCCCACCACTCCCTGGGCCCTCCACCCACTGTCCTCTCCTCCCTCACGGTACTTCCCTGCGAACACCCGCTTCCGACACAGAAAGTTGGGGCTCTGATGTGAGTGGGTGCGGGTTCAAGTGACACATTTTGGTTTGAACAGCTGTTCATGAAGCCACCTATGCTCCTGCTCACTGGAGGTGTTGGCAGAGTCTAGTTCCCGTGGGGCAGGCCTGGGCTCCCCTGTTCTTGCTGCCTGTCCAACGGGCACCACGGCGGCCCCCGGAGGCCCACCTGCATGGCTGGTTGGGATCCTCTTCTGTTCGGAACCCTCCTTCTCTCGGGCCATCTCTGACTCCTTCCCTGCCCGCAGAGACTCATGCAGCAAGGTCAGATGAGGTGAGCAAGACGGTCCCGGGTAACGCCCTACCTATTTAAGATCAGCAGCTCTACGCCCACCTGCACACCGAATTCCCACGTACCATGTAGCACCTCCATCTGCAGGTCCTGGGCCTGGGGTCAGGATGAGGACGTCTTTGGGGCCGCGTTGTTCTGCCTTCCGTAACCCTTAGGTGAATGATGGGGTAAATGAAAATGCATTCAGATCCAGAAAGGGGAACCGGAAGACCCCGGCACAGGACCTTTTTCTATACTGATTTGGCTTTTTTTTCCCTACTGTTCTCATGAAGAAAACCGCTATGTGACCTTCAGGAAGTTGCTTCTTGACTTTTCTCTATTGTTCTTCTGTTTTCAGTTTCATTGATTTCTACTCTTTGATTTCCTTCCTTCTGCTCAATTTGAGCTTGTTTTGCTTTTCTTTTCCTGATTGTTGAAGTGACTTGGGACTTTTCTTCTTTCCTGGTAGATGCATTGGTGCTACAAATTCCCCCCTCAGCACTGCCGTAATGGTTTTCCACAAATTTTGGTTATGTGTATTTTTATTTTCATTCACGTCGATGTTTCTTATATACATATATATATACACACACATACACATATATATACACACACATACACATATATAATTTGTTATTATATGTATATATATATTTATAAATAAATAATATATGTGTTATCGATTTCAATTGTACTTAGTTAACATAGTGCCATATTGGCTCCTGGAGTAGAATTCACCGACTCATCACTGACATGCAGCACCTGGTGTTCACCGTAACAAGGGCCCTCCTTCATGTCCACCCCCAGTCTAGCGCATCCCCCATCCATCTCCCTCCGTAAACCCTCAGTTTGTCCTCTGTCTTTAAGAATCTCTTATGGTGGGAAGCCTGGGGGGCTCAGTGGGTTAACCATCTGTCTTTGGCTCAGGTCGTGATCCAAGAGTCCTGGGATCGAGTCCTGTATCGGGCTCCTTGCTCCATGTGGAACTGGCTTCTCCCTCTGTCTGCCTCTCTCTTTCATTCTCTCTGACAAATAAATAAGTAAATTTTTTTTTAAAAAAAGAGTCCCCTATGGTGTATTTCCTCTTTCTTTTTTCTCTTTTCCCCCTTCCCATATGTTCTTCAGTTTTCCTTCTTAAATTCCACATATGAGTGAAAGCATATGGTATTTGTCTTTCTCCAACTGACTTATTTCACTTAGCATAATCCACTCTGGCTCCATCCATGTTGTTGCAAATGGTAATGTTTCATTTTTTGATAGGTGTGTAATATTTCTGTGTGTGTGTGTGTGTGTGTGTGTGTGTATGTATACACATCTTCTTTATCCATTCATCTGTCCATGTACATCTGGGCTCTTTCCATAATTTGGCTACTGTTATTAATGCTGCCATAAATTTTGGGGTGCATATGCCCTTGCAAATCAATATTTTTGTATATTTGGGTAAATACCTAGTAGTGCAATTTCTGGGTCATAGGGTAGCTCTATTTTCAACTTTTTGAGGAACCTCCAGACTGTTTTCCAGAGTGGCTACACCTGCTTGCATTCCCACCAACAGTGTAAGAGGGTTTCCCTTTCTCCGCATCCTCACCAACATCTGTCATTTCCTGACTTGTTAATTTTAGCCATTCTGATTGCTGTGAGGTGGTATCTCACTGTGGTTTTGATTTGTATTTCCCTGATGCAGGGAATGTGTGACGTGGAGCANGCTGTGAGGTGGTATCTCACTGTGGTTTTGATTTGTATTTCCCTGATGCAGGGAATGTGTGACGTGGAGCATTTTTTTTTTTAAAGATTTTATTTATTTATTTGACACAGAGAGAGATCAGATCACAAGTAGGCAGAGAGGCAGGCA
>LNAC01000467.1:521772-577594 GCA_002007465.1 Ailurus styani | reverse complement strand
CAGGACCCTGAGATCATGACCTGAGCCGAAAGCAGAGGCTTTAACCCACTGAGCCACTCAGGCGCCTGGAGCATTTTTTTTTTTATGTGTCTGTTGGCCATTTGGATGTCTTCTCTGGAGAAGTGTCTGTTTATGTCTTCTGCCCATTTCTTAATTAGATTATTTGTTTTTGGGTGTTGAGTTTGATAAGTTCTCTATAGATTTTTGGATACTAATCCTTTATCAGCTATGTCATTTTCAAATATCTTCTCCCATTCCATAGGCTCCCTTTTAGTTTCGTTGATTGTTTCTTTTGTCGTGCAGAAGTTTTTATCTAGATGAAATCCTAGCTGTCCATTTTTGCTTTTGTTTACCTCTTCTCTGGCAATGTTTCTAGTAAGAAGTTGCTGCAGCTGAGGTTGAAGAATTTTCTGCCTCTTTTCTCAAGGATTTTGATGGATTCCTGTCTCACATGTAGTTCTTTCACTTATTTTGAATTTATTTTTGTCTTTGATGTAAGAAAGTGGTCCAGTTCATTCTTCTGTATGTTGCTGTCCAGTTTTTCTGACAGCATTTGCTGAAGACAAATATCCATTGGATATTCTTTCTTGCTCTGTTGAAGATTAGTTGATCATATAGTCGTGGGTCCATTTCTGGGCTCTCTATTCTGTTCCATTGGTCTATGTATCTGTTTTTGTGCCAGTACCATGCTATCTTGATAATTACAGCTTTGTAATAGAGCTTGAAATCTGGAACCTAAAGACACCTGCATATTGAAAGTGAGGGAATGAAGAACCATCTGTCATGCAAATGGATGTCAAAAGAAAGTCAGAGTAGCCACACTTATATTAGATAAACTAGATTTCAAAACAAAGACTGTAACGAGAAATGGAGAAGGGCACTGTATCATAATTAAGGGGTCTATCCATTAGGAAGATCTAACAATTATAAATATTTATGCCCCCAACTTGGGAGCACCCATATATAAATCAATTAACAATAAACAAAGAAACTCGTTGATAATAATGCAATAACGGTAGGGGACTTGAATATCCTGCTCACAGTCATGAACAAATCATCTAAGTGGAAGACCAACAAGGAAACAAGGGCTTTGAATGACACACTGGATCAGATGGACTTCACAGATATATGTATTCAGAGCATTTCATTTTAAAGCAGTAGAATACACATGGAACATTCTCCAGAATGGATCATGTCCTGGGTCACAAATCAGGCCTCAACTGGTACAAAGATATTGAGATCAGACTGTGCCTATTTTCTGCCAAAATACATGAAACTCGCAGTCAACCACAAGAAAAAATTGGGGAAGACCACAAATACATGGAGGTTAAAGAGCATTCTACTAAAGAATGAATGGGTCAACCAGGAAATTAAAGAAGGATTTCAAAAATACATGGAAACAAATGAAACGAAACATGACAGTTCAGAACACTTGGGAGGCAGCAGAGGTGGTCCTAACAGGCCTTCCTCAGAAACAAAAAAAGTCTCAAATATACAGCATAACCTTACACTTAAAGGAGCTAGAAAAGGAACAGCAAATAAAGCCTAAAGCCAGCAGAAGGAAAATAATAAAAATTAGAGCAAAAATAAACAACATAGAAACAAACAAACAAACAAAAAACAGTAGAAGAGATCAATGAAACTAAGAGCTGGTTTTTCAAAAGAATTAATAAAACTGAAAAACCCCTAGCCTGACTTATCAAAAAGAAAAGAGAAAGGGCCCAAATAGATAAAATAATGAATGAAAGAGGAGGAATCACAAACACCACCACAGAAATACAAACAACTGTAAAAGAATATTGTGACCAATTATCTGCCAACGAACTAGGCAATCTGGAAGAAATGGATAAATTCCTAGAAACCTACAAAGTACTAAAACTGAAACAGGAAGTAGAAAATTTGAACAACCTGATAACCAGCAAAGAAATCAAATTAGTAATAAAAAAAATCTCCCAACAAATGAAAGTCAAGGGCCAGATGGCTTCCCAGGAGAATTTTATCAGACTTTTAAAAAAGAGTTAATAGCTATTCTTCTCAAACTTCAAAAAAAAAAAAAAACAAAAAGAAAGAAAAAAGAAATGAAAGGAAAACTTCCAAACTCATTCTACAAAGCAAGTTCCATTTTTCAAAGAGAATTCTCTTGAGCAACTTACGAAAAACATGAAGCAACATGACCAGTGAGGTTTAACCCAATAATGCAAAGTTGGTTTTTACTTAAAAACCAGTTAATATAATTCACTGTCTTAACAGAATAACGGTCACAAAGAATATGATCTTCTCAAGAGATGCAGAAAAGACCTTTCACGAAATTCATCCGCTGTTTATGTTACAAGCAGCCAGCAAGCTAAGAAGAGAAAGGAGCTTCCTCAGTCTGAGCAAGGGCCTCTATGACATCAACACATGTTGTAATTAAAGGCGAAACGGGAACAGGTGCCCTTCTGAAGCGGGGAACGGGGCGTGTTGGCCCTCTTCACTGCTTACACTACTGGATTCTACCTGCAAAGACAAGACACCGTGCTCAGCAAACGTAGGATCAGCATAGGGATGGGGAAATGAAGCAGTGTAACAGAACAGTGAGGCTGGAAATAGACACAGACCCACAGAGCCAACTTACTATTTGAAAAAGGTGCTAAAGTCATTCAGTGACATCGAACTAGGGGCCTATCAGCATGGATAAAAATGAAACTCAAATTCTGCTTCCTATCAATCTTGAATATTCATTGAGATTGATCATAGACCTAAACTTAGAGGCTATATAATTTCCAGAGGAAATCCTAAGAGAGTATCTTCATGACCCGAATGCGTACAAAAATTTCCTAGAAAAGACACCAAGATAAGAAATAAAAAATTATGTAAAATTATAATTTTGATTCAATTATAATTTAATTTAATTATATAATTATAATTTTATGTAAATTATAATGATAAATTATAACCAAAAAGAACCTCTAGTTCATCAAAATACATCATAAACAGACTCAGTAAGTAGGGCAGAGACCAGGAAAAATACTTGCACGAGATACGTCTGATAAAGAGGCCAGTATCCATAACATGGAAGGCATTTTCACAGCATATCCATAAAAAACAAATAACTTCATGCAAAAAATCAAACAACTTGAGGTGGCATTTAACAATCATCACTTGGCCAGTAATTCCACGAAAAGACGTTCAACATCATTTTTTACACCAGGGACATGCAAATCACAACCATATTAAGAACACCACACGGACTTTAGAAGAGCAAAACTTAAAAGACGACAAGACCAGCCGAGAAGCAGGCGCCCTGACAGCTCCCGGGCTCCGCCCTGGGGAGGTGGAGAACGTGCAGCCTCCTGCAGACGTTTTGGCAGTTCCAAGTAGAACTCACGACACACTCAGCCGCGGTACTGTTGCATGTTCACCCACAAGAAGTAAACATTTATTCTGGCAGGAGGCCTTGCCCAAAGCTCACAACAGCTTGATTCATAATAGCCTCTACCAGGAACGACCCAAATGTTCACAACGAGAACAGTGGGCAGACCGACTGCGTGTGTTCACACAAAGGACGGAGAAAGGGGCAGCGAAGCTGCAGCCTGCTTCCCCATGGGGCAGCGTGGGCGCAGCTGACCACCGCAGGAGGGTGCAGACCTCTCCAGCAGGTAAGCCTCGTGGACTGTGACAAAAATCAGAGCAGTTGCTCTGTGGAGGAGGAGGGATGGCTGTGAGGCAGAGGAGGGAATTTTCGGAGGCGCCGGGAATGCTCAATATTTTTATCGGTTCATGGGTGCGTGCAGCTGTCAAGCTCCATCAAATTATACACTTAGGATTTGTGCACTTCACTGTATGTAAATTGTAAGCAAAAACAAAGAAAGCAGGCAAATATTGAACTCTGGGCACAGGCTTGCTTTTATCACTTTTATGGATAACATATCTGAAACTCCTTTTTGTGTATATTCAAGGCCTCGGGAAGGAACAGCTACCGTGAGGATCATGGAAGCCAGTGCGTCTGTGTTGGGGAGAGGAACTACAAAAATGGAAAAACAAATCATTAGGGTGTTTCCTATGTTTTCAGACTGGAATCGGAGGTGTTATCAGCAAACTCATGATTATGTTTTTAGAGTCCAAGAAATGCAGATACAGATTTACGGACCTGTTTCCACGAACTGTCTACTTCCTTCCTGGCTTTGTCTGCCGAGAGTCTGAAGGCGGTGGCGCATCTGTGGCAGTAAATGCTCCTGTCACTGGATCTCCATTTTTGATCACTTTCTTTCCTGACAAGAAACAGGACACTTGTAGAACAGATGGATCCAGCCTGAGGCCAGGAAAGCCCAGAGCACCTTGTCTTCCAGAAGGTCTGAAATGGCCCTCAAGTTAGGACTCCTCCAATCATGCGTTATTTTGTAACGAATCACCTCAAAACTTAGTTGCCTAAAGCAACTCCTGGTTATCACGTGCCACGTTCCACGGGTGACTGGTTGGATTGGAACGTTTTCCTTTGGGGTCTTTGATAAGACGGCAATTAGTTGCCAGCTGGAGGTGGAGGTGGTTTGTGCCCACGTCACACAAACACACCTCGGCTTTCAGTCTCATGCTCGTGGACTGGCGGCCAGTAGACAGTGGCCACAGCGGAGGACGCACCTCCATGCTCAAGGGGAAGGCGCGGGGAAGAGTTGTGCTCATGAGCTGGAGCCTGTCCCTTTTCTAAAGGGCAGTGAGGCAGCTGGCAAGGCCCAGCAGCGTCCGTCAGCCATAGCTCGGAGAGAGTTGGTATCATGGAGAGTTGTAGCTGCAGGCGATGTGGGGTCTTTAAAGTGTTCCCTGTCACAGGGTGGGGAAGAGAGAAGGAGGAACCGTCGGTGGTATTGAGGGCAACCAACCGATGGGGCCTGCCTCACCCAATAGTCGCAGAAGTTAGTGATATTCCTAATACTTGCGGCAACTTGGATGACCCTGGGGGACAGTATGTTGGGTGAAAGAAGCCAGACGCGGAAGGACAAATACTGCATGCCCCCACGTCTAGGAGGAATCGAGACTGGTCGGATTGGGAAGCAGACAGTGCGATGTCGCCCGGAGGTGCTTGTCGGGGGTGCAGAGGTGCAGTTGCGCGAGATGATCAAGTCCGCAGACCTGCTGTGCGCAAAGCCTGCGTTTGCAGTGCCGTTTCCCGGGCTTCACCGTTGGCCGAGACACCAGATCGCACACCAAGCAGTGACAATAATGGCGACGGTGCGGCGGGAAGAAACTCGCATGGGTGACGATGTGTTCGTGGAACAGATGATGTGTGTCTGTCCATCTCCAAACTGACCAGTCACGTCCCCTAAATGTGTGTAGCTTTTTTTTTTTATTTTTAATTTTTTTAATTTTTTAATTTTTTAATTTTTTTAAAGATTTTATTTATTTATTTGACACAGAGAGAGAGAGATTACAAGTAGGCAGAGAGGCAGAGGCAGGCAGAGAGACAAGGAGAGGAGGAAGCAGGCTCCCTGCCGAGCAGAGAGCCCGATGCGGGCCTCGATCCCAGGACCCTGAGATCATGACCTGAGCCGAAAGCAGAGGCTTTAACCCACTGAGCCACCCAGGCGCCCTGTGTGTAGCTTTTTGATGTCAGTCATACTTTGATAAAATGGTTTTCAAAAAGCCTCGTGGGTTTGTAATGATGAAAATATGGGTGATGTCAGTGAGTGCTTCACGCGGCTTCTGGGGGTGTCAGAGCAGACAGCGGCTGTGGGAGCCCCCCAGAGGCCGGGAGGAGACGGCGTTTCCGACCCTGCATCCTCGGACAGCCGGCCGCGCGTGGACGGTCTGCAGCCCGTCTCCTGGGAGCACGGAGCAGCTGGAGACGCGCCGAGACCCCCGTCCCCGCGCCTCAGCCCTTCCCGCCCTCGGCCCTTCCTTGTTTGGACGCCTGGTGAATGGCAACGTCTGACATGAAAACTCTAGTCAGAACACTCGTGAGTTAAAAACAAAACAACACAAAGAGCACATTGAAGACCAGTGTCATCCTTCTGAGAGCGTAGCCTCCTCTCTCCCAACGTGTGTTCTGCGGTCTCGCAGAAGAAAGCATTTCTTGTTTTTTGACTATTGCTAACTTTAATGCCCTCCCTCTGACACAGACTTGGCCATTACTGTCTAAGCTCTTCCAAAGACACTGAGCTGTGTGGAAGGAGGCTTCGTGGAATTGAGGAGAAGCTGGGGCTGGCGAGGGGAGCGGGCGTCCGTCTGTCTCACTCTGGCGTCTGTTGGTCTGGGCGCCACACCTGCCTGGGGTCAGGACGCTGAGCAGGAACGATGAGGAGGCATAGGTGAGCGGCAGCTCACCTCGCGGCATCTTTCTCGACGCGACGTGGAGGCCTCCAGATTGTGCCGCAGCCTGGCTCAGCGCTGGCGAAGGGGTCTTTGCAGGGCCCAGGCTCCACTCTGTGCACCTGTTTGGATGAGGGTGAATTGAGAGCATCAGCCACAGGGAGTGTGTGCAGGTGGAGAAAGTCACCTGGAAAAATAATAGTGATTTAACAAGGATGAGTTTTGTGTATCCAAGTGGAAAGCTTTTCCACTTGGACATATTCTTTTTAGTTATCATGTTTTCCTTTTTCAAAAGAAAAACCGTTATGCAGAATTTGCAGTTTAATGAGTTTTTCTGCTTACGCGGAGCAGCTTGCAGCAGACGGCCCGGTGCCTGCCGCCCAGCGTGGGGAGGCAGCCTGAGAAGGATTGTCAGGCTTCCCACCCTCTCCGAGCTAAGCCCAGAGATCTCCCAGACCGATAGCTCTGCACAGGGTCCCGGCTGGGGGTACCGCTCCCAGGGAGCGCCTGCTGGCCGGCTCTGCTCCGACCGACGTGTCAGCCAAGGGTGAGGCTTCCCAATCTCCGGCGTCCACGCGCACACTCTGCGGGGCCGGGGTCCCTGCGTGCCGGCCAGGATTCTCTCCAATGGCATCCACTGGGTGTTCTGCTGGGAGCAAGTTTGTTTCCCCTTTCAGTTTGGCAGCACACATACCGCACGCACATCCAAATTCGATAGACTTTGGAGAGTAACACAGGTTTGCTCTTTTCAGAAAGTCTTCAAGGCCATCTGGAGAGGCCTCATTTCTTCTTTCTTTTATTTTTTTTTCTCTGCCCATAAAAGGACCACAAATGAAAAAAAAGCAAAGCAGGAGAGAGGCTTCTGGACCCTCGTGTCTGTGACCACTGGGCTGCTTCCCTGGTGTGGGGACAGCAGTGAGGACATCAGTGGGGACATTGGTGGGGACATCGGTGGCAGGTGGCTCGGAACTTGTCCTGAGGAGGGGGCTTCCCCTCCCACTCGGGCCTCCCTCTGAGGGTCCCTCTGAACCCAGGCCCCCAGTAGGGACCCCGTCTGCATGCTCCCTGCCAAGAAAGATCACTGGGCCAGATAAGAAACAAGATTCAACCCTATGGTATCTGCAGTAAAGCTCTTTTTTGTTTTTTTAACATAAAGACCCTGATAAGTTGAAAATACACCGATAGAAAGATACATGAAATATGAAAATCCTGACTTTGAAGGTAGGTGGTGTGGTGACGAGAGTCCAGGAGAAATTGGACTTCAGGACAAGGTCAGGATTAAGAGGGCAGCGGAGCAGGAGGACCCACAGCCCTCGGGGTGTACACGCTTCCCCGCAGAACTGCCCGCGGCCGCGCCCCAGCTGACGGGCTGGAGGAGGAACGCACAGGCCACATTCGCGTGTGGGAATTTCGACGTGCTTCTCCGAGGAATCAGTGGACGCGTGGACAGGAATCGGCACGGAAGTGAGGCACCCGAGCGGGGCTGTTCGCGGACCCCACGCACCTGGCCGAGCGGACAACCTTACAACAGAGGAGTGTGTCCTGCGGACGCTGGCCACAAGGAGCCACGCGCTGGGCCACAAAACAGGTCTCGCTGCACGCGAGAGGGTCAGACCACACGGGATCCGCGCTCTGACTCGAAGGACATCCGGTAGAGAGTCTTACCTCGCAGCGAGACGACAAAAACAAAGCCCGCCAGAACGGGCAAAGAGTCGGAAAGGCATTTCACAAAAGATGTCTAGTGGCCCCTGCGCGGAGGATAAGCTCGTCGGCCTCTCAGAAGTGGAAATTCAGCCACCACGAGATGCCACCCGACGTCCGATGGTGTCCACGGGATGCCTGGCGCGCGGGGCGGAATCGCTGGCTGGCGGCGGTCAGAGCGGGCTCCGGGCTCCGGGCTCCTGCCCTGGGTTCCCACCCGAAACCACACAAACCCAGTCCTCGCGGCTCACGCGCGGATCTTCCTGAAACGTCTCGCTGTAAGAAGCCCACCCTGGACGCCGCTCACACGTCGTTCAGGAGACGAGTAGACGGACACGGTAGAGACATACGAGGAGATACCCCTGAGCAATGAAAAGAAAGGCGCTCCCAGGACGGGCAGGAGAGCGGGCGGGTCTGAGTCGCCAGGCTGAGTGAAAGGAGCCGGCCGCAGAGAGAACAAACACACAGACTGGGGAGGAAGCCCGCGGGCCACCGGCCGGGCGACGTTCCGGGGGCTGGGGCAGGGGCAGGCTGCGGAAAGGTGCAGGGCGCTGCCGGGGAGGCGGCGCGGGCTTCGGTGTCTCTGTCCCGCGGAGGGGGCACGACTCGTCCCACTGGCCTCCTCACCCGAAGGAGAAGCACTTGTGTGCACCTTCTCCCTGCGTCCGTGATGAGCGGTGAGCTCGTGCTTAGACTTCGTCACAAGAGCACGAGTGGCGCAGGGTGTGTGGGGTGACCCATCCCCTGCAGCCACCAGGTGGGCAGAGTCCTCCCCTGTCCTTCGTCCCGGGTCATGAGTCTTTGTGTGCGGTTCTTCTATGGCTCAGGACTTGAGAAGTCGAGGAAGAGTTGTAAGGCGTTTTTTTATGTTTTCCTGCCAAGAAACACGGAGTAACGTGAGGCCATCCGCCAGCCGCTCTCGCATCTGTGGGTGAGCATCTTTTCCTTGATTCCGAAGCCTGCGAGGGGAGAGCCCTGGCTAAGCGATGGACGGGCCCAGACCCTGGCTGCCAGCGCTCGGAGGGCCTTACTTTCTGGAGTGAAGGGTGGACGTGAGTCCAGCCCCTCCACAGTAGGTGGCTGTCCCCAGACACGGGACGTGGGGACACGCCGGCTGGAGGCGTGTGGCCAGGCCTGGTGAGCCGGCTCCAGGGCCGCGGGGTGCCGAGCAGGTGCCGTCCACGCCGAGGGCCTCAGGGCTCCGACCCTGCGCTGCCGACCAGGGGACGCCCCACGCACCGCCTGTGCCCTGTCCGTGTGTCCGCCGCTGCGTCCACGCCGGGGGCGGGCCACGTTCCAGCAGCCAGACTGGGAGGTTGGTCACAGTCCCCAGGTTCAGGGGTTCCAGGCGAATCTGGGGGAGTCCCCAGGAGCGACAGGGAACTCTGAGTTTCCCAGCGGGGTAAATGGGCGTGGTGAGCAGGGGGCTCTCGCCCACCGTTTCCGACAGGTGCAGGATGTCAACGACAGTGTCCCTGAAACACTGACAAGGTCTTGGCAGAGGCGGGGACGTCTGCCCTCCGCCCGGGCCTCGGCCTCGCGCGCAGCCCTGCGCCCCCCAGCAGCCAGGCTTCCGCCTGGACCCTCCTTCCCAGCGGGAGCTGCTGGCCGCCCCGGGGCCTGGGGAGGGACGCGATGGGCCCAGGAAGCTTGTTTGGACGGGGATTCTTTTCGTCTGAGAGGTCTCCTCTCACGAGCTTCTCCAGGTTCCGACAAGGCCGGAGAGGAAGCTCTCTGGAAGGGTGATGTGGTGACCGCGCACACCCCGACTGGCCGCGGCCCTCGTCACCACGTCCCTAGGAGGCATCCGAGCACGAGCCATGGGAAACCCAGACCACGCTTGTGTGGCCGTGGGACTCCGAGGCCGGCACCGCCAGGCTCTGTCGTTGGAAGCCCCGGGGAGCCCGCGAGCATCCGTTAGGGGAAGGTGCCGGCTTATCTGCTCCGATCTCTCAGGGGATGGTAGGAATCCCCACGACGGTGGAGGCCTGGCCAGTGCTCTCTGGGGGTCACGGAAGGGTGCTGCCCCAGGGCAAGGCCGGGCTGCAGGGGGAGTGTGCGCCGGGCAGACCCCACACCTCGCCGACACTCTCACTTAGCCCGCGGCGGCAGCCTCCCCGGCCCCTCCACAGGCGAGCCTTCGGGGAGTCCCAGAGGCTCCCCCCTGGCTGTTACCTGCCGTGATTGATGGCCTCCGTCTGCGTGACCTCAGGTCATCTTGTTAGGACCCAAAAGCGGCGGCACAGAGGTGGGAGCTGTCCGGGGTCAGCAGACATGACTACCCCTGCGGCACAGAGGTGGGAGCTGTCCGGGGTCAGCAGACACAACTACCCCCATTTATCTCTCAGGACCGTGACCTGTCACCCGGCTGCCGTGGCTTCCAGCACGTGCGCCTGCCTGTGGCGCGCAGGAACAGGGAGACTTCACACCGCCTGCGCCGCACCTCCCCGCTGCCCCTCACCCCTGCCGCTTCTGAACGCCTCCTCCGGCCTCTTGCTCATTTCCTAATTCGTAAAGTTCTTAACGTGCCACTTAGCTAAGAATAACAAACCGAGGGTTAGGGAGGGGAGAGGGGAGGGGGGTGGGTGAGTCTGGCGGTGGGATTCGGAAGGCCACGTATTGCATGGATACTGGGTGTGGTGCATAAACAATGAATCTTGGATCATTGAAAAAATAAAGTAAAAAAAAATATAAATGGGAAAAAAAGAACCTTAACTCATTAAAAAAAATCTGCTGCGTAGCATGGTGGCTTAGAGTTGGATATTTGTGCTTGAAGCAACATTAGTCTCCGACTTTTTTGCTGGACCACTATTTCTTTTAAAGATTTTATTTATTTATTTATTTGAGAGAGACCCGAAATCATGCATGACCTGAGCTGAAGGCAGACCCTGTGTGGACGGAGCCCCCCGGTGCCCGTGCTCCACGGTTTGATGGTGATCGACTGTTCTGGCTTTTCCAGAGAGAGTAGTACATGCCCCAGGGCTGCGCACCGTCGAATCACGGACGGTCCAGGCTAAGCCATTGTCACCACGGGTCTGTGAGCCCCGCAGGGCCTGCTCACCTCCTCGAGGGTCTGACTGCTCCCCTCTCTGCTCACCTCCTCGAGGGTCTGACCGCTCCCCTCTCTGCTCACCTCCTCGAGGGTCTGACTGCTCCCCTCTCTGCTCACCTCCTCGAGGGTCTGACCGCTCCCCTCTCTGCTCACCTCCTCGAGGGTCTGACTGCTCCCCTCTCTGCTCACCTCCTCGAGGGTCTGACCGCTCCCCTCTCTGCTCACCTCCTCGAGGGTCTGACTGCTCCCCTCTCTGCTCACCTCCTCGAGGGTCTGACCGCTCCCCTCTCTGCTCACCTCCTCGAGGGTCTGACTGCTCCCCTCTCTGCTCACCTCCTCGAGGGTCTGACCGCTCCCCTCTCTGCTCACCTCCTCGAGGGTCTGACTGCTCCCCTCTCTGCTCACCTCCTCGAGGGTCTGACCGCTCCCCTCTCTGCTCACCTCCTCGAGGGTCTGACTGCTCCCCTCTCTGCTCACCTCCTCGAGGGTCTGACCGCTCCCCTCTCTGCTCACCTCCTCGAGGGTCTGACTGCTCCCCTCTCTGCTCACCTCCTCGAGGGTCTGACCGCTCCCCTCTCTGCTCACCTCCATGAGGGTCTGACTGCTCCCCTCTCTGCTCACCTCCTCGAGGGTCTGACTGCTCCCCTCTCTGCTCACCTCCACGAGGGTCTGGCCGTGCCCCCTCCATGCCCACCCCTGCGTGGGTCTGGCTGCGCCCCCTCCTGGTCTTTGCTGGGACGTGGGACCTGTTCCCAACCGCTCAGTCCCAGCTCTCCAGGCTGCAGAATGGGGACGGTGATGTCCTGCCCCTCACTGTGGCTCTGAGGGTGGTGGGGGTCACCGGACAAAGGCCTGGCGCAGTGCACAGCCCGGAGCTCCATGATGAGCGGCTCCCCCACGGGAGGAAGTCCCCGAGGACGCGAGCCCACCGGCCCGCAGCGCGCCGTCTCCGAGGGTCTGCGTACTTCGCGCGCTCACACGAGCACAGCCGAGGTGTTCGGGACGAGGGGAGGGTCCGAGCTGGAGCGGACTTCCCCTTGCCCACGCTCCTGGGGCCCACGGCCGTGGAAGAGGAAGGGCTCACGGTGCCCTTGTGTCTCCTGGAGAAAAGGCGTGGGGGCCCGAGAGGCCGTGGGGAGCGTCCGTCCCTGGCGGTGAGGCAGAGCGGGTTAGAACCTGCTTCTCTGCTCCCCTCCGTGGCGGGGCTGCCGGCTGCCGGCACCGGGGTCCTGCACGGCCTTCCGGAGACGTGTCGCCGCAGGCGTGTCGTCTCCCGGCTGGTAGCAGGCCCTCCCCTCGACTGCATCTGGGGGCAGGCTGCTGGCGGTCGGGGGGCACGGGGACCCCAGGGCCCGCAGCCTGGGCTCGGGGAAGGCCGGCCGCCAGACTGATGAGCAGGAACGGCCGGCTAATTGGAACCCTCCAGGCCGCAGACGCCGTCCCCTGGGCGGCGTGTTCCGGTTCCAGGATCTGAGGTCATGACCCCTTCTGTCCAAACGGCCGCAGCCTTAGATCGTCCTCTCCGCCCTCGAAGCCGAGGCTGCAGTCAGGACGCTGTCCTTCACGCCCGGCCCCTTCCTCCAGCCTCTGGGAAGACAGCCGGTCAGCTGTCCGGGGCCTGCCTCCCCGGGGCCCAGCTGGGATGGGGGCGCCCAGCACCGGCCGTGGCCCGAGCCCCTTCTCCACACAGGCGCCCTCTGCCTGAACCTCCTGCCTCCGCTCGCTTCGGCGGGTGTCGGTGAGCAGCCTGCAGCCTGGGTCCGTCTGTGCGTCCGCGCGGGGCCTCCGGGGCGCTGTCTGTGTGGCCCCGTGAGGCTCTTACAGCCCTTCCCCGGGGGTCCGCGGGCCGGGTCTGCCGTAGGGAGGGCCTGCGAGCCCGCGCTGCTGTCCCGCCGCAGCCGGAGTTTGCCTGTCGCTTCTTCCAGGATGGGCGCACGGGTGTGTTACGGTGACTTCACAGTCCACAGAATTCCACCACTTATTCTTAGAGTTGAAGGCTTAAAACGATGTTATTATACTTAATCAAATCCAGTCACACATGATTTTGGGGGCTAACACCCTAAGCCTAAGTTGACTCTCTGTAAGGTGCATTTCAACAACTTCCTACTGAGGACCCATGTAGAACAGGAATACGGATGATTTCTCCCAGTCCTAAACCTTCAGAGAAATAGTGTGTTAACTATAAGAATGCTCTTTTCCCCTTGGGATACAACAACTTAAGGTGGTATATTGGCTTTGGAATACCACCTTCATAGTTTTTCAGAGAAACGTGGCTTTTTAAACAAATTCTATTTTTTAAATTTCATAAGTGTTTAAAAAGTAATACATACCTTTTCCTATTAAAAATAGACTCCTTAAAGTGGAACTTTGCTGGGCTGGCTTTCTAAGCTGATTACTGGGGCCAGGGAGGCTCAAAGTGCTGGCAGGTCTCTCTGCACTGGGGACAGGGGAACCCTTCTGGTTTCTCTGGATGCGAAGGAGTCACACTGAGGGGGCCGGCGCGCAGAGGTGATGCAGCCCACAATGTCGTGTAGAGGGGAGTCTGTGGTCTGGGGCTTGGGGTGTGTCTCCCACTCGACCAGGGGTAGGCTGTCGTCTAGCCCCCAGTGAACTGTGCCTGGGATCCAGGTCCTGTGAGTCTCCTCCCCTGAGGACTCTGGGCATGTCACGGACTTGATCCAGGCAGAAGGCCATCCACAAACACCAGGAGAGCAGGTGCTGGCGAGCACCTGTGCATAAGCTTGCCTGCCTTCAGTACAGCCCTGAGAAACTTCAGGAGCATGATCCTGGTCAGCCTCCAGGGCATGGAAGGCCACATGGAGAGGGCCTGGCCTTGCCCACGGCCTCATGTGACCCAGCAGCTGGAAGAAGCCCCATGGGGCAGCCCCAGGGAGACCAGCAGCATGCTCCAGCCAGACCACGCAACCACAAGAGATCTGTGCCTTGCTTTGAGCACTGGGTTCCATGGAGTTTATCAGGCAGCATAACAGAGACAGTGGGCATTAAAACTAAGCTAGTGGGTTTCCTTAAAATCTATTGAATCGGTTTTGATAATATTTTTTGTGTCCATACCAAAAGGGATAAATGCATTAAGAAATCTGAATGACTTTCCAAAAATTAACCTAAATCCTATTGAATTATGGCCACTTTGGTTTTTATATGATTTTGGCCACAAAACATAGTAATGAGCAAAGTAAGTTTAGACTCTCATGTCAGTGCTTTGGGAATGCCTAAGTGAGTCCTCGTATCTTGAACCACCCCAAACCAGAGGGTTCAGAAGCTGTTACTGACATTAGAAAGGCAGAGACCTGTCACAGAGGTGAGTTAGCTCTGATAGCAGGCCATATTTATAGCCAAGAAGATGAGAAAATCGTCGCTGACATCGTGTATGTCCAGATCGTTGATAATGCCATTGTCTTAAAGACATGGTGACTTTCGTTTCTTTCACTGACAACTAACTGCCTCGGCAACAACCGAGAGTTTCAAAAATATCTACTTGCCCTATGTTTGAACCTGTTGCTATGCCGAGGGACAGTATGAAAGCTCCTAGTCTCTGGCAATTTTTAATGCCTGCCTAGAGGTGTAGCTCATCAATTTTTACCTTCCGATTGATATAGAAATTATACAGTGAAGTTGCTAATTTATCTGCATCTCTTACTCTACCCCAGTCAATCCAGTTGAAACAGAAGTCTGCTGTGGGGAGCCACCGAGGGTGGAGGAGTAGTGTTCTGCAAAATGCAGCACCTCGGGGGAGGGTGACTGGAGCTCAGGTGGTTATGACTCGTGGGTCCAGGTGATGGAGAGACACAGGGTGAATACCAGACAAGCACAGAGGGTCTCCTGTGTCCTTGGCTGAGTCCTGTCCAGAGCTGCCTGATGCTGGAGAAAAAGCAATCACCAAAAGGAAACAGTCAGAGAGGGCCTGGAGTCCACACTTAGAGAAATTTCAAATACGTCCAAATGTTCAGGAAACGGCAGGAGGACAGGGAGCCTACTCACCTCACTCGGTGAGATGTAAGTTACAAAACAGAAGTCTCAAGCAGAATGAACAGATATAACAAGCACAGTATCTGAGGCAGAAAATGCATGGGGTGGTGACAAGAACTAGTGGAAGGAAAGTTTAGGGAACTTGAAAGAGGCAACAGAAAGTATTTTTATAGGAAAAAAAACCAGCATCACTAAGCTGCAGAAAATTTCACATACCTTAAAATGCATACACAATGATGATGGGGGCATCACAAAATATTTCAAAAATTATGGCTGCAAATTTTCCAAATTTGACTAGACATATAAACCTAGAGATGAGAGAAGCTCAGTAAATGGCATGCATACAAAACATGAAAAAGACCTCACCCAGTCACTTGGTAACCAAGTTGCTGATCTACTGATAGGAGACAGTCTCCGAAGCAGCCAGAGGACAGAGACTCTGTGTGTGGAAGAACGTGGTTGGAAGGATGGAGAAAACACACAAGTCAGAAGACAATGCAATGCTATCCTTCATATGCTCAAAGGAAAACCAACTGTCGACTGAGAAAGCTTTTTCCAAAAATGGAGATGTGTTGCAAATGCGTGGAGCGACCTCATGAGAGACAGAGGGAAAAAGGAGCTGACTGAGCAACTTTGGAAATGAGTATCTGAGCAGCTAAAACCAAAGAGGCCATGCCCAGCACTGTCCTCTAGCTGATAATGTTGTCACCATAGGGGAACCAGTTAACAGTTCTGATGCTGCCACACATGCTTGCTGGAATTTAACAACTGAAGCAATGGTTAGCAGATGGTGGGAGCCCAGTTTCTTCTGGAGCAGGAGTTTGTGGATGCAGGAGGCTAGGATGATCTACTCAGCAATCAATTAGAGGTGGAGATACAGTGAGTGTGAACTGGTGGTTAGCTTAGTATAGATATGTACAGTTACATGTAGAAGCATTTAAAGATATGTGTACATAAATGGATTAGTAACTACCAGTAAATTTCCTTTTTTTTTGTCGGTTGAGAGGGCCTAGAAGCAAGGGCAATCCAGGAGCAATGAGCACAACTCAAGCCCAGATCTTTGTTTATAATACCATTCTCCAGTAAAAGGAACCACAGCTTCTTGGAGAAGTGGCTGATTCATGAACTGTGGCACAGAATATACAAGACAAGCCTGGAGCATCTTGTAGTCCCAGAGGTAAGGAAGCACTAAAACTCACACACATTCCTTAAACTCCAAATCCCTACAATGATGAGACTATGTTAAAGATACATAGGAACCAACTGAATGAGCCCCCACTGGACAAACTGGAGTATTTTGAGCAACAAAATAAAGTAGCATTGCATTATAACTTGAAGTACAAAATAAATATCCATGAGTCTATATTGATATAAGTAAATGATTGCATCAATAAATAAATAATGGGAGAAGAGACAAATCTCAATGTAGAAGAATTGTAGCCGCTTTCCCTCATGAAGGTGAAGCGAAACCACCAGTCCTTAAGTGTGGTCAGTGTGTAGTGACCTACTTCTAAAGACTAAGTTATGGAAAGGGGAAAATCAGGTAACTTTACAGGGCAGGCATTCTGCAAACAGCACTTCGGCCGGACGGCCAAGGTCAGCAGCAGCAGTAAGCTCTGTGAGTCTGCGCATGCTTGATACAATCAGTGGAAATGGCTACTTTCCTCTGTGGCCTTTCCTCCCAAAGTACATGAACCTAGTTTGATTATGAAAACCCCAAACCCAAAACAGATCCTAATAGAAGAGCAATACATAAGGTACCTGCCAAGGACTCCTCAAGACTGCCAAGGTCATCAAAAACAAGGAAAGTTTGAGAAACCATCAGAGGAGTTAGAGGAGCCTGAGGAGGGATGACAACTAAATGTGTATGACATCCTGAAGGGATCCTGGAACAGTAAAAAGTCATTGTTTAAAAAATAGGAGATCTAGATAAAACATGGAGTTTAGTTAGTAACAGTGTGTCAATATTGGTTCATTAGTGAAGATGAATATACCATGCTAATGTATGATGCTATTGATATGAGAACCTAGGTATGAGGCATAGGAGAACTCTGTGTTATCCTCATAATTTTTTGTTGGTATAAAATAATTTTAAAGCAAAACATTTATTTTTTTTAAAGAAGGAAGGGAGGCTCCCACTTCCTGCCAAGTGGGAATGACATAAACTAGATCAACCCTTATGTCTGGAAAAAAAATCAGACAAAATATATGAAATAGATGTTTTCTTCAAAGCACAGTGAAGAACACTGCCCTTGGGATAGGAGAAACCGACGAGGGAGCCCTGTGATTGCTTCTGCTTAGTGTATGAACAGTTCCTATTGTGTGGCACCTGGAGGGGGACAAGGCAGAGCTCATTAGACTTGCCAGGTTGAGGGGATGGAGATGAGGGTTTAGCAACTAGAGACTGAAGGACAGAGTATCGGAGAGGTAGATGATAGATAGGTAGATAGATAGATAGTGAATGAGAGAAAGAGAGAGGGAGAGTTGGAGGGAGAGTCACAGGGAGAAAAGAAGGGAAAGATGGGGAGATGGAGGGAGAAGGAGAGAGAGAGAGACAGAACTGTGCAGATAGTGAGAGTCACCCTTGAGCAATGATAGTAAGCAGAATGATGATAATGTATATGAACGTGTAGAAGGATATTATTGAAGACTAGATGAAAGTGATGAGAGAGTTAGAGGGGACAGCGATCCTTGAAATATGGGATGTTTCCCCCAGGCAGAGAGCAAAATGCAATCTCACAGGACATGAAGTAGAAGCCTCAGTGTTGAATGATCCCACCAGTGGGGAATACTTAATTTAAAGGGTTCCAGTCCTGCTTAACGTAGCTTAAAAGAAGTCCTAAAAGTATGAAACTTTCAAAGGAATTTAGTATAGTCCCAGAGCAAAGTCCAAGAGCATTTTTAGCAATACAGAAATATTCAGCACCCAACAAACTGAAATTCACAATAGTTGGTATCTTATTAAAAAAAGGAAGACAATGAAGCCGCATCTTTAAAATTCTGAAGAAAAAGAAATCAACAATCTTGAATTCTATACCAAGTAAAAATATCTTTCAAAATAAAGGTGAAATAAAGTTTTGGATATAAGAGTTGTCATCAGGAAACTTGAAATGAAAAAAGAGTTAAAGTAAGCCCTTTCAACAGTAGAAAATGATATCAGCTGGCAATATATATCTACAAATGGGATAAACAGGGCTGAAGGGAGATGGTAACTGTATTGGTAAATATGTAAGATTTTTTCTTATCATTTAAATGTCTTGAAAAAATGATCATGTATGTAAAACAAAATAATGGCAATGTGTGTGGGTTACTGTATAAGAGTAAAATACATGAAATAATAGAACAAAGTTTGAAAGGTAAGAAATGCAAGTATACTATTATAAGATTCTTATATTATATGGTGAATGGTATAATATAATTTGAAGGTAGACTTTAATAAAGTAAACTGTACACTGAAAGCCCATTGATCAAACCCAAACCCCAAACTAAATACTAAAAGATATGGCTAATAAGCAAATGGAGGAGGTAGAATAGATCATAAAAAGTTTTGATTAACCCAAAAGAAGGCATTAAAAGAGATGAGAAGAAACATAGATGGGACAAATAGAAACCAAGCTGAAGAGGATAGACTTAAATTTAATTACATGAATCATCATATTAAATGTAAATGGTCTAAATAACCCAATTAAAATGCAACATTTGTATGATTGGATAAAAAAGAAACACTCAAGTCCATGCTCCCTAGAAGAAACCACTTTAAATATCAAGACACATATAGATGAAAAGTTAAAATATGTAAAATATGTATCACGAAAACCACTTAAAAGAATTAGCAATGCTGCTGCTGCTATAGTACATCAGACAAAGTAGATTTCAGAGCAAAGAAAATTAATACTTCATAATGATAAGAGGGAGCAATTCATCCAATGGACATGGTGATCCTCAGCCAGTGGCATATAATAACAGTGTTTAAAATAGATGAAGCAAAAGCTAATGGAACTGAAAGAACAAGTAGAAAAATCCACAAATACAGACAATGATTTCAGTGCCTCTGTCTAAATAATTGATAGGACCAGCAGACATATTATCTGTGAAGATATCGAAGACTTGTAAAATACTTTCATCTAATTTATTTATTTTACATTTACAGAGCACTCCACAAAACAATAGCAGGATACACATTCTTCTAAAACACACCAGAAATTTACCAGGGCAGACCATACCCTGAGTCATGAAACAAGTCTCAATGATATAAAAATGTTTCTGGTCATACAAAGTATCTTCTTTGTCCACAATGTAATGAAATTAGAAACTTACAGCAGAATTAACTCTTAAAAATCCCCAAATATTTAGAAAGTTATTGACACATTTTTAAAAATTTTATTTATTTATTTTTTTATTATTATTCGCCCCAGGGGTACAGGTCTGTGAATCATCAGGCCTACACCTTTCACAGCACTCACCATAGCACAAACCCTCCGCAGTGTCCATAACCATCCACCCTGTCCCTACCCTCCCACCCCCCAGTAACCCTCGGTTTGTTTTGTGAGATTAGGAGTCTCTTATGGTTTGTCTCCTTCCCCATCTGGGAGGGAAAAATAATGAAACAAGATGGGATGGGAAAGTTTTTGACACATTTTGATACAGCCCAGGGGTTAAAGAAGAAATCAAAAAGCAATTCAGGGATATCTTGGATTGGAAGAAAGTGGAAATGCAACATGTCAGAATTTGTGAGATGAAGCAAAAATAGTACTATCTGTATATTTATAGCATTAGAGGCTTATATGGGAAAAGAAAAGTTCTCAAATTGATAAATTTTTGCCAGATTGTTTAGGAAAAGAAGAGAGATGACAGACAATGTTCAGTATCAGGACAAGAAAGATCACATCACCATAGATCCTACAGATATTAATGGAACAAGAAGGGAATATTATAAAACATTATCTTCCAATACATTTTACCATTTGAATGAAATGGGAAAAGATCTTGAAAGTCGAAACTACCAAATCTCGTTCAAGAAGAGGCACCTGAAGAGGTGCCTGGGTGGCTCAGTCGGTTAAGGGTTTGACTCTTGATTTCTGTGCAGGTCATGATCTCAAGGGTGGGAGATCAAGCCCATGTCAGGCTCTGCACTGGATGTGGAGGTTCCTTAAGATGATTCTATCTCTCTCTCTTAAAAAAAAAATAAAGGGTCATACCACTATGACTCTTTTTTTTTTTAAAGATTTTATTTATTTATTTCACAGAGGGAGAGAGATCACAGGAGGCAGAGAGGCAGGCAGAGAGAGAGAGGGGGAAGCAGGCTCCCCGCTGAGCAGGGAGCCCGATGCGGGCCTCCATCCCAGGACCCTGAGATCATGACCTGAGCCGAAAGCAGAGGCTTTAACCCACGGAGCCACCCCGGCGCCCACCACTATGACTCTTAAAAATAAAAAGAACAGATAACCTGAAGAGCCCTAACAAAAGGAAATTCCTTATCCAGATGGCTTCACACTCAAATTCTACCCAAGATTTAAGGGGGAAGTAACACCAAGTCTACAATAACTCTTACAGTCTGTTAAAGAGGAGGAAATAGATTTGAAACTGTTCTGTGAGGCCAGACTTACGCTGACAACAAAACCTGACAAAGACGTCGTACTGCATGTGTTAACCACTGTAGTGAGTAACAAAACAAAACAAACCAAAAGCAGGTAAAACTATCCAGATTGGAAATGGTGGAAGTAATGAAGTAACACTCTTTTTATTATCAGATGACATAATCATCTGTGTAAGAAATCCTATGGACTGTACAAAAATGTCACATAAATTCATGAGTTTATCAGAGGGCAGGATACAATGTCCACATACAAATATCAATCATTTTTCTGTATACCTGCAGTAAACGATTAAAAATTAAAATTAAAAGTTACTATTTACAATCACATCTGACCCAAATGTGTGAGATTTATATACTAAAAATTGAAACACTTCTAAGAGAAATTAAGGACTACCTCAAGGAATGGGTGGATATACATGGTCACAGATGTGAGGATCCAATTGCTAAGGTGTCGTTTGTTCCCCAAATGAACGATTTCTTTTACCCCAAGGAACACCAGCAGGCTTTCATTTTTGAACAAAGTGACAAACTTATTCCAAAATTAATTTTCAATTGCAGAAAGGCTTTGAATTGCCAAAACAACTTTAAACATGAAAAACAAAGTCGGGGGACTAACAGTATTTTATTTTATGACCAAAAGCTGCCATAATCCAGAGAGTGTGATTGGCAGCAAATTAGACGAGATCAATAGACCGGAGTCCAGAAAATGACAACTGCATGTATGAAGAGCCGGCTTTCAACATACAAAGAATTTAGCAGAGAAAGGCTAGCCTTCTTAAGAAATGGTGCTGGAACAATTGGATATCCACATGCAAAAAATGAACTTTGATCTATACATCATAGAGAAATGGATTATAGACGGAAATATAAAGTCCAAGACTATGAAAAATTTCAGAAGGAATCATAGGAGAAAATCTTTGTGACTTTGAGTTAGGCAAAGATTTCCTAAATATGACATCAAAAGCATGGTCTATAAAAGTAAAAATTTGATAAATTTGACTTCATAAAAATGAAAACTTCTGTTCTTTGAAAGATACTGATAGGATAATGAAAAGACGAGCCATTGACTGGGGAAAAATTGCTAATCTTATATTGACGAAGGACTTATCTCCGGAATATATAAATAGTTCTCAACACTCTGTGAAATGAAAATGAGCAATCCAATTAAAATGGACAAAATTTGAACAGAGGATTCACCATAGAAGACAAATTAATGACAGAGAAGCCCACGAGAGGACGGCCAAGTTCAGGCGACACTGAGGAGGTGCCCAGTAAGACCACCTCAAGGCACCAGCACACGGCCAGCCGACGACCATGACCGAACAGGGGCGAGTGTGGGTCTGGAGGTGCAGGGGTTTGTATTTACATGATACCAAACACTCTGGGAAATGCTTGTATAGAATTTTCAGTTTTGTATTATTTGTTCTGTATTTAACATCCCTTAATGCAGTTTTTGAATGTATTGATGATAAAGGGGTATTACAAAATTATAAAAACATTTCCAAAGAGAATACAGAGGTGGGTAATGCAATGAGGGACAAAAGCATGGTAGTGTCCTCCGAGTGTGTAAGTGTCGCACCTGGTGGGCTGTCTGGGGCCGTCCTGCCTCGTCCTGCTGCACATTTCACACTCGCTTCATCTATAATTTCCCTCTTTTTCCGCTGACCTACTCCCCTGGCAGCGTGTGTCTCTGTCTTTAGCACAAGCCATGCCTCAACTCTAAGTGGCCAGCGGGCAACTGTGTCCCTAGACACTCCTGTCCAAAGCACACTTTTCATGTGAGCAGCCACATCCTGTCCTTGAAAGACAAATGTAATAGCATTGCATCAGAAGAGACTAGAGAAAGAGAAACAAATGTTAGCATTCAAATAAATGTGTCTTGCATGTAGCAGAAGCTGGACATGATGGAACTCCAGATACAATGCTTGGAAGTTATTGGTCACAATCTGGTATTTTGTGCTTTTGTTGAATTTTAAAGCAGTTTATCTTTTGTTTTCTACCAGCCAGGTGAAATTTCCTTAAAGGTCTGATACGATATATAAACCTCCTTTTCCTCATATGACATGTACTTATTCATTCATAAAATAAGTGAAGAAAGTTTTTTTCTCTTGATTTAAGTGCTTGGTCATGTTGTGATTAAAAAAAAGGACAAAAACAAACAAACAAAAACCAACTAAAAAAAACCCCACCGGAAACAGAATATATTCTCATAGACAAATAAGTTCAGATGATTGAGCCGTTCCATGCTCGGTACCTTCCCCAGAGAAGAGACAGCACATGTTATCCCAAAGACGTGAACACAAATGTTCACGGCAACTTATCTGCCACAGCCAATGACCAGACCCGATCCCAACTGCCATCAACACATGAATGGATAAACCTTGGTATATCTATTTGGTGATACTAAGAGGAAAGACCAACTATTAAGGGCTGCACTTGTGATGAGCACCGGGTGACCCATGGAAGTGCAGAATCACTGTATTGCACACCTGAAACTAAGAGAACACTGTATGTTAGCCAACTGGAATTTAAAGAGGAATTAGAAAAAAAAGAAAAACCAACTATTGAGATGCCGACAACAGGGATAAATCTTAAAAGTGTGATGGAAAAAGCCAGGCAAAGACTGATAAATATCACGCGCTGTCCTACTTAGCGAGCAATTTACACACCTAGTTATAATTATACGGCCACGTACAGGCTCTAGGAATCTCTAGAGACAGAAAGCAGACTGGTGATGGTCTGACGGTGAGGCAGGAGGAGCAGGAGGGAGCGACCTAACAGGGAAACTGCAACGTAAATCTCGGGGGAGATGGGTATGGTATTTATTTTGATAGATTTGGTGGTTTTAGGGGAATGATATGTATTATAAACTTTAGAGAATCTGTTTTAAAAAAGAGCTACTGTGATCCATACGCTGGTGACAAAACTAGCACAAATGTAATATGTGAACACACGTGTGCCGTGTTTGAGTGAAATTTCAAGGACACTGAGTCTTGAATAATGACTTGATGGGAATGAGCCTATCGGATGTGCTCTCGACCACCTGCCCGTCCGAGGAGCTCCCTGGGGTCTGGAGACAGCAGATTCCCGGGCCCGCGGGTGCAGGCGGTGCGGTGGCTCTGTGTGGCCCTGGCAGAGGCTGGGGACCTCCCTCCAGGGACAGAGGGTGTCCGCCACACCTGGACCTAGAGAAGGGCTCGGTCCTGGGAGGACAGTGTGGGGACGCATCCTCTCTGCGCGGGCGGCCCTGTCTGCTGTCATCTCGGAGGCCCACGGCAGTGTGTGCGGGGCGCGCCTGGGTCTGTGAGTCTCATCATCAGTGTTTTCCTCAACAGTCATACCATTTCCGTGACATCTCAATGCACTGTTCAATTTCAAGTTCATTTATTCCTCACTGCAAACCTGGTCACGAAATAGTGTCCATGTGATAAGATTGTACTTTGTTTCCATGGTCAGCCCCACGTGTTTTTCCTCTCCTAAGGAGCTCCCACCTCCACGAGAACCCCAGACTGCCCACAGGGAGGAGACAGCCGGTGAGGAGGGGGCGTCCTCGGGCCAGGCCGCAGAGATGCTCAGAGGGCTGAAAAGAAGCACGTGGTACTTAAATGTGGTCCGAGCCACAGAGCCCTTTCCAGAGCGCAGGTGTGGGCCGTGAGTGACAGGTGTGTGAGCTGCAGGGGCTGGGTGGGGGCATCGTCCCAGAGTCGCTGCTGGGCCGCTGGGCCGGTCCGCCCTCTCACTGGGAGGCGGTTTCCAGGGAAGCTGCAGCTCAGGGCAGGATTCCCCGACCCTCGGTTTCTCTCCCGCAGCCGAGCGCAGACCATCCCAGCACCACCGAGCTGAGCTGGCCGTGACCTGGGGCCTCTCTCTTGCCACTTTCAACCATAAGAGGCTGAGCACATTTCCTGCCCACGGATGGAACCGTTTCTCGGAGGACTTGGGACACGGGGGACAGAAGGTTCACCCAGGCTTGCCATTCAGGAGCCTGGCGAGGGTCACTGACAGTCAAGTCCAGGCCGTCCTGGGATCTGTCAGTGGTCACGGTGGGGCCAGCCGATCTGGCGTCTGTGTGGACCTGCTTCCAGGCTGCAGACAGCCAGTGTCTCTGAGTCCCCACGCGGCGGGGAGGGTGGGAGAGTGGACAGCAGAGGCGGATCCCGCTTCCCACGGATGGAGCGCCACGCTCACGCCCGCCTCGTCCCCGTGACCCCACCCGACAGCAGCGCAGTGGGTTAGCACTGCAGCATATGGACCTGGGGACACACTGACATTCAGCCAGTGACGTGGATGTTCTAGAAACCTACAGAAAAGGCCCGCGTTGGGGCACCTGGGCGGCTCAGTGGGTTGGGCCCCTGCCTTCAGCTCAGGTCATGATCTCAGGGTCCTGGAATCGAGCCCTGCATCGGGCTCCCTGCTCGGCAGGAAGCCTGCTTCTCCCTCTCCCACTCCCCCTGCTGGTGTTCCCTCTCTCACCGTCTGTCTCTCTGTTAATTAAATAGATAAATAAAATCTTAAAAAAAAAATGAAAGAAAAGGCCCACGTTGGGCACATGGGGAAAGTGACCACCTCACCATGATCATGACAGGGGAGGTGTAACCCTCCTGCTTGCAGCGGGAACCACGAGCCCCCCTCTTGCTCCGGCTGTGCTGGATGCATTTCCCCGATGCGATGCCCGGCTTTATTTCCCAGCCCTGCCCTGCCCAGGTGGGGGCTGATCCTGTCCCCTCCTTTAGGAAAGCTGGTGGCCGTTCCGAAGCCAGCATGGAAACCGTGCCCAATTGCTGCCTTTGCTTCCGGCTGCGGCTTTGCGATTGCGGCCACAGAGGATCTGGGGGGTTGACATCTCTATTCTTTTGTCTGACAATCTGTGCACTGGCTTGTAAAAAAAATCAATACTGTTTCTCCCTGGTACTTTCTCCACAGGTGAGTTGATGGATCATCTCGGCTCTTCCCAAGCCCACCCCCATTTCATCAGTTTGCGCTTCTTGCTTTAGGGGCGAGCGTCGGATAACATCTCTGCTGGGATGACACCAAGAGAGCTTCCGTGACCGTCCCCCCGGCGGCCGAGTCCCCGGTGACTGAGTGCTGGTCGCAGCTAGCCGCGTCCATGTCACCCATGGTCCCTCGCCAATTTACGACGTGTGTCGCTGAAGGCACCAGAGCCAATAAGAGGACACGTCTGGGGCTGTGCTTTCCTGCCGAAGGCGACCCTGCGCTGCTCTATTACCCGTGTCGGAGAGGACGCTCCGCTATCACAGCCGGCCGGCTCCCCTGCCACCGCGCGAGGGGCGGGGAGGCCGCGGGCTGCGGGAGCTCCTGCTTCCCGGCAGGAAGATCATGTCGGTTAGAAAAACCGGGCGTTCCTGCTCTGGCCACTTGGGGCCATCTGACGGCATTCGGGCCTCTCCCCTCCGGAGGCCGTGGTGGGTTCGCAGCGGCTCCCGGCGACCCCCTCGCAGCAGCGGGGCCCGGGAGGGAAGGCCCCTGAGCCCGGCAGGGGTTTGCTCATCTGCAGCGGGTGCTTTCCCTTCCCGAGAAGATCAACTCCATTCTCACCTCCCGGATGATGTAAGGGGGTTCTGGGCGGGAAGGTGGTGTGGGGCAGCGAGGCACCTGCCGCTTGAGGCCAGGCTCCCACGTGCGTTCCCCTGTGGCTGGAGGGTCAGGTCAAAGCGCCACCACTGGCCTCTGTCTTCTTGTCCCTCTGTCCCTCTGACCTTCTCCATCCCTCTCCCTCCCTCTCTCCTGCCTCTCCCGCTCCCGCCCTGGTCTTTCGGGTCACACGTTGACCTTTGTAAGGGTGGCACGGTGAGCTGCCCCTGGGGCTCTCCCGACGGACCCCGGCCTCCCCTCTGCCGGCCGCTGCTGAGGGCCGGGGTCCCACGTGCGCCCGCACTGGAAGGCCTTGTCCAGGACACGCCTGCGTCGTTTCCTGCAATTTTCACAAATGCTTTCCTTTCAAAGCGGAATCCTCCAGATTGACCTCATTCATTTACTAAAGCAAATACAATAAAAATAAAAAGTGAAAAGTCAGTGCTTGCGTGTGGTGTGTGCTTCCTGGGTGAGCCCCAGCGATGCTGAATCAGTCCCCCCTCGCTTCCTTACGGCGGGACCTCAAGAACGGCCCTAGGCTGCATTCCTTTTTTTAGGTGCTTAATATCTTACGTGTGTCCTAAATCACACTAAGATTTTCTTTGCACCTCACATTAATTTGGTTGGGTTTCATGCATTAGGATTCCTGTGTTTTTGCTCCAAATCTGAGACAGACAGAGGCTGTTGCCCTGGGCGGAGCCCCGTCCCCTCCACCAGCTCGGCATGGCCGGGGTGTGGGAAGGTGCTGCAGGCTGGTTGCCACTAAAGCTCCTCATCCAAAGTGGACCCTTCTGTGGAGCATCCCGTTTGTTAAGGGGCAACCGGGGCTCCCCTTGTGACACCCAGTAGAGCTGACGTCTCTGGGCCGAGTGGGGCTCCCCTCTCCTTCTTCCCACACCCGGTGTGGATCCTCATCCCTCTTTGTGCGTGGAACTCTCATTCTGCCCATCTGGGAGCTCCGGTCCTTGCCCAGGGATGGGAGAATGTGCCCAGAGATTGCTGATGACTGTTGTCAATTGCCAAGCCATGGAAAGAGCCCAGATGTCCACTGATGGATAAAGAAGAGATGGTCTATATATACAATAGAATGTTACTCAGCCATCAAAAAATGGAATCTAGCCATTTACAATGATGTGGATGGAAGTGGAGGGTATTCAGCAACACAAGTCATTCAGAGAAAGACAATGATCACATGGTTTCACTCATATGTGGAGTTTAAGAAACAAAACAGAGGATCATAGGGGAAAGGAAGGAAAAATAAAACAAGATGAACTCAGAGAGGGAGACAAACGGCAAGAGACTCTTAACTCCAGGAAGCAAACTGAGGGTCGCCGGAGGGGAGGCGGGTGGGGGGATGTGGTTCCCGGGTGACGGGCATGAAGGAGAGCAGGTGACGTGATGGGCACTGGGTGTCACATGCCACTGAAAACCACAGAACTCTACCTCTGAAGCTAGTAACACACTGTATGTTAATTAATCAAAGTTAAATTTTAAAAAATTAAAAAAAGCGCCCAAATCCACGCCCCCAAGGCACTGGAAGTCAAGCCAAGCCCCCGAGAAAGGAGTGCTGGGTCCTTTCTGCTGGGTCCCCAGCAGGTGGGGGGTGGCTGGGCAGGGTCTCCCTTCCCAAGCTGTGCCAAGGAGTCTCATCTCTGCCTAAGACGTGGCTCGTACATGTCCCTGGGTAAAAATCCCCAAATCAGAAGAAAAGGTCCCACCCATCAGTTCTCTTACATGTTAAAAGAACACATGTAAAGATAACAAGTTTTCCAGAGCTCCCCGGATTACGGGCTTCCCGGGAGCGGAGCTGTGCGTGTCCTCCGGGGCCCAGCCAGCTCGGGCAGAGCGGCCCCGGGGGCGCATCTGTGGGAGAAACACACAGTGTGTGTTAAAGACTACCTTCTCCCTAGTGAGTGTCCATGGAAGGGAGCTTTAGTTTTTGTGATTTATTTCACTTTTTACCCCTTTACTTAAGGCTAAGCTTAAAGGAAAAGAAAGCAGGGTAAATAATTGGTGAATGTGTAATAATTTTAAAATCATCTACTTGCCATACATTTCACTGTTGGCCAGAGCATTTGTGATCTTTTAAAATCTTATTTTATTTCATTTTGCCATGGTCTTAAGTTCCTGGCTACCTTTTTCTAGAGCTTTAATACATTTCTCAATAATCCTACAGTAGCTGGTGACGGGAGAAGGGCTCGGAATCCCCCAGACAAATGATAAATTCCAATAAAAGTGAAAGCCGAGTAGCATCTGTGAAGTTGAAGACAGATCTCCCGTGCGGTCCAGGCCTGCCGCTCCCGGTACGTCCCCCGCAGACGTGAGCGCGGGGACTCAGCGGACACCGTGCGCCCGTGGGCACAGTGGGGCACGGAAGGAAACCAGCCCCGTGCCTGCGGCGTTGGATGGACAATGACGTGTCACCTGCACAAACACGGACGCTCCTGAGCCGCAGACGGGAGTGGCATTCGGCTGCAACACGGAAGTACCGTGAAAACAGGAATGAACAGTCCGGCCACGGGACAGGTGCCTGAAGCCATCGGCACGAGGCGCCTGTGACAGGCGGGTGAGCGAGGTGCCGAGAAAGCTTCGCGCGGGGCTGGAGGAGGGAGAAGAGGATTTGCGGCTTCGTGTGGGGAGGACCAACGGATTGGAGCCACAGGTGAAGACCCAGCGTCGTGAGGGGGTTCAGTTCCACCAAAAGCCCGTGTAGACATGGCTAAAATGGTAACTACTGTTATATAGGACGTATCACCATAAACATTAACGCCTCCTCGGGTTTGTTTTTTTAAGATTGTATTGTCTGAGAGCGAGCGAGCGAGCCCCTGCACCCCCCGGGGTGGGAGCAGAGGGACAGGGACAAGCAGACTGCGCTGAGTGCAGAACCCAATGCGGGCTCCACCCCAGCACCCTGAGATCACGACCGGAGCCGAAGCCAACCGCCGGACGCCTGACTGACTGAGCCGCCCGGAGCCTCACCTCGTAGGATCTGTATGTGCTCTGAGCATCAACGTCACAATCCTAGTGTTTGACAGGTCATTTCTGGTTGTTTGCCAAGAGCAGAGAAGGGCTCCCTGTTTATTTAGTAAGTCTTCCATCGCTGCCACCGAGTCCTGCAAAGTGGACCTTGGGGCTGCAGCTCTTATGGGGACGGCAGGGCAGCCCACAGACACCCCAGCGGCCTGCTTGCTTCGGGTGTCTCCCTGTGTACAAAGCGCAAGGGGGACGGTAAGTCGCTGAAGCGGCAGAGGCCGTCGGGAGAGAGGAAAACTGCGTTACCTGTGCTGGTTTGCCACTGCTTGGCCATCTAGCCGTGCCGTCTGAGGCTTCGGGATTTGACGCTGGTGTACATTCCCAGAGGGCTTCCGTCTTCCAGGTACGTGCTGTGTGTGAGATCGCCCTCGTTCCTTGCTGTCACCTTGGAATGGATATTCAGTCTATTTTACAGATAAGAAAACCAAGTTTCAGAGCAGTGAGCAGCCTCAGCTGCCCCTGGACTCACGCGACCCCAAAGCCAGGTTCTGAACCCACACGCAGCACACCCGAGACCACCACCGTGGGCCTGGGGATGCACCAGGGGTCTTTAGGCTCGCTGCTGAGCCCCGAGCACTGGGACGGTCCCGGCTCACGGACCACAGGCCGATTGCTGCTCAGATAAAGGAGTACACAGACAGATGAATGAAAGCAAGCGTGCATTCAAAACTTAATGTGGATCAGGTCAAAAAAGATAAATAAGTCACTGGGGTACAGAAATCGGGCTTTTAAAATTCCACCAAATATTTCTGTGCCTATGTTATTGACAATGCCATATTCAAACGACCAAATTGGTGTCAAGATAAAATTTTTTAAAGCTAATTTAATAATACAAAGTCAGAAATCTTCCTGCATTTCAGGCATCTCTGCAGTGTGAGACACAAAGGACGTGTGTTCTCGGCTCCGACAATTTAACGGCAGTGTGTCACTTTCAGGCAGGAAACTGGATCTCAGCCTGCAGCCTCCCCTTGTCTGTCTGAACGTCGATAATTCACCATTCGAGGGCAACGGGCCCATTAACACTGAACAGCTTGCGAATACACTCTTCATTGATCAGATAAACAAGTCATGAGATATTTTATTACAAAATGATGAACCAATTTAGCCATCTTTTCACCAACCATGGACTTATATTGAATGTGAAATGGCAAGACATTTGCTTCCTCAGGGAGCTATCATAAGAAATACAAAGTGAAAGCTTATCATGAAAATGCTTGATCTAACTGGATTTGTATTGAATTCAACCCAAATTTAAGTCAGACCTCTGATCAACTAAAGTTTTACAGAGTGTGGATTGTTTTTTCTTCATTCATCTTGCTGTAGATCATTTGCAATGTTTTGCTTTATAGCTTTGTCATAATTTTGGCTTTTTCTGGGTGTTTCTTACTGAAATGCATTAATGGCATTAGAGACTTAGATAAACATTATTTGTTATAATTCTGAATTCATCTTAGGTAAATGATTGAGTTGACTTTAAATCCATTTCATGAAGATTTTAAATTATTTTTAACTTAAAAACATAACAGTTAAATCATGGTAGCAAAGATGTATTTATACGGGGCTGACTTTGTGGTGTTACAGCAACAGCCCCCACAAAAACTATGCAGAAGGCAGGTAGAATCCAGGAAGCTGTGGGATTGGTCTTTCCACTATTATTTGTGAGTACTCCCCCCTCCTACAGAGATTCTGACACTGCCGGCTGGAGCTAGGTACACTTGAGAGAGCCCATGAGTACAGAGTGGCAGGTGAACATGGGGCCGCCTGGGCTGGGTGTGTGGTTCTGGGGACACTGGCTGGAGCAATCACTTACAGCACATAGTCATGGTTCTCCTGGGAATGCCCGATGAAGTGTCTACAGGACTGTGTGGGGCAGTCCCGCTTCTTTAGGGGAAGCCATCCCAGGACAGACGGTGTCTGCCAATGTCCAATGGGTCAGAACCTGTGTTGAGGTGGAACCGGAGTCAAGTCCCGGGTAGGCTGAGGGATGACATTAGAGGTTCCTGCAAAGTCAGGACTTCCGAGGAGCCGGATCTTCCACGGGAGGTTGGAGGAAACATGTTCTCTGGAGCAGGTTGCCGCTCGTGGTGTTGACTCTGGTGGAGGGTCAAAGGAAGAAATCCTATTCATTCTGCTACACTCACACAGAAGCAAACACAGGTCTTTTCTGAAGGAATACACTTTAAACAATAACAATGACTTCAAAACTTTTCACAGATGAAGTTCCATGAAACACGAGCTCAAAACGAAAAGAAAATGAGTTGTTACAACCAAGAGGAAGCAGAAGGAATGCACACATCAGGTGCTGGAATCACACACACACACAAAAAGATAAAAAATGCATATGCATAATACATTTAAAGAAACAAAAAAGGAAATTTATAATAGGAAGTAGCAGAAACTATCAAAACTGACCCATTGAGTTGACAACCAAATACAACTTCCAGAAATTAAAAATACAATAATCAAAACAAACAGGGGGGGTCACATAGAAGTTCAGAGACTGAATTGGAGCTAAAGTTATTACACATGAAGTCTGGTGGACAGATTTCAGGAAATGCTCCAGAATACCCCACCCAGTTAGAAAGAGGTGAAAGATAAACAGGAGTTGAAAGGACACAGCACAAAGACGAGGGATGGGGTGAAGGGTGATATGTGAAGAGGCACGCCGGGGACTTTTCAGGATTAATAGCAGATGCCAGACCTCAAGTTCATGACGCTCAGTGAGTCCCAAGCAAGATAAACAAAAATAAATTCTCACCCGGGTACAATAATGTGAATGAAAAGCACCAAGGAGAAAAGTAAGACTGGTCTTCTCAAGAAAGAAACCAAGGTTTACAGCAAAGGGGAGAACCATCAGCACTAAGCTCAGGACCTCTCCAAATTTACACAGATGTGGGGGGTTCGTATTCCAAGCAGCCGGGATGGGGAAGCCTCACGATGCATGCGGCACCAGGTATAGTGTGCAGGAGGCCATCCCTTCTGCAGTGCAGCTAAATGAGCCCCAGGCTCTGTGCCAATCAGACTCCCTCACAAAGCTTCAAGGTAGTTCTCAAAGCAGCTAATTCCCAAAACTTAAATGTAAGCAAAAAAAAAAAAAAAAGCCCAGTGTTTTCTAAAGGAATACAACAAAATCTAGCATCCAACAATGTAAAATTAACAATTTCCAACACCAAGGAAAAATATATCAGGCATGCATAAAAGTGGGATGGTGTGACCTGAGGCCAGGAGAAACGTCAGTCTAGGTCATAGCTATTTGAAAGCTGGCTTCTTGTTAACAACCACGGAGGCCAGAATAGAGTGGCCCAACATCTTCAAAGGTCTGGAAGAAGATAACTGTTTAGCCCCAAATATTATACCCAGTGAAAATATTATTCCAGAATGGAGGCAAATAAAGACATTTTCAGATATAACTAAAAGTACTTGTCGCCAGCAGACATCTGTACTACAGGAAGTGCTGAAGGTAGTTCTTCAGGATGCAGAGCTGCACCAGATGGAAACCAGAACATGAGAAAAAAATAGAGTAGCAGAAATGGCAAATATCTGAATAAATTCAAAATACTCTTTTTTTCCTTATCCCTCTTGGTTTTATATAGACCATAAAACTACTTAAAGGAAAAACTGTAATATTGTCTCATGGGTTTATGATTTTATGTAGTTGTATTTTACAGAACTGTTATAACATAAAGGGTAGGAAATATGGATATGATTGTGGCATGGTTTCAATATTTTACATGAAAATGGACCCAATAAAAGTTAAGAATGTATATTGTAAATGCTAGAGCAACCGTGAAAAGAAATGGAATTCTATAAATTAGTAGTAGTGTGATGTGTGACAACAATAGGCCAAGGGAAGGAATGAAGGAGAGATAGATGATAGAGAGATCAGTGATAGGTAGATGATAGATAGATAGATAGATAGATAGAAGATGGGTGATAGATGAAAGCAGATGATAGATGATATGGATGAAAGATCAATGATATGTAGATAGATGGCTGTTGAGCTTGAGTCAATAGAAGAGATGTGATTTCATAAAAACATTAAATGATTCTGAAATAAAGCAGAAATGAGGACAACAAAGATCAAATGGAAAATGTGGAAAATACCTTGCAAGATGGTAGATTTAAATCTAAGTCATCAATAATGACATCACGTGGAAATAGTCTGAAAATTCTGGTTAATAGGCAGATGTTGTAAATATGGGTAAGAAAGCAAGATCCAATTAAATCAGTGCACAAGAAACTCACTTTAAAAGTAAAGAATGAATCTTGGATCACTGAAAAAATAGAGTTATAAAAAGTAAAGAGATACATAAATTAAAACTAAAGGATGCACACTCATCTATCATGCAGATGCTAACCAAAGGAAATCTGAATTGGCTGGACGAATATCAGAAAAGCCGAATTCCTGAATAAGGAATATCGCCAGGATAAAGTGGAATGATTTGCTGACAATAAGGGGGTCAATTTATGAGAACACAACAATCCAAAATACATATAGCACAACAACAGGGTTTCAAAGGACATGGAGCAAGAACTGACAGGAATGAAAAGAGAAATAGAATAATTCACAATTATAATTACAAATGTCACAACTCCTCTCTTAGAGATTGGTAGGACAAAGTTGACAGGAAATCAGTAAATGAAAAATTTGAACAGTACTACCAACCATCTTAATTTTCAAAGACAGACAAGTTCACAAGATCAGTCATATTCTGGGCCTTAAGTAAGACTCCACAAATTCAAAAGGATTGACAAAATAAAAACTATGTCTTTGGTTGTTAATTAAATTAACATAGAAATTATTAACGAGATGTTTGAAATTTCTTCACATACTTGTTAGTTAAACAATCTAATTCTAAATAGATTATGAATTTCACCTCCATCCCCCAACATAAGAAATTAGCAAGTGTTCTAATCTGAATGAAAATGAAAACACAACACACCAACGTGCAGCTAAAGCCGTGCAGAGGGGAACATTGATAGCATTAAGTGCTCTCATTAGATAAAGAGAAAGCCTCATGTTGATTAAGCTTCTCCTTATAAAAACTAGAAAAAGAAGAATAAATTAAGCCTAAAACAAGCTGAAAGGAAGAAATAAAAATCAGAAAGACAGTAGAAAAAAATGGATGACATACAAGACTGTCTCTTTAGAAAGATCAACTCAGTGACCAACCTCTCGCCGTGATGATAGCTACTCAGACGTGTGTGTGCACTGAGTGGTAGGATGCAAGGCTGCTGATGAGGGGGCCAGGGGAGTGTGCAGGTGGGCTGGGACTGTGCTTTAGTAGTCCGGAAGAGACACGGGAGCGGTTGGTCACATTTTTGGGGGATTCTGGTAAGAAATGTATGAATTTTTACTTTTCTTCTATTCTTTAGATAATGGGTATTCTCCAGTATCAATGAATAGCAATCTGCCTCCTTTTGCCGATGGGGTTGCTGTGGGACTCTGTTCATCCAAGCACTTTTCCCCACTCCTCTCCCGGCCCCAGACTTACCTTAGGAGACTGAACCTTCCAGGAAGAGTGCTCACACCTGTAGATACAGTTCTGTGCAGGACTGCAGGGGCAACATGCTGAGGACACGTAACTGATGAGACAGATTCTTGCCCCGGGGCCCCTCCCTCAGCCCAGGCCTGCCCCCACAGTGATGGGTGTCTCAGGATCCCAACTGGGAGGAGTTTTCACCCTTACCTGCAGCCTCACCGCTCCTTTCTGCCCTGGGCTAGGACATCCCCACCGAACCCCATCTGCTCACACAAATCCCAGGTCTGCAATGGTGCCCTTCTATCCCGCACGGCTGTGGTGGTGGCTTACTGTGTGCAAATTCCCTGCCGTGTCAACGATGCTCTGATGGTGTGTGTGTGCGTACGGGGAGGGGGGTGAGCTTGCAAACTCAGTTTATCACTTGGAACCACAAGTTTGTAAAATCGGCTGATAATTGATTACCCTGATGATGAAAGAATTCTGCTGTTGGGATGTTGGTGATCCACTCACGGTGCACGCAGGCACTCTAGGTAGCCACACACGAGGAGGTACCGGGATTGTTGCCTCACTTGTCTGCTCTCCGTCACTGTGCTCCCGTCGGTACCTGACAGATAGGTGCTCCTGGAGGCACAGCCACATGGTCCGTCTGGAGCTGCATCCCTGCACGCCGGCGCTCCGCGTCTGTGGCCCTCCATCTGCCCACCTCCACCTGCCTGGTCACTCCTGGTGGTCCCCATAGGGACCCACTGGCCATGAGCAGGATTAGGGCTTGTATTCAGTACTCTGAGACTTGGTGCTGTGATGCTTCCATCATTGACTTCTGACTCTCTAGAGCCCAGCCGGCCTGTTCTCCCAACGCCCATGGCTGTGTTGCTCTCCCAGGACCTCTTGGTTGGTGATGGATTCTCGGGCCACAGGACCTGGGACAAGCAGGTCCCAAACACCCAGCGCTCAGCGCTCCGTCTGTGGGGTGAATGGACGGAGCAGGTGCGCAGGAGGTTGCTGTCTCTGGAGACCAGCTCGCCCACCAGCTGTGCTCCTGCTCCTGCCTGTAGAAGGTCCTTTCCCTTCCTTGAAGACACGCCCGCTTGCCTGGGACAGTCCCTCCACGGCTGTGCTGCGAACCCAGGTCAGCCTTGCTCTGCCTCTCCCTGGCCCAGGGCTTTTCTGTCGCTCAGCACCACCGTGCTGGACACACAGATTAATAGTCGCACGAAACGTTCACGGTTTTTTTCTGTCATATTTAAAATGTGAATGGCATCTGGGGCAATATGAGCGATGTGTTATTTACCAAAATGCCTCCTTCAACTACACAGGTCAGCAAGCTCTAGACTTGGAAACAGGGTTTGCTGTGAGATGGAGGCTTTTAGAGAAAAAGGATGGGATTAAAAAATTATAATTCAAGCTCACATAATATAACTCGTTCTTCACCCAATCAATCTTGGCATCAAAATACTTTTTTTTTTGAGGTAATATGGTTTCTTTGAACTCTGAGTATATTAGATATAAGTTATAAATGTGGATGCACCTAAGTTTATGTACGAATGTTTATTATAAATTGGGCAATTTCTCAGGGGAAGAACGACATAAATTAATCTTGTAGGTTTTGATGTCTTAAAGTAAAAAAATGAGCCGAACAGTAACTCATTGATATTTAGAAAATAGTAGACATATCCTGCAGTTTATTTTTTCTCCTGCTGAAAACATTTGGGATTTAAACAACTATTTCTTTTAAAGTACAGACAAAAAAGATTGTACTTCTGACAAGAAGGCTCCCTGGAGTCAGAGCCTCGCGTGGAGGAAATGAGTCTCGCCGAAGCCGGAACCCCTTCCTTCAAGCTCTCCAGTGGCCGTCTGGGTCGGCGACCTCCGCTGGCTAACGCTCAAGCTCCTTCCTTCCCTGGGAAAGGCATCTCAGACAGCGGGGGGATTTGCCACCTTCCCCTCCAGGACGGCTGCCCGGATCTTGTCCAGGTGCCTGGCGTCTCAGGTGAATGAGACCCCGACCCCACCTGCCGTCCCCGTGGTGGCCGTAACCAGCGCCCCCAGGGCTCGGGGCCACGTAAGGTGGGTGCGCCCCCACGCGGGAATGGAGGCCCAACCCTGGAAGACATGGGTCCTCCCGATTCGTGGTTTAGCATACCCGTTTGCACTGACCTTGTTGTTTTTGGTTTTATTTTTGTGTTTGTAGATGGTTGTTTTTTAGGCAAAGCTCTCCAAAACGGAAATGATGTGAGGACAGCGATTAGTCTGCTCACGTTGGTCATTTCCGAGATGGGCCGAGTCCACGTCCCGCTGCAGTGGTTTACGAGGGCCATGCGGAACGTGCCCGTGATCACAGCGCTGCATGCCACCGATCGCTCCAAACAAATATAAATACGGCCGAAGGCAGCCTGCCCCAAACAGCAACCAGAGAGACAAGACAGAGCAGCTGATCGTTGCTTGAGATACAAAAATCAATAGGATAATTCGGAGTCTCAGAAGAATGATTTGATTTGTCAAGTTTACTTATTTGTATTTATATTTAAAATGGAATGAAAGACCGATTGCTCATCTTCTCTCTGCCCATTTCAGGCAAAAGCCAAGACATTTCCTCAGATGTGAAAAATAAGTTAGCCAGCTCATTAATGGTTTTCAAAGTTTCCGCGTAAGAAGCTCTTAATGATTACAGTTGGTGACTGTGGTGAAAATGCATCGAGTAGAGGAGATAAATGTATAGCATAAATATAATATAATGAGGGGCTTCAGTTCGTTCCAAGAAGAAATAAGAAAAAAATGCCACCCCTGTAATTGCGAACAATGGCCACTGTTGGAGTGATCGAGGACAGGGGTGACACAGGAGAGTCCTGGCCTGGGCCGGGGTGGGAGCTGGGGAAGCAGCCCAGTGCCGCTGGGCAGAGACACCTGTCTCCGGAGGGGGGACCTCAGGGGTCTTTGTTACAATGTGGCTTCACTTCTGCTCCAGGCAGGTGATGTTCCTGACACACGCCTGTGGTTTCAGCCCCTCTGCAGCGGTCTGGATGGCGGACCCCAAGCCAGCCTGGTTTGCTCCCACGGCTGCATCTTAGGGACAGAGGACTCGAGACGCAGTGCAGGGAGCAGCTTTCCCTCGGGGGCTCTGCCTCTGGGCGCACTTGCTGTCCTCGGTCTGGAGGGCCGTGTGTGTCCGTGTGTCTGTCCTGCCCACGGCACACGTCCATGCTGTGGACCAAATGCTTGGGCAACACTGAGGGCCTGGCTTTCCTTGCATCCCGAGCAGCCGGAATGAGACAGCTCGAATCGTACGGGAAGTCCCAGCCAGTGCCGGGAGATGACCGTCTCTCTTCTCCCTTCCTGAGCCTGGGTTCTGGAAGGAGGGAGCCTCTAGGACTGCCACCTGCTGTCCTTACCGATAGGGGCCACTTGCCAGAGGGATCTGTCCATGGGCTCCAGATATTGCTAACATGACATCGAGAAGAAGCAACTAAGTGGTGACACTTGGGACCCGAGGGCAGGGTGCCAGTGAAGGCAGGGAGGACAGAGGGTCCCACGGGGGGAGGACAGAGGATCCCACAGGAGGGAGGACAGAAGGTCCCACGGGGGGAGGACCCTGGATCCCACAGTGGGGAGGACAGAAGGTCCCACGGGGGGAGGACAGAGGATCCCACAGGGGGGAGGACAGAGGGTCCCATGGAGGAAGGACCGCGGGCCCCACAGGAGGCACTGTGGTCTCTCCCCTGCAGGTTCTCTGTGGACCGCCTGGCGCTCGGGGGTCCAGGCGCCGCTCTGGCTGTGGGAGTGCGGCGCCCCACGCAGGCCTGCAGGGAGCATCTGCGGGAAGGGACTGCATTTGACAAGGGCCAGGGTCTAAGGCGGGAGGGAGAAGGAAGCGAGGGACCAGGATGGGAAGGAGGTGACCTGGAAAGACCAGGAACGGGCCCCCTTGTGTCCTGAGCAGAGCAGCACCTGGGGCGACGGCTGCAGGGGCTTCTTCTGTGTCTCCGGGAAGCACCATCCGCACCAGCGCACCTCCGGCAGAGCCTCCCCGGCGGCCCCCGCCCCAGGGAACTTCTGCCCCGGGGCAGTGTGCGCGGGACTGCGGGGCTTGGCGGGGCCGGAGGGCCAGACCTCGTGCAGCATGAGGTCCTAACCCCTGCGGCCGCCGCCAGCCTGTCCGGGGACAGGGGCTTCTGGGAGCCCGCAGGGGCTGCCCGGGGACACCGAACCCGCCTCCCAATGAAGCGCCTGCTCATGTATCTATTGACCTTCGCAAAACAACGTGTATTTGAGAAGGTTGCGGTGCTGCGAGGGCTCAGGGCCGCCGGGGCAGGGGCCGCTCCCTCCCGGGCAGGCCCGGCGCCCCGCGTCCACCTGCAGCTTGGGGAATGGACTCTAATAACGGCTCTATTACGGCCGGCCCGCCGATTGGCCCCGGCGCCCTCCAAATTAGCCACAAAGAAGCCAGCCTGTCAATATTAATTCCACCGCAGAGACGACTTGTTATGGGAGAACAAAGGTGTTCAGGCTTGGGCAGGACAACTTAACTCCTTGTCTCGTAAAATTTAAGCTGCTATTGATCGCCTTCCTCCATTGTGTGAAGGATTAAACCTGCGTGCACACGCAGGAGCGCACACGCAGAGCGCGCGCACGCACACACACACACACACTCACACACACATGCGTGTGCACGCGCGCCCAGACCCCGCCGGGAGGGGCCGGCCCGCGCCCCCATCACTCAGGCAGGCTCAGCCCCCCTCCCCGCGCACCCAGAACCATTCAGCAACATGAAGCAAATTAAATCAATGAATTCATCCTAGCAGATGGCCACTTTAACACTCAGTTAGCCTTTAGATAATTGAGCGTTGACTCCGGAATCATAAAATGGATGGCTCGTTTGTACATTTTACTGAAATAGATCGCCGAGGTTAAATAAATGAAATCCCATTTGTCAGGCGGTAATAAATGGTCTCCCCTTCTGCAAACAGCTCTGTTTGGCCTAATAAATACAGGGACGTTACAGCATCCCTCCCTTGATAGGGTTACAGCTTAATGAAACGGTCTTCCCTCTCTCTGCTTGTTTTTGCCTCCTCCTGCACCGTGTGATAAGTAGCAAACCAACGAAGCTTGTAATTACAATCTTACAGAAACCCGGCCAATCTGTATATAAATCTCACCCTCCAATTACAAGATGTAATAATTTTGCAGTCAAGCTGGTAATGAGGTCTAATACTCATGCCTGCGATAATCCCCCCTGGATGCTGACTCTATCAGATGTTAGCTTTGTAATTATACTGGCAGAAAATCATTATTTCATGTTCAGCAGAAAAATGAGGTTGGTGGGAAGTTAATTTTCTCTATGCTCTGTGAAGCATAGACAAAATTTTAATGATTTAATCATTATGGTTATCCCTTTTGCAATTGACCTACGTTACTTGTGCAGAAACATTGGCACATTTTGAAAGTCCCTGTTCCCCGATAAAGCTTGCCAGGTATGCAGCTTTTAATGTAAGAATAACTGTATACAATTACACTATTACCCTGCTGATAGGGAAAATTCATTTTATTTTTAGTTTTCATTATTGGCGTGTATGACTCGTGGAAATGTTTATGTCCTGTCCACACTGTAATAAATGGCTAAGTTTTTTAAAAAATTGAATTACGCTTTCCTGAATGTGTCCACACCACAAAATGTCATCCTCAAAGAGCCATGTAAGCAGATGTCGGCCTGAGAAGTTAGGGTTACTTCGTTTTGTGTAAGAAATGAGGACGGAAAGTGACGGAATGGCCCATACTCCATTTGGGAGTGGGATTTCTCCACTATAAGCTTTGCTATTCCTAAGGTTGGACGGTGCAGTGTTTAAAACAATGAACTTTTGAGTATAGTTAAAAAAATTTACTTCCCGCAGTATTTTCATTCCATGTTTTTGGTGACTCTCTGGTGACACGGGGGAAATCACACCCACATACTCGGCATTTCAAGCCACTTAGAGGCTAAAGAAGAGTAAGGTCATTAGCATCACGCTCTGTAGCAAGTGGGATTTCCTGGTCGACTTTTGAAAACACACAGAGTTCATTCCTCCCTGTGCTGTATTTTGCGGTAAAACTAGCTTCGTTCTGGAACTCCTGAAAACGTCAGGAAAATGTTTCTGCCTGCCTGGTCCACGACCCCAGAAGCATCCCCCTCGACGTGCCTGTCCGCCCCCCTGCTCTGGGGGTTGGCGATCCCACACACAGGTGGACTGATGGTTCCGGTGACCTCAGCGAGTGCGCTCAGGGTAGACTCGTGTTCCTGGTTCCAGATTTACTTTCCCCCGTCCACCCTGTGCTGTGAGTACTAGGTCTTCTGAGCCGGATGTGGCCCGCCTGCCTTCCGGGCACAACCGGCTGCCTGGGCTGGGCTCCCGGGGGGAGGGGAGCAGAGTAGCCCAGTGCGGTGTGCAGAGCATGGCTTGGCCACACAGAGGGGGGGGCGTCAGGAGGTTCACCAAGGTGACTGTGGGGAGACTGTGTCCCCCATTGGTAGGTTAGCCTTTGCTAAACCTTGTCCGTATGGAGTGATGGGCAGATAAACTTTTACACACATTATAATTTCCAATTGATGTATTCACGTGAATAAGATGAGAGAGGTTAGCAGATTATACTCTCCAGTCAGGGGGGTGGGGTCAGACACCAAGGGCAGCTCATCCGCACGGCAGGTGCTCAGCCGGGGACTCGGGCTTTCCTCTGTGTGTGAACATGTGTGTACATATGTATGTGTCACCCATCCATCTTTCATCTGTCCGTCCATCCATCCGTCCATCCATCCCTCTACCATCGTCTTCTGTTGGGTTTGTTTCTCTGGAGAACCTGTCTAACAGTTGTCAAAGCTCAATATTTATTTCTGGGAAGGTGATGGGGGTTAAGCTACAGAATAACAGAAGTTTCTACAAAATGAGGACCCTTTTCCTCATCAACAGGCTTCTGTGGCTGGAGCACGAGACGAGATTAGAGAAGTACGCTGGAGTCTCACGGCAGCATGTCCATGACGCCGACCAGGAGGGAGTGTCCCCTGCCTCTCCACCCCAGCCGCCGAGCCCTGCTCTGTGCCGGGGAGTCATCAGCTCCAAGAGAAGCTCTCGGGCTCTAAAGGAAGGCAGTTTCGTGGGTTTGGACACAAATATCGTACTTACATTTGCCTCCTGTTTTATTTTCTCTTAGTTTCTGTAAACTCCTTCAAGTCATTTGTGGAAGCAAGTAGGGTACGTGTGTACACATCAGCAAAAGGCAAATCTCAAAAATGAGATGTCCGCATGGTCGCGGAATGCTGGGGTCGGACGCCCAGACGGATACTGGAGGTCACAGAGGGCCCTGCTGCCACGTCCCCCATTGTACCTCCTTGGTGCCGTGGCGAGATGTCACCTGAGTTTGCCCTAGGAAGGTCTAGCCTGGACCTAGTTACAAGCAGGAGCCAAGAAGGCCGTCCATCCGGACCTGAGTTCTGACTCAACATTTTACTGTGAGATTAGATACTTAGCACTTTGTCTCTCCTGACTCATCGTCCTTATCCAAGTGGCTCTTACAGGGATTAAGTGCATGGGTGGTGGTTAGCACGATGGCAGAGAACAGTAACTTCTTACAAAATGTTAACCATCCACGCTGATGCAAAAGTTGGGTGTTCATCCTTTCTGATGGCTGAGTAATATTCCATTGTCTATATGGACCACATCTTCTTTATCCATTCATTTGCTGAAGGGCCTCTTGGTTCCTTCCACGGTTTGGGGGTTGTGGACATTGCTGCTATGAACATTGGGGTGCAGGTGGCCCTTCTTTTTACTACATCTATATCTTCGGGGTAAATACCCAGTAGTGCAATTGCCAGGTCATAAGGTGGCTCTATTTTTAATTTTTTTGAGGCAACATGGATGGAACTGGAGGGGATTATGGTAAGTGAAAAAAGTCAAGCAGAGAAAGACAATTATCATGTGGTTCCACTTACTTGTGGAACACAAGGAATAACATGGAGGACACTAGGAGAAGGAAAGGAAAAATGAAGGAGGCGAAATCAGAGGGGGAGATGAAGCATGAGAGACTGTGGACTCGAGGAATCAAACTGAGGGTTTTAGAGGGGAGGGCCGGGGGGGATGGGTGAGCCCAGTGTTGGGTATTAAGGAAGGCACATATTGCATGGAGCTCTGGGTGTTATACGAAAACAATGAATCATGGAACATGACATCAAAAACTAATGATGTCCTGTATGGTGACTAAAGTAACATAATAAAAAAAAGAAAATATTAACCATGATTTACCCTGGGTTGGGAGCCAACCCTACTTATGAATTACATGATCACACGTTTGCCAGTAGGAGGGAGTGTTCCAGAAGCATGCTGTTTGTGAGCCACGGTGGACTGAAGGTCGGTGGTGCAGGGGGCACGTGAAAGGGCGCACTCTGCTGAGCAGGGGGGTGGAGGTCTGTCCTCCGCCCATTGGGCACTGGATCCAGGGGCACATCCTATCGGTAGGGCCACCTGCTTTACCACTAACATGGCCTCTGCTTCTGTGTGTGGGAAGCAGGATGAGTCAGGCAAAATTTTCATTAGCTGCAAGAAGTTTTTCTTCCTATTTTTTATACGGGAGCATGATTTCCCTAAATATTGGGAAAATAGAAGACATGTTTACCATTTTTCTCTTCCCTAACTTCCTAACAGCTGGTACTTCACTTCTGCGTGCAGGCATCCATCCCTTGGGTGGAGCCGGGTGGAGTGAAGAGCACTGAGGACTGTGCCCAGGCCCTTTGGGTCCCCCAGTGGCAGGGAGCACCCCTTCCACCCACCACGACCAGAAGGCCCCCTCCTGGCCCCACCGATAGATTTGGTTGGTGAACTTGCAGCTGAAAGAAGCTACAGTCACAGAAGCCCAGAGAACGGGGGCGCTGGTCTTCCGTATGGACTCAGTTTCCAGGACTGTAGTCCCAGCTGGACGTTGCCCACAGAGGCGCTCCGCGCTGCGTTTGGAGGAGGGCAGTTCTTAAGGATTCAGACTTTCGAGTAGAGCAGACAAGGGTGTTTCTTTTCCATGGGCTGGTGGGTGACTCAGGGCAGTTTGTAAGCTCCTCAAGGCTCAGCGCCTTCCTCTCTGAATACAGAGCTAACAGCTGCTTCCCACGGCTGCCGTGAGCGGGGAACGGTCGGCAAGAAACCCGGCTCCTGGGGTGAGTCAGTGAGAGAAACCAGGGCTCCACCCTCCTCCCTGAGGCCCCTTTCACGGGGGTGCTCCCTTGCACACACACGTGTGCCCACACTCGTGTGCACAGACCCAGATGTGCACATGCACACAGACCAACATCCCTGTTCGGGCAACACGGATCTTCCTGAGCAGAAACAGAACATTGCCGGAGCCTCTCAGGCAGTGGGAGAGGCCAGGGTTCTGTCCTCCGGGAGCTGCTCAGCAGAACCCGCCTCCAGCCCCGCTCTGCTCCAGGCCCCCCCGGGCTCCGGATGCCCCGCCCCGTCTCTCCAGAGCGCGCCCCCTGCTGCGTCCCCAGCAGGGCAGCTCCACATCCTCCCACAAAGACCAGCCTGCTGCTGCCTCCGGCCCCCACGTGCAGCTGCACGCGCCAGTCCGAAGAGGGAGGCCGCGCAGACCCTTGGCAGGAGGCAGGGCGGGGGGCTCCTGCTGCCTTTCAGCTGCTGGGCACTGACCGCCACCTAAATGCAGGTGTCCTTGCAGAATACTGACGACCGGGGCCAGTCTCCGAAATGTTTTTCCTATAAATGAATGGCAAAAGATCTGGGATTCGTATACAAGTTACCCTTCTCCCATTGGGTGTGTGTTGGTAGTTTCCCACTGAAGTGAAGGACCCCAAGACACTGCGTCCCGGGTCCCAGCCTGGGGCTCGGGACGCCTAGATCACCTCTGAGGTGAGCACAGGCTGGTTTCCTCAATTCCTGGATATATATAAAAAAATTCTATCACATGAGATGGCGATTTTTTTTAATGACCAAATCTCTCATTACATGAAGGGTTCCCCCCCCTTTAAAGTCTGATAATTCTTTCATTTGTTTGTAAAAGCTTTCTTATTTGGGTGCTAAGAAATGGTAAGATTCCCCATGAACAGAAAACTATCTTTCTACGTTTCCCGTTTTCTTTTTTTTTTTACATCACAAATAGTTATTAAAGCTCTCNTTAAAGTCTGATAATTCTTTCATTTGTTTGTAAAAGCTTTCTTATTTGGGTGCTAAGAAATGATAAGATTCCCCATGAACAGAAAACTATCTTTCTACATTTCCCATTTTCTTTTTTTTTTTTTTACATCACAAATAGTTATTAAAGCTCTCTATCAGAATTTTACATTTGATTCCAAATATATGCCAAAATACATTTTATCAAATAGTTACTAAAGCTCTGTATCAGAATTATACATTTGATTCCTAATATATGCTAAAACACATTTTATCAAATATTTAGAGTAGGGTCATGCATAAAGTATATAACCTCGAGAACATGAACTATCAATTTGTACTGCTCTGGACTCCATTTGGTGAGTTAAGGGATTAGGAATGAAATTTAAGGAGAAGCCAAAGGGTACATTTATTTATGATAAATATTTGAAGCATCTGTCATAAAATGTGGCCAACCCTGTCTGCGCTTTGATGACTGATTTCCATGTTTTATCTGTCTCTACACCCCGAGTTCTTTTTACACATTTCCACACATAGCTGCTGTGATTTTTCGTGCCCTGAAATTTCTGAAGTTAATCGGCAGGAACTCTGTTGTGACAGTGGAGTCTGGGGGGAGGGGTTGAAGAGGAAGAGCCCCGCCCCCCTCCCCAGCCAAGGGCTCCCTGATGTGAGGCTGTGGAGGGTCCAGACATCTCGCAGCAGATCCCGGTGATGCACTGGCCAGGGCCGGAGGCAAACAGCTTTGGGCACTGATGGTGCCCTGCGGTGCCCTTTCCCTCCCGTTGTGACAGGGATAGTCCTGTTCTCAGTGTCCCTGTCTAGTGGGTACAGTTCCACACTGATTTCATGCCTCAGCTTAGCTTTTATAAGGTACACCTCAAGACAAAGCACTTTATTTAACACTGAGAATAAGTATTTATCAATACCCAGTTAGAGTCTTATTTTTAGCACATTGCTTTTCTTCTCTCAGAGGAGAGCATTTGCATTTTGGATTAGAGGGAGATTTTGACAAATCTGAAGTCCCTTTAATCATAATAAAGCATGTCGGAATGGTGTTGAACATGTTTATAAAAAATACATGTATTTGCATTGGCAAGGAATCTTCCAGAAAGTGCCAAGAATTTCCAGCCACTTCTCAGATTCTCTAGATAATAAGTGATCACTTTTCAGTCTTGGTAAGCATACGCTGGATTGCCTTCACTCACTCCGTATCAAGAAATACGGTTAGTAAAGACTGTGTCCTGCTCCCAGAGTCCCTGCTCATTATCCTGACCCCCGTAGACATGGTTAGATAATCACAGAACAGTAGGATATTTTGGGGACAGAGGTCTCATTTCTTCTACATCCAGTAAAAACAATCCTAAACGTTTTCAGAATAAGGAATAAAGACACATTCTGCTTTTAAATACTGTCATAATTAAAGAGATCTGGTAAAGACCGCGGACTAGGAAGTTTGCTCATGACAAAGTCTTTCAGCTTCCTTCCTCTGCGACTGTCTCTGTGTCCACTCCTTCCACCTGCTGGGGGTGTCTGCGGCTTCCCTGCGGGCACTTGGCAAGACCTGGTGCCACTTCCTCCCGGCCACCACGGTACACGGTGGAAAATCCGCAGTCTCTCCCCCTGGTGAGCCCCGTCGGCAGTGAGCTGGTTTTCTTGCTTTGGCCACTCCGTCTTTGATTTTAGTTTCTACCAGTTCACCATGAATGTGTGTGTGGTTGTATTCACTTGCTTTTGATTCATCCTGTTCGGGGTTTGCTCACCTCGTGTGTGGAGGGTTCTGTCTTTCACACATTTGAACTGTTTTCAGCCATGATTTCTTCAAAGGCTTGCACAACCTCCCCTCTCCCTGCAGACTTCAGTGACGGGACGCTGGGCCTTCTGCTGACCTCACGGTCCTCGGGGCCCCTCGGTTTTCCTGTCTCTTTCTGTTGTCGGGCTGGTGACTGTTGCTGCTCTTCTCCAAGGCCCACTGATTACTTCTGCTGTACCTTCACTGCGCTGCCGGGACTGTCCAGGCTGGTTCCACCGATCTGACCTTCCCTTCTATGTTTTCCATTCGGTTATTTTTTTATTTTTATTTTTTTTTTACAGCTTCTAGTTCTTGGTTGTGATTTTCTTTCACTTGTTTCAAGACGATTTGTAATGGATTAATGAGGAATTTTTAGGACAGCTCCTTCAAAATCCTCATTGGATAATTTCAACATCTGATTCAGGTCACTGTTATCAACAGCTGATCATCTGTTTTCAGGCCAGTCGTGGCCATTGGGTGATTCTCTGCTGGACCCTGGACATTCCACCCTTCATGTAAGGAAAGACTGGTCCTATTGCAGCCCCCTGTTAGGTGCAGTATATGGGTCCTTGCCTCCTTTTGTGGTGCTATTTTGTGGGGGCTGGGGGCTCACTGGCCCCTGCTGGTGTTGCCTGAGGGAGCAGAACAGGTTCCCAGCAAGGTTCCCCGTGCCTCTCATTGGTGAAGAGGAGCCCAAGGTCTGGGAGGACTGAGAGACCTCCAGGCTAGACCTTTGTCATGGTGGGATTCCTACAAGTGCCCCTGGCTAATTCCTGGTCTCTGAGCAGTGGAAGGGGCTCCAGCCCCAGCTTGATATGGAGGGACGTGAAGACAGATGAGATTGTGGGGTGGAAAGGAGAGGGAGACTGTGTCCCACAAGCAGGAGAACAGTTGCTAGGGAGGGACCTAGGTGAACAAATTGGGGGGAAATGGGGGCGGGGGATGGGGGATGGGGGGCGGCTGTGATGTTTCCTCCGAGGATGGGACGAGGGAGGTTAATTGGACAGCAGGTGCCAGGGATGTAGACGTGCTGACTCCACACTCTTCTCCCTGTACCCTCCATTGGTGCTTATTAACCAGAAAACCATTCGTGTAGGCGGGGAACATTTTAATGTGTCTGCATGTTTCCTTTAATATAGATTTCACAAGAAACTGAAATCAAATTAGACCGCATTGTTGTGGTATTTTCACTTTTTAAGTAAGCAAAATGCCTAGAGGTGCTGAGGACATATTTGACAAAGGAACTTTATTAATCTCCGGGCAGAAAACACATGAAACACAGAGCGGTCGGTGCCAAGCGTTACCAGCTGGGACGTGGCTGGGTCGTGTCTGTGGGTCGGGCACAGTCCTTGTGGCACCAGCAAGGCTGGGTCTGAGATGGGCTCCTACAGGTCAAGTACAGAGTGCAGGGCCGTTTCCAGAAATGGGTCTGGCTCCCCAGCAGGACTGAGGGCCCTTGGTTTGTGGGGGCACAGTGGAGGTTGGGGAGAGAAGCTACCCTAGGTGCAGGGACCCCAAGAGGGCTGCGTGAAGCCAGAGTGGGCTTTGGGGGGATATAGCCTGGTTTTCCAGGAAACGCTAAAGGTGAAGATCGGTTTTTTTAGAACAGTTTTATTTTATCTATTTATTTTTAAACATGTTATTTATTTATTTGTCGGAGACAGAGCACACAAGCAGGGGGAGGGGCAGAGGGAGAGGGAGAAGCAGGCTCCCCGCTGAGCAGGAAGCCCCATGCAGGGCTCGATCCCAGGACCCCAGGATCATGACCTGAGCCTCTGGAAGATGCATCACCGACGGAGCCCCCCAGGAGGCCCAGCACAGTTTCAGACTTACGGAAAAGCCCAGCAGAGAACTCAGGCCCTCAGGTGCCCTCCCCCCACCCACGGCCATTCCCCGACTACTGATGTCTTGCGTGAGTGAGGTGGGGTGGCTACAATTCACGAACAGATATTGCCACATTAGTATCATTTTATTTTTTAAGAGGATTTTATTTATTTACTTTAGAGAGAGGGAGAGAAAGGGAATCTCAAGTAGACTCCCTACTGAGCACAGAGCCCAACCTGGGCCTCGATCCCATGACCCTGAGACCACGACCTGAGCTGAAACCAAGAGTCAGAGGCTCAACCAACCGAGCCACCCAAGGCACTGCTCCCTGCTACATTGATATAATTGAAGTTTCATGAGGGCCACTCTGGGCCTTGTACAGTCTATGGGTCTGGACACATGTGTAAAAACATATCCCCACCATTGCAGTAAAATACAGTTTCTTCACTGCCCTAAAAATCCTCCGTCTTCATAGCTTCACATTTTCCAGAATGTCACAGAGATGGGGCCACACAGCGGGGAGCCTTTCAGACTGGCTTCTCTCAATTAGTAATCCATCTTCAAATTTCCCCATGTCTTTTTGTGGCTTGATGGTGCATTTCTTTTTAGCACTGAATAATATTCCCCTTCTGGATGGTCTACAGTTCATTTATCCATTCTCTTGCTGAAGGACATGCATCTTGCCCAGTCAACTTTTTTGGGGGCAGAGCATCAAGATTATGATAAATTGGGTATTTTTAAGGGAAGAGACTGGGGTCTGGATTTTTACTTCTATGACCTCGGTTTTTCAGGGTGCAATCCAGTGTGTAGAAAAATCAGAAACAAGAAGGACTAAATATTTATAAAGGGCATTTAGGTCTACTGGTACGTATTTCTTTGCCTTCTTGTTGGGTCATCCAGCACTTCCAGCAAACACTGCAGGACTCCAGCGAGAGCCCATCGGTCATCCAGCGGGAAGAGCTGACAGCGCGAGACCTGGGCTGTAAGTCCCGGAAATGCGGGAAGTTCCAGGACATTTGCATTGCTCACGGCACTACTTTATACTTTTCATCTTGGAGTCTTACCTTTTTATGTATTAAGTTTACATCGTCTTACAAGGAAGTTTGCACAGTATCTTGAAGGATGTCGGTGAACACGGCCTCCCTTGTTACACTATCAGTGATAATACGGTTCCCGTGACGATGTCGTGTCTAACTACACAGGGGGTCGGGCTCCCTCGCTGCTGAGGCAGAGCGTGTCATTGCGGCTCTGTCCCGGATGCAGGATTTTGGGGAGGAATATCGTTGTTTTAAAAAAACCGAATAAGTTGAACATCAACAGACCTGACCCTTCCCCCATTTTCACCATCACAACAGAGGTTACAACACTTTTATACCCAAATAATGTGAATGGAAATTCACTCTTGAGAGGAAGCCGGGCTCTCCGGCACAGGGAAACTGGGCGCAGCATTTGGGAGGGGCAGGCAGACCCCCGTGGGCCGTCCCCTCGAGGTTGTCCCCACAGCGGCTGGCGCTGGCACCGTGCAAAATCCGCTTACAGAAACTTCCAGCCACACTTGGAAAGTTCGGCAGATGGCGTCTCTTCATTTAATTTTTTCCCCTCCAATTTTTTTCCCCTGAAACTCCGGCTCCAGGCCCTCGACCCCCCAGTTCGATACCTTTTTTGTTAATAGATCTAATCAGCAGCGTGTTAAACAAGAGAGGCCCTTTATGCGTGCGGTGTTAGGACAAGCCAAGTGCCACTGTAGATCACTAGAATAAACAACTCGGACCCATTCAATTACAATGCGGGGCTCCGGCCTTTATCTGGCTGTGACATCATTTCAATCAAAATGTAAAATAATACAATCCAATAGTTGGGAGAGGTAGAGATAGGACACAGACGGCTGCACTGAGTCATTTAATAAAGAGAAGAGGAAGGTGGGGCGGGCCTGCTTCTGACAGCCGGCAAGGCCCGGTCCCCAAACTCCATTACCTGCTGTAATGGTATTCACGAGAGCCGAGTGCAGGAAATTGTCTATTACTTTTTATTAGTGGAAGCTGTTATGTAGGATACAGCCTACTGCACTGTTTTTTCCCTTTGTTCGTTTAATTAACAAAAGCATGAAATCTCCCTATTGGCAGCTTCTATTGCATTCCCCTCCGAGCAGGGATTTTATTCATTTCCTTTGTCTCCTTTGAATTTTTTTTTAACAGTGATGTTTTTCAAGACTCACAAATCATCGTGAGAAGGAAAACATAATTCAAGGGCAAAGCCGTTGTCTCTGAACTGGGCGGGTGGCGGGGACGGCCGGAGGCCTCGCAGTCCCCGCGGCACCTGAGGTGAAAGGTCCCTCCCTCCTCTGCGGCTCCCAGAGCGAGGGCCACCGCACTAGGGGGCTGCTGGGAGCAGCTGCCCGGTTCCCTCCGACGGCCTGGGAGCACCGGGAGAGAGTGGATGGCCCCCGGCCCCGCGGAGTGGCCGTGGCCGTGGCCGTGGCTCCTCCACAGCCCATTTCAGTTCATCGATGAGTTCACCGCTTTGCCTTGAACTGTACTTAGTGGAGAGCAATGGATCATTTTTAAAAGGAAATAATCGGTACCCTTCAATGTTTTTGATCCCTCTGTGCCCCCAGCGGATCCATCACACGAGACGTGGCTTGCGTGAGCTCCGAAAGGAGGCAGAGTCCGTTCAGGCCGCCGCAGGCTCTCACGCGCTCTCCCCCGCGCGTTTGCAGGACGTGACAGTCCGGGCTCGGGAAGACTGGACGTGGGTGTCCTTCGCGAAGAGAGAGAAGCACCACATGCCAGCCTCGTGAAGAGCACAGCGTAGGTGAGAGGCAGCATCTTCACAGGAGAAGAGAAGTGGTAGCAGGGGCTCCTGCCCAGGAGCAGGACAGGGACGTTTGTCAGGCCACCGGGAAGTGGGGCCCATGCCTAACAGAAGGCTCCGCTGCAATCTTCCTGCAGGCCCCGAGTCTCCGCCAAAGCTCTGAGCGAGGACAAGAGAGCCTCGTTCTGGAGAGGGCTTAGGCTCCCCAAGCAAGACCCACTCAAAGACACGCAGCCTGCCTGTCTCCTGTGGTCCACCCCCCCAACCACAGCGGGGGCGCGGGGGGAGGCCCTCGTTGGCCTCGCAGGAGCACCTCTGGTTTCTGCCCACACCTGCCTGCGGGGCCCGGGAGCACCCGACCCCACGCCAGTGGGGGGGCCTCCGGGGAAGGCACTGGCAGACACGGGGAGCCCCGTGAGCTGGGGGACTACGGGTCCCTGTGCCACCTGGGGGCCCAAGGACGCCTTTCTGAGACGGTCCTTAGGAGAGACAGAAGGACAGCCAGAGGCTTTGGGATGGATTTGACTCTTCCCAGAAAACCCCAGTGAGGGGCGGTGGGCCAGGAAGCCCACGATGGCACGCGGGGCCAGAGGGCACGTCAGCTGGGGTCGCACCCCTGCAGTCAGGCGCGGCAAGGCTGGGTGGACTCTCCATGCACGTGGAAGGGGTGCGGGGGCCGTGCGCTTGAGCCTTCCTGACACGCAGCCCCTTCTTGGAGAGACGGGCTAAGGGGTGTGCCGTTTGCCGTCCCAATGTCCCCGACGACCCCACCCTGTGTCATCGCCGTGTGCAAGGTGACTCGGCAGCTGCCCCGTGACACGCTGGCCGTTCTCTCCCACTGCGTGAGGCTGGGCTGGCCCTGCCGCTGCTGCTGCTGCTGCTTGCTTTGGCCTCTAGAGCCCTTTCCAGAGAGATCTGAGCCCGGGACCCTGGCCACTGTCGTGGGACCTGAGGACACCCCAGCTGACAGCCGCCGGCCATCCCCGGCCCGGCAGCCATGCCGGCAGCGGAGGGCGTGTGCGTGGACATCGGCCAGCCCGGGGCACGGCTGCAGCTGACCTGTCGGACCCCCGTCCCAGCCAGAGTTCAGGCAGCTGGTGTGTGCTGGGGAGGACAGCACCGGGGCTGTGGTGGAGCACGGCCCCTCGGCCCCGGGGGCTCCCCCGCAAGAAATGGCTGGTGCACAACTTCACACCCACCAACGCGGCCCGTGAGAGCGGCCTGCTGTGCTGACAGCCCCGTGTTCCCGGAAGAGGGGTCCAGCCCTCGGGAGGCCGAGCCCCCCCTCCAGCCAGGGCCGCGGATAGGCAGCCATGGGGGCTCCTGGACGGACAGCAACTGAGAAACAAACCCCCAGCCGGCTCACCGCTGCAGCATCAGACCCGGATGGTGGGGCTGCCTGACACGCAGGGTCTCCGTGTCCCAAGCACAAGGGGCCGCTGTCACGGGGAGTCACTGGGAAGTCAGGGATGGGGCCTGTGGTCCCGGGGGCTGGGGAGGGAAGCCTGAGGCAGGACTGGAGGTGGTGATGGGTGATGGGGGTGCGTACTTCTGCCCTGTAAACCATTCGTCACACGGACTGCAGTGGAGACGGGAAGCAAGGTCCTGGATGAAGTTCGGCCCTGGTTGTGGGGCCGCTGAACACGGGCAGGACCGGGCTGCACGTGGACCCTGTAGGCCTCGAGCAGGAACAGATGCACAAAACTGACACACAAGAACCCATCGGACCAGCACAGCAGCTGCAAGACAGGCGACCACTGGGGACACCAGGCGCTGGGACCGAGGGGCAGTTTCCTGCCTGAGCTCAGGGCGCGGGGAGGGCACCAGGGCACGGGACTGTGAAGACCCGGAAAGGGATTCCTAGTAAGGCCCCTGCTGTTGTCTTTGTATTTTCATCGTTGGGGTAAACAGTGGTGCCTAACAGAGCACCAGTGGGAAGAAGAACCCAGGCACAGTCTGGCTTTTTGTTCTTAAACAAATTACCCAAATCCTCACTGTTGTGAGGTCAGAGCGCCTGCAACCCGCTGACCTGCAGCCCAGGATCCGGGCAGACTGGACGGTTCACCACCCGGCACGTGGAGCTCAGGCGCACGGCGCTGTATCAGGAGGCAGAGGGCGGCTGGGAAGAGCCGGTGCTCCGAGGTCGAGAGAGAGGGTCAGGGCGGCGGGGCTCCGGCACGCGAGGGCTCCCTGATGCCCGGGCGTCCCTGCGGGGACGCGCTGTGACCATGCTTTGCTGACGAGGAGCTGAAGTTCCGGGGGCTTCAGGTGCGGCGCGCAGAACCGGCCGGCCGCGCACACGGCTGTGGCTCCTCGGGGACCCGCAGCCTGGGGTTGGCAGACCCGGGCCCAGCAGGGCGGATCGCAGCCCGCTGCGGAATTGGGAGGTCTCGTCCTCCTCAGACGCCCACTCTCTTTTCCGCTTAAATAAATGGAGCTGAAAGGGGCCCCTCCCGGGAGTTCAGAGGTCCCCCAACGCAGATGACCCCTACTCCCTCCGGCTCCGCGGCACCCGCTGCGGGACCCTGCACCCGCCTGGGCCCAGACGGCTACCTTAGGGGACCCCGCACCGCGGACCCCACCTGCTGCCGGCCCACAGTCCCCTCGGCACGCCCCAGAGCCTCCCACCCCACGGCTCCAGCCCCGCGTGGAAGGACACTGCTTCCAACCCCAGAGTCTCGACCCCCCCGCTGCCGGCAAGTCTGTGGCCGTCCTTCCAACAGCCGGAGGTCTCCCGCCTCCCCTGCCCTCATCCCCGGCCTCCCCTGCTCTCGGCCCTCACCTGGCGCCCCGGAGCCTGCCAGCGGGTCCTCCCTGCTGGCCCTTTCCCCCGCAGTCTGTCCTCCATGGGGCAGCCGGAGCGACGGGGTTACCGAGCCGGTCAGATCCAGGGAAGACGCGCGCCCCTCAGGGTCGAGCCAGCATCCTTGCTCTGGCCGTGCGGGATCCGGGCTGGCTGCGGACTGGGCCCCCCACGCTCCCGCCCCGAGGCCCCTCCTCTCGCCTCCACGCTGGGGCTCTTCTCTTGATGTCCCTTTCCTGATCCCCGTCTGTTCAAAGGTCACCTCCTCCGTGAGGACCCCTGTGGCTCCTGGCCACCCGAGTCCCTCGCCCTGCCTGGCACTTCCCTGGGCTGAGCCCCACACTACACGTCACGGGGATTCATTTCTTCGATTCCTCTCCCCTCCGCATCCAAAGCTGTGTGAGTCCAGCGATTTGGGCTCCAGGCCTCCCCCCCGGTGTCTGTGCTCTGGAACCACGAATCTGCCCTGGAAACAGCAGCCGCCGCCTACTGAGGGTTTGCTGGAGGGAGGACGGAGCTGTCCTCGACCAGGCTCCCTCCCCGCCTTCCCAGCTCAGATCTCAGACGATCTGGTTTTCACGTGCTGAGACCAGGCACTCTTTCGTTGCTTGTGTTAACCTTCATACGCAGCCTTCAGGCTCACTTTCTACCCCCAGGGCTTAACTCTGCTTTTCCAGAAAAGGACAGTTTCTTCCCTAAGAGGCACCCTGGCCAGGCTCCCGAGAAAACGCACAGGCATCTGTCCACACACACAGCGGAGGCGCTTGTTCTCAGGAGACACCCCGTTGTCCTTGGAGGGTCTGAAGAGAAGCCCATGTGCTGGGGAGGCCGAGGACACGGTCACGGGGCCGTGTGGGCACTTGGCCGGCTGCGGTGTCCCGCGGTCACAGTCCTGTCTGAGTGACCGCTTAGGGTCTGCTGACGGGACTGTGTCACAGCCATTTTAATCTGGTTCGTCTTACGTTTTTGCTTAGGAGCAAAGGGGTTTGCCGGGGGAGCAGCAGGGGCATCCCCAGGGTCATGGGTGCGACCGTCGCTGCCGCCTGTGCGCGCGTGTTGGCCAGAGCTGCGAGTGCACACCAAGGGGAGGGAACGTGTGAGCTCCCACACCCGCCGGAGACCCTGCCTCTGGGCCACGGGGTCCGTGAAGTGACGCCCGCAGCTTTAAGGGGTCGGGGACGGGCCCAGCTCCATCCGCCTCGGGGGCGTCTGGCAGGGCGCCCTCGTGGGGGCCCGCATGTGTTGTTCCCAGTGGATGGTGCTGGGGGTGGTGGAGGGCGGACGTGTGGTCACAGGGGCCGGGCTTTTCCCGGGAGGACCCGGGCCCCCTCAGTGACTCTGAAAAGCTGTGAGTGGGATCCGGGGTGGGAGAGTTTGCTCCCTCGGGGGCTGGCCCGCGGGGGGCCAGCTCTCAGAACTGGGCCGGGGTAAGCGGTCTGCCTTGGGGGAGCAGAACCGGCACCTGTGGGACGGCGGGGGGCAGCGGGGCCCCAGGAGGCCGTGCCCGTGTCACCGCCCCACAGCCCGAAGCCTTCGCTTCTAAAGAGCCCCTGAGCCCAGCCGCCCACGTCCCCCCAGAGTTCCGGGAGCTCTGGTCGCTTGAGAGACTTACCCTGGTCCTCCTCATGGGGGGACGGGGCTTTGGCAAGGTGGTGGCGGGAGCCGCAGCCTGGGGGTCCGGCCTGGTGCAGGACATGGCTGAGCTTTCCAAACCCCCCCCCCCCCCCCCCCCC
>LNAC01000467.1:498073-519613 GCA_002007465.1 Ailurus styani | reverse complement strand
CCCTGCGCCGCTGGGAGGGTCGAGCCCTCGTGCCGCTGCCCGCTGCGTCGGGCCCTCGCCGCCCAGAGCCGCGAGTGCTGCGCCCACGGCGCCGTCACGTTTCATCCACGCTCCTCTCTGCTTTGGCTCGCGGTCCCTCCCAGGCTGTGGCCCTGCTGGGTTACCCCCAGAGCCTCCCTCTCTTGACCCTCGCCGTGCGCGGGCCCCCAGGCCGCGTGGGGCCTGGGCATCCGTGGGCCACGCAAACTCCTTTCCAAGGGCCCTCCTCTTAATAAAGTCAGCAGAAGTGTAGATGAACAGTTAAATGCCATGTGATGATCGGTGCCTTAGAAACACGTACTCAGGATACGCAAATGCAGAGGGATAAACCACGGATGGTTCCAGAGATCGGCAGCCAGGGAGATGGACTCGCAGAGCAAGGGGTGAACCAGAGCTTCCAGGATAAACCGGCTCCCAGCGCAGGCCTTGCGGCCCACGAGCGTCAGTGCAGCGGTGACGGACCCGGGAGGACCCAGGTGCTAATTGACGTGGCCCCTCGGGGGCTGTTGGCAGCTGCTTACCGGGGCGGGGGGCAGGACTCCCAAGTAAAGGACACCTGGCCCTGGGGTCCCATCCATTAAAGACGCTCTGAGAAGTCCTGAGGCCTGAAGAGTTACTCTGCTTAATACGGGCTCCGAGCATTTCACACGCTCATCAGAGTCTGGCTGTGGTCTGAGCGCTTGCACTGCGCCCCCATCCCTGTGCTGAGGTCCTGACCCCCGGGTGAGGGCACAGGGAGAGGCCCTCCCCCAGCCCGCAGGCGCCCGATCGGGGACGCCCCGCACACACACTGTGAGTCGTGGGTCCCTGTCGTTCATCAGCCTCCGGCTCGGCGGGCTGTGCTCCCAGCAGCCCGAGGGACGGAGACGGTACTTTCCCAACCCTGACATCAAATTCGGGGGGAAAAGACAGTAAAGCCCATTGTTTGGAACTGTGGACCTAAAAATAAAATTTGCTCGACACAGCCATTTTCAACTTTGTTGCACAGACTCTGGCCAGATGTTGGCCGAATCCCAGGACGTGGCTGGGCTGCCGGGGCGAGGGGCGTGGAAAGTAAGACAACACACGCCACCAACGCACTCCCTTCCCGACACGTCCCTCGGCTGCACTCTGACCGCCTCACGCTGCAAGCCCGGGGGCTCCAGCCTTGGACCCCGGAATCCGCACCTTCAAGTTTTATGAGCCCCTAGACACACATTCTAAAAGCAGAAGCATCACATTTGTAAGACCTCTTGAACGTGAGCACACTCGTCCCAGGTCCAGCGCCGGCGGCTCGGAGCCCCGGGCCTGGGGTGGGGGGCCTGGGGCTCAGGTGCGGCTCGGACGCCCCTCTCCTCGGTGCTGCTGACACAGATCCTGAGCCCTTTGCTGGTCATGGGGCGTAAAAAGAAAAGGTGGATCTGAGTCCTTCTTTCTGTCTTCCCGTCTGCTCTTTCCACCCCCTCCCTTTTATTTCCTAAACAAGCTAAGAGTTTTTATAATTCATCACCTGGCTGACAGATGAGTTCTGCTAGAGAATATTAGAAAATGTCTCAAATCTCATATATATGCTAATGGTATGCCGAGACTGGTCGGTGGTGTGCCGGAGTTTTAATCTGTCTTGGCCGGTGTGGAAAGTGGTGGAGACAGTCACTGCACCCGACAATTTATGATCAAACAGCTGAATTGTGAAGGAAGAAGGACATGCAGAAAGGGAGAGTAATTTTCTGATTTAACAGCGTTGTTACTACAAATAAAGAAATCTTGATTTTGACTGCACTCGACATTAAATAAGTTTCCTGTGCCCTGTGCTGGATTTTTCATTTTCCAGATCCGTAGAAAGTGCCCTGCTTAGATACAAGTGACAGATAAGAAGACGGTTGTATATGGAAATCAAATGTGTACAATAAAGCCATCTTCTGTTTATTAAATAGACACATGTAGATTACTTCTTTGGAGGAGACGCTGATAATTCTTCTTTGTGTTCCCCTTTTTTTGCAAGTCACAAAGAATCTTGTTTAACGACCGCGAATGCTGGATCTAGGCTCTTCCCTTTACTACCTTCTCGCCACCCAGGCGGTTCGGCATCTGGAATTTACAGCAAACACTGGACTTTGTCTCTCTAGTCCCTGCTTCTGCGTATTATCCCTGTACATCACTGGGAGCGGCACAGCAATTTTGGAAGATGCACCGCTAAATTGTCTTTTGCTGGTATTTCCATTATAGGAAGGGTCGGAACGACCAAGACGACAGGGACGCTGGTCAGCAAAGTGAGGGGAGCTCAGCAAAGCCTCTGTGTGTCAGGCACAGGAAGGCAGGACACAGTACCCTCGGGTCTCCCGGGAAGACCACCTGAGCACCCACGTGGCCCAGGTGTGAAGAAGGAGTGACTGAGTCCAACACCCCTCAGGGTCTCCTCGGAGGTAACCGCCCAGCAGCAGGCCCGAGGGACCTGATAAGTCATCTGGCCAATCAAAGGTGGGGGAGGGTCTGGTCCAGCTGCGGAAGGAGGTCTTCAGAGTGGCTGGGAAGGGAACCCGCTCGGAGGACGGGAGCTTGTTGGCCCAAGTTCTTCGCTTTTCTAGGAGGTGACATTACTGAAAAAGTGCTAGCTCTACATTCTTGGATTGCCTGAGTGACATTTTCCAGATGTTTCAAAGCGAGGGCCCAAGTTGGGTTAAGTTAGGGCTCGTGTCAGTGCCAAAATGGGGCAGAAGAGTACAAAATTCTTTGATTTTCTTCAGGTTTCCATATAAACTTAAATTCTCAAGCGTGTAACAGGAATAATACAAATAACTTCTATTTCTTTTTACACCATCATCAGCTTAACATTTTTTTTTAGCTCTCATCTTTCCATCACCCAGCCACCCATCGACCTACTATTCGTCATCTATTATCTATCTATCCATCTATCATCGATCATTTGTCTTACTTAGCTCGCTTTGTTTTCTTCCTTAGCTTGAACATAAACAGCCTAGTTTCTCCCCAGTCTGGTGAGGAAAACGGCAGGTTAGTATCTGTGCCCACGGTGATCCCTTCTGCTACTGCAGGGTCTGGCTGTAGGTTAAGTTAGTCGGACACAGTGCTTCTCTGCTGGAGGCGGCTTCCCCCTGGCACCCCCATCCCGAGGGTCATTAGCGATGTCTGGAGACACTGTAGATTGTCCTAACGGGGGGAGGCAGCGGAGGTGTTCCAGGCATCTGGTGGGTCACGTCTGGACACCCTGGTGCACGGGGCGGCCCCACAACAGGGAGAGTTGGTGGGAATCTGCAAGGACAGTGGGGTGAGGACACGCAGCCTGATGCAGGAGAGCAGAGGGTGTGGGCAGAAGAAGAGTGGACGGGCTTGACCCCGAAGGTCAGAGATGGGCATTCAGGACCCTAGCCCTCTCCAGCCGAGCGAGCATGGGAGACTGTTTCCTGTTCACTTCCTAGCCCCCGGGTCAATGAACCAATGGGGTTGGGATGTTTTCTGTTCCATTCCCTCTTTCTGGTCATATGTGTCCTAGGACTGGTGTTAGAATCTGGTGTGGTGGCTAGAAATGACACTGGCCAGCCTGTGAGGGTGGCAGAGTGAGCAAGAGAGGCCAGGCACAGTTGGCTGGCTTGCAGCTGTGGTGGCAAGGGCTGAGCCCCGTTACGCTGGGTAACCATGGGACACTGACCTTGAAGTTTCAGGACCCAAATCAGCCACCCAACTGAGAACACCTTGAGAAGATATTGTAATTTTGAAAGTTTTTATTTAAATTCCAGTATAATTAGCATATAGTATAGTATTAGTTTTGCGTGTATAATATAGTGATTTAAAGCTTCCATACAACACCTGGTGGTCATCATGACAGGTGCACTCCCCATCACCTGTTCCACCCATTCCCCATCCCCTCCCCTCTGGTGACCACCAGTATGTTTGTTGTCTGTAGTTGAGACTCTGTTTCTTGGCTTCTCTCTCTCTCTTTTTGTTTTCCCTTTGCTCATTTGTTTTGTTTCCTGAATTCCACGTGTGCATGAAATCATATGGTATTTATTTGTCTTTCTCTGACTTATTTCACTTAGCATAATATACTCTAGCTCCATCCACATGGTTGTAAATGGTAAGATTTCATTCTTTTTGATGTCTGAGTAATAGTCCATTGTGTATATATACATACCTCATCTTCCTTGCCCATTCGTCTGTCGATGGACACTTGGGCTCTTTCTATAGTTTGGCTACTTTAGATAATGCTGCTATAAATGTTGGGATATTTGTGTCGCTTGGAATGAGTATGTTTGTCTGCTTTGGATAAATCCCTAGTAGTGCAATTGCTGGGTCCCAGGGTAGCTCTGTTTTTAACTCCTGGAGGAACCTCCATACTGTTTTCCAGAGCGGCTGCACCAGCTTGCGTTCCCACCAGCAGTGCTTGAGGGCTCCCTTTTCTCGGCATCCTCCCCAACACCTGTTGTTTCCTGACTTGTTAATTTTAGTCATTTTTCCAGGTGTGAGGTGATATCTCATTGTGGTTTTGATCTGCATTTCCTGATAATGAGTGATGAGGAACATATTTTAATGTGTCTGTTATTCATCTGGATGTCTTCTTTGGAGACATGTCTGTTCATGTCTTCTGCCCATTTCTTAATTGGGTTATTTGTTTCTTGGGTGTTGAGTTTGATAAGTTCTTTGTAGATTTTTGGATACTAATCCTTTATCAGAAATTTCATTTGCAAATATCTTCTCCCATTCCATATGTTGTCTTTTAGTTTTGTTGATTGTTTTGCAGAAGCTTTTTATTTTGGTGTAGTTCCAATATTTTATTTTTGCTTTTGTTTCCCTTGCCTCAGGAGACATATCTAGAAAGAAGTTTCTATGGCTCATGTCAAAGAATTACTGCCTTGTTCTCCTCTGGGATTTTGATGATATCTTGTCTCACATTTAGGTTTTTCATGCATTTTGAATCTATTTTTGTGTGTGTTACAAGAAAGTGTAAAGTTTCGTTTTTCTGCATGTCCCAACACCATTTGTTGAAGAGACTGTCTTTTTTCCATTGGACATTCTTTCCTGCTTTGTTGAAGATCAGTTGACCATAGAGTTGAGGGTCCATTTCTGGGTTCTCTATTCTGTTCCACTGATCTATGTGTCTGCTTTTGGTCCAGTACCACACTGTCTTGATGATCATAGCTTTGGAATGGAACTTGAAGTCTGGAATTGTGATGCCGCCCACTTTGGTTTTCTTGTTCAACATTCCCCAGGGTACTCAGGGTCTTTTGTGCTTCCATACAAATTTTAGTATAGTTTGTTCTAGCTTTGTGAGAAATGCTGGTGGTATTCTGATAGGGATTGCATTAAATCTGTAGATTGCTTTCGTTAGCATAGGCATTTTAACAATATTTGTTGTTCTAATCCATGAGCATGGAATGTCTTTCCATTTCTTTGTGTCCTCTTCAGTTGCTTGCATCAGTGTTTTATACTTTTCAGAATACAGCTCTTTTACCTCTTTAGCTAGGTTTGTTCTTAGGTACCCCATGGTTTTTGGTGCAATTGTGAATGGGGGTGATTCCTCGATTTCTCTTTCTCTTGCTTCCTTATTGGTGTATAGAAGAGAAGACAGTGTGATCTTTATTTACATCACTTTACTTCTCTGTCTGGATCCCAACTTCATCTCCCTTTTATAAGCTATTTATTCCAGGAAACACCATTCTTATTGTATGGCTCTAATGAGCTGCTGGAGGCGTTCAGGGTTGTGAGCTCTTATTTTTGAAGAAAGAAGAAATTCCTTCTTAAATCTACAAAGTGAAACCACACCAACGTGCTGGAACAGATACCTAGAGCAAGTTGTGTTTTGTGTGTTAGGGGTTGTGCATCTGGTTGTTTTAGAAACACTTCTTTGTTTCCAAGCCAGGGAAACACAGCTGAGGGTATCCAAAAATAGTGCTGTTTGCTATTTAGGGATGTGAGCGTGTGATTTTTCTGCTGTACACTCCTGTCTTTCCAGCATCAACAGACACGTGAAACGTGAGTGCTGGCAGGAGGAGCGGCAGAGAGGACTCAGCTGTGGGGCCCTGCCTGCAGGAACTGCTGGCTTCGGCGTCCATCTGGAATTCTGGGAAGCCTCAGAGCGTGGCTGCCCTCCGGGGTGCAGACGCCATTCATGACCCCCTTCTTGCTTGGATTTTCTTTATTCGCTCAGCCCCATCTGCACAAGGTGGTGAGCCTGTCCAGGCTCCCTGGTTCCCTGCAGACAGCGCTCTATTCTGAGATAAAAACTTTCAGAAAGAGATGCAAACATTTTTTCCTTACTTGTGCATTCAGACAATGATCTGATGCCCTCAGAACTCAGCTGTTTCTTCCTCTAGCTCCTCCCACCTGAGTTCTGTGTGACGTGGGACACAGGGCGAGGCAGGGGCTGTACTGGCAGGGGGCGGCCCCCTCTCAGGAGGGCACATGGGCAATCGCCCTGTGTCGGCACATGTGGCCGCAGGACAGCTCAGCCCTTCACGGCGCCCACGTACTTCCAGGAGGGGAACCCGCCTCCCTTCTCGTGGAAGGTTCCCTGCCCGCCGCCCGTGCGCAGACACCGGTCCCCTGGAGAGCCTGCACCAGTCCTTGGAGAGACCCTGTGCCCAGGGCGGCGGCGAGTCCCGGGAGTGTGCACCACACTGACACTGTGCACACAGCTACCGGGCCGCAGACGCGCCGGCGGGAGGCGGGAGCGGGGGTCCGTGGACGGCAGCACAGTGGCCACAGGCTCCGGCTTGCTTTCTCCTTTTCTTCTTGGGTGTAAACGAGCACAGCATTTATTCTTGTTTTAAAAATAGTATCTCTTGACTCTTTAGAGATCAGAGGAAAGCATAAAAATAGAAGTAAGGACACACTACTATTTTCACTGGGACAAATACTAAATCTTCTTCTATTTTTTCTCTATAAAATTTAAGCAGAAACATCGTTAAAGTCAGAACATGCTCAAGTGGGCATGTGGGTATCACCTTTCATTTAATATCATGAAAGTGCTATTTTCTTGGTTTCTACTTGTGCTTAAAATAATTGCAAACTCCTTAATTGGCTGAATATTCCGTAATCTGTTCAGCTGCCTCAACACCCTCAGATTTAATTCGTGACCGGTTCTCTCTCCGAGGACGAGGGGCCGCGTGCTCGCGTGTGAGTCCCAGCAAGACCACGCCCGGCCGGCTCCTTCCCGTCGGGGCCGCTGCCCGCGGAGATGGGCGGCCGGGGGCCGGGGGCAGTGGTGCTGGTGGCCGTGTGCACAAAGCAGGTCCCGACGGCGATGGGAGTCGCGGCCGCAGACGCTGGAGTCCCGAGGTCTTTCCAGGTGGCTCCCCGGCCCCGGGGTGTCCCCACCGCCAGGGAGGCAGCGCAGGCGCGGCAGCGGGGAAGCCCACCCTGACGGCAGGGAGGGAGAGGCTCGCCGGGTGAGAGCGGCACCCGCCGCGCCCCGAGGGGCCCCGGACCCCCCCCTCAGCTCGCCCGCCTCCTCTCTGTCTCCTCCCTGAGCACCGGGCGTCTGCTGCTTTTCTGCTTTGGAACCCAGCTGCGAACATTCTGGGGCGTTCCAGACAGGGCGCATAGCCCGTGTGTGCGAGCCCAGCCTTCGGCCCCAGGGTCGTGCCCCAGCCTTCACCGTGTGGGACCTTTTCGGCTTCCCGGTGCCCCTCCTTGCCCCCGCATCTGCCCCAGCACCCCGCATTTGGGCAGGTGGATTCTTCCCGGGGAAAAGGTTAAGTCGTATGACTCTCTCCAGTAACACCTGGCCTGGTCGACGGCCCGTTCCACCCAAGCCTTCCAGAACCCTCCTCCTTGTCGGTGCAGGAAGTTTGTGGGCTCCCAGCTCGCGCTCCCAACCAGGCGCTCGGCGAAAACAAAGGCACAAACCACGAAACCTCTTGTCGGAAAGTTCTCAGGGTGGAGATCAGGTCCCGTGTGCCTGCCGCTCCGCGTGGTCGGGTGCTGGGCCGCGGGCCCCCGCTCCGCGCCATCCCCGACGTGCTCGTGCGCCCAGCCTGCGTTAATCCTGGGGAAACAGCACTTTCCAGACTCGGAGTCTTCCGCGCCCCCCAGAAACCCGTCTGCTCCCCAAACTCGTCCCGTCCCTGGTGCTGATTATTATTCTCTCGCTGACAGGAACCACCTAGAGCGCCTTACGTATGTGACCCAAGTAATCAGCAGGTGCTGGCTTCCACCCCTTCCCCTGCGCCCCCATCCTGTCAGACGCGGGAGCCACAGTGTCCCCCTTCTGCCCTTCCCTCGGCCCCAAGCCTCCCAGGGGGGCCTCCCGGGACACTGGAGCACGGCTCCCCCGCTGGGGCACCCTCCCGTTCATTCCCACCGACGTGATTCTGAGCCTGGCTCGTGAACCACAGGACACTTCTTTTCCAACATCTCCAGCCCACGCCCCCCCCCGGAGCCCACAAGGGCCCCTGGTGGTTGACACAGTCACAGGGGTCCTGGCTGGGAATCCCAGCCATCCCCCACAGAGACAGAGCCCGCTGCTGTCTGGCCTGCCCCTGCCTCCCACCCTCACCCCTTGCCCTGCACAGCCAGGTGGGAGGGAGGAAGGCCACGGGGTGTGTGGGGGGGCGCGCTCCCCTTGTAGTGACGCGGTGCAGCATGTTTGCTCCCTCCAGGGGGCCAGACAGAACCAGGGGTGCTCCCGGTCACTGGGACAGATCTCCAAATACCCAACACGGTGTTGCATGGTTGAAAACCACCAGATCCGGTTTAGGGAGCTCCCTATACCTGTCTGTCTATCCACCAAGAGGGAGACAGAGAGAGAGAAAGATTTTAGGAAATTAGCTCCCATTATGCAGGAGGCTGATGAGTCCAAAGTCTGCAGGTGGGGCCAGTGGGCAGGAGACACAAGGAGGGCTGCTGTGGCCATAGGCTGCCTGCTGGCAGGATTCCTTCCTGCCCTGGGACGTCAGCCCCTGTTCTAGCCAGGCCTTCAACTGATTGGATGAGGCCCACCCGTGTCAGGGGGACTCAGAGCTCATCACTTTCAGTGTGAATCTCATCTAAAAAGTATCTTCACCGGAACACCCGCAATGATGTTAGACCTCATGCAGGGGCACCGGGGGCCCAGGCGAGCTGACACGTATGATGAACCATCACAGGCAGACGGGGGGGGGCACATGCTTCATTGGACTCCCTGGTGCTTGCACATAGGAGCGCTTCCTCTGTGGGTGGGGTGCTCACTCGTGGCACTGCTCAATGCCCTTCTGCACCTCCTACGCACGCCCTGTCTCATGCTCATTGTCACATGGCTGACGCACTCGCCAGCACCCCTGGGTGGCAGAGGGGACCCGTGCAGGCCAGGTGGGGGCGTGGGCCCGACAGCTGGAATCACGAGCTGCCAAGGTCATTGGGGGCGGGGGATGGTACCAGCTCTTAAAATAACCTGTGTTCCACAATTAGACCTATGACCATGTTACTCATCGTTCCAGGATTTTCCAGAGACTTTGTCTTTTTATAGCATTTTTTTTAGGGTTTGGTTTTGAGCTAACTCGAGGGGAGAAAGAGCCTACTGCTTGGTGGCGATGCCCTTCTCCAGGGGCTGGAGGAGGGGCGCAAACACACGCCCATCGAGTGGGTTCTGGCTCCCCTGGAGACGCCGACCTCACTTCCTGGGGTGGCCGGCGTGTGTCCGGGTCCCCACGGCCTCTGGGACCAACCCCGGGCGGCAGGGCGCCTCCCCACCCCCGTCAGAGTGGCCGGGGGGCCCTGGGTTAAGCGTTATTGATTTCAGAGCAGCGGCTTATTTCTTGGCAGTGTGATCGAGTTTCAAGCTAGTTCCCATTGAATTAATTTTTGTCGTTCAGTGTTTGAAGTTCAGACAGGAATAATTGGCCTGGGAAGGAGTCCGTGCATTCTCGCCGAGTGATGAAGCTGGAGGCCGGCATTTGCCCTCCTCTCCAGGGAAAGGTTTGATTTTGAAGTCTTTCTGTGGTTTCCAGGAGACCATTGGGCTGCCCGTAGCCAGCAGCTGCCGAGGCATCGGATGAGCAGGGGGCGGAGCGCACCTGACCCCCAGCTCTTTGTGATCTGCGAGGAGGTGGCTCCCGCGGACCCTCGGCTTCACGCAGGGGCGGCTGCTGGCAAGATCCAGGCCGGGAGCTGGGGAGACAGGCCGTGCCAGAGGGTCACGGATTCCACGTTCATGCGTCACCACCTCCCTGGTGTGCAAACCTCCCTGAGTCCCGCAGAGACAATGCCCCGTGTGAGCGGGCTCCCCGGCTCCCTCACCTCCCCGTTTTGCTTTGTTTTCATTCCTTGTTTCCTTTACACCGGGCCTTGGTCTTACCAGGTTCAAAGGTGTGGGGGTTCTATTCTCACGCCATCAGCCTTCCTGGGCACTAGGGGGGCACCTGTCATGGGGACTAGACTCCTCGGCTGGCGAGGAAGGCAGTGCATGGTGAGTATGGTGGTGCGTGTGTCAGGGGTCGTGGCCGTAATTCAGGGCTGCACAGGGCTTTGGGAGAATCCGGAGCGACTGTGGGAGAAGGCTCTCTGTGGACCTCAGGCAGGTGTATAAATGCAGTCATTCTTGGCAGTAGGGTGTGCACGCCAGCGTAAGTCGCTGTTACCCTCTGTAAGGTGTCTGCTCTCTCCCTGAGTTCAAAGCACCCGCTGTAACCAGAGTCTAAGGCAAAGCCAAAGACACACCAGCAAAAGTGTCGCCTGGCTTGTCCATGCAAAGACCAAATGAGAGGCAACAACCGTTTCAAAAGATGCGTTGAGCGGGGGTGGGGGTGGGGTTTAGGGATGGGAATGGTGTCTCCCTGCAGCAGGGGTCCTACCAGGTGTGAAGGAGGGACCTTCATCTGCACCCTGCTTCTTAATTGGCTGTCCCATTGGGCACAGCTCGGCACCCTCCTGGGCAGGGTCCAGGGGACCGGGGACTGGGGGCACACCTGAGTGCTCAGACCCTCTGCCCCATACCTGCAGGGCAGGAGGAGCCCTGCACAGGCACATGGGAGCTGGCGAGGCTCAGTGCCCATGACACCAGGGTCCGAGCCAAAGAGAGCTGGGCTTGGGGAGACAGGCTGGTCATCGTGCGGGTCGGTCAGTGTCTTGAACGAGTGAGGAGGCTTAGGACGTGCACCTCAGTGCCCATGAATCGCAAGTGTTTTGGTAACTGTGCTTTTTGCAACTTTAATTCACTGTAAATACCTACATAAAATGTCTGTTTTATTAATTTTTAAATCAAAGTGTTGTTATATTGGACTGTTCTGCAGCCAATCTAGTCTTCTCCCCAAATCTTATGAAATCAGGTGGAGAGACTCGTCGCACAAAAACTCACTTTGGTTTCAGGGAGAAAGCAAGGTCAACAAAGGGGAAAAGCTCAGCGACGGGCAAACTTGGCGTCTCCTCCCTCCGCTGCGAGCGGACTTCCCTGGACTAGGGCGGGGGCGCAGAGGCCCCCCACCGGCTCCCTGCATTTCCGGCCTCCCCCCACCTGCTGTCAGGGTGGAGCCCATCCGCGCTGCGGAGTGAGAGAGGCCGAGACGTGCAGCCGGGCGGCGGGCTCCACCCCCGTGGCCCTGGGACCCCGATTCTGACACTCACTCATTCCCTCGCGCGTCTGCTCACGCCACAGGTGCTGCTCTGGGACTGGAAGCCCGGGAGATGACGGTCTTCACAGACGTGTTATTATTAACCTCAGAGAAGGTAGAGGCCTCCCAACACTTCATCCGGAACCTCCAGTCCAGCTGCGCACTCCGCCCCTGCACCTCGGCTGCGGCACCCCACCGGCGGCTGCCCAGGAGCGCCCCCTGCTCACCTCACTCCTGTTTCACAGAGTCACGCTGAGGCTGTGTGGGGTCTGGAGGCCGGTTCCTCAAAGGCCCTCTTTGCACAGTGGGGGCCTCGGGGGTGGGTGGGAGCACCAGCTGGCTTAGGGGCAAAGTCGGGCTCCAGCGGAGGTCCGGCTGTCAGCCCACAGGGGTCTCTGCCATGGTCATCAGAACTTGTCCTCTCCTCCTCTCGGCTTCATCTTTTTCTCTGCTTCCTGGACGCCGCTCTTCCTGACTGCCCACTCCATGCGCCACTGCCCTGCAGAGCAGGCGTGAGCCATCTCAGAAAGTCTGGTGGGGACGCGGCCAGTGGCAGGCGGTTGTAGAGTCTGGAAGGAGAGCCAGGCAGTGGGGAAAGTGGCATGGTCATTGCACTTGTGATGACAGGGACACAACCCAACACAGACCGGCAGGAACCAAGAAGCCGGGCTCATAGGCCGGGAGCCCAGGACTCAGACTGTCACCAGGGTCCTTCTCTCCCGCTCCAGTTCCACCTCCTTTTCTCCCCCAAGAGCAGTGTGGGGCCCCCCAGGTAGACACGGCCCCAGACTACACACTGAGGCCGGGGGAATGATGGCGCGTCTCTCTAGACCTGTACTTCACACTCCCGCCAATGGTCAGCAGGCCCCGCGACTGGCATAGGCCCCCAGGACCCACGCTGTGAGAGACTGTCAGGTGGGTCTCGGTCACTGCTCTCCTCGGCGTCCAGCAGGGCTGGCCTTTGTGCCTGGGGACACCAGGGTGGGCCGGGGAGTGTGCGGGTCAGGTGCCGATACCGAGGCTGCTTGGGGAATCGGGGAGAACAGCGGAGACCACAGGAGTCGGACCAGGCCGGGGATGCGCTTATTCCAGGAGAAGCGGGTGTGGGGGTGGAAACCGTCGGACTCAGGGAGCAGCACATGCCACGCAGGAGGGCAGAGGGCAGAGGGCGCGGGGCGGCACTTGGCGGGGCTGGTAGGCCTGGGCACTGAGCCAGAACTGCGGGCAGGTGGGAGACGCGCCCTGAAACAAGGGCTCGGGGTCCATGTTTGCATTTGTGACTTTAGTCCAGGATGATCTGGGCCCCTGGAAGGTCCTAAGTACAAAAGAGATCTGTTCAGACTTGGATCTTACAGGATAATTGTGGTTTAGGTAGGAATCGAGGAGATGCCAGGCATCAGGGCGAGGGGCTGTGAAGTTTCTGCACTAATCCGGAATAGAAGGGCCGTGGCTCAGCAGGATGGCAAGATGAAGGCCCCCGGCCGTGCCTACCGTGACTTTGGAGGCGTTTCCCGGCCGGGGAACACAGGGCGCAGACCGCTCAGGGCCCCCGGGGCTGCCGTATCGGTGGGCCTCAGGGTCTCCATGAAATGAGGGAATTGGAATCGGTAACTCCTAAGATTCCTTTCTCTTCAAAATTCTGCACTGTGTGCTCTGTCATTCAACACCAGGCAGTAACCCTGCGCTGTCCCCAGGAGGCAGGGAGTAGCGGACCTGCCCCCTGGTCTCCCCGCAGGAAATGCAGAAGCACCATTTCCATACCATTCATGTCAATTCTTTTGCATTCAAATATTCTAAATATGATCCGTATCCGGACCCGACTACGCACATCCCAGCAACTCCTGCAGAAGCCTCCCTGGTTCAATCTCTCGCTGCCCCCGTCTCCCACCTGCCTTGGGGTCACAGACGCCCCACAGATGCTGCTCTCGTCAAGACCCCAATTACCCCCCGGCTGACACCAAGGGCCCAGAGGAAGGTGGTCGCCAGCGGTTCGCGTCAATATTTGCCCAGGACGTGAATTTGCGGCGCTGACGTGGACCCAGTGTTGACGAGGCAAACGGGCAAGGACGGATGTTGAACGGGAGAGGAGGGAGACATTCGCTTCTGCCTGATCTGCATTTCCTTACGCGCTCCGGACGCAGACGATGAACACTCCGAGTTCTGAGTTCTTAGATTAAATGTTGTCTTTTTAAATCAAAAGTAAGCAAATCCTATGTAATATGCCTGACATATATTTATTACAACGTTCTTTAGAGGCAATTTCCATTCTGATATGCCGTGGCCAGGATCATTATTAAAGAGTTAAGAAGAATGGGGAGTAGGTGATAGAGATCAGATTTTTCAGAGATGTAACTAAAATGAATGGTGCGTTATAAGGACATTAAAAAAGCAATAGGGTCTAAACTATTAAGCAGATAGATGTCAATTGATAGATGCTGCATCGTGTGCTTTTTGACATTCCATTCTCAAAGTTATAAAGCTGGAGTCGTGCAGCTGAGGTTTTAAAACATCTGTACTGGAGGATTCTAAATAGTCTGCAGGGGAATGAATCAGTTTGGGAGTAATGCACGGCTTTATTATTATTATCCATCCTTACTTTTCTGATTTGAAAAAAAAAACCCAAACTACGGGAGAATCAGAGGATAGTATCATAAACCACAGCCCTCCACCTTAAAGGAGCCGACACAGGTGTTTGCATCAGACTTTTAATTTATTCGTGCAAGGAAATCACTCCGGCAGGATGGAGGTCCTCCGGCCGGTCCTCAGAACCAGCGCCGCTCACTCGCCTCGCTGTCCTTGCACTTGGCCCGCACGTGCACTGTTCCCAGGCGCCCGTGCTGTTCACTTAGTAACGTGCGACCTGGCGATGGGGGGTGCCGCTCTGACGAAGTCTGGGCAGCGCAGGAGAGCACCCCCGAGCGGAGCCGTCCCCACACCGTGAACACTGGGCGCTGGATCCGTCCCCTGGGCCGGGCTAACCAGCGCCACATGCTGGCAGCTCGGCCCCCTGGACCCGAAGGCCAACGTCTGGACGCCAGCAGGGCCGCGGGCCCTCCAGAGGCTCCAGGACCAGGCCCTGCCTGCCTCCTCCAGCGTCCGTCCACGGCGGCACGGGCTCCTCTCCGCGGCTCTGTCCCCAACCCCCTCTGGGCCGCCCCGTGAGGACACACGAGACGGCGTCACCTGCATGGTCGAGATGCGGCTCTTCTCGCATCTCCAACGCAACGCCGTCTTTGTCCTACCAGGTAACGTCCCCCTCTTCCCCGTAAGCCAACGTTCACAGGTCCGGGGTGAGGATGGGAATGTATCTGTGTGAATGTGGGACGTGCGGTGAGTGTCCCCCCCCCCCGAGGTCGCTCTCCTGGGACGGGACCGTGGGGCCGTGCAGACTGCCGGCGACTGGTCACACCAGGAGCACTGTCCTCACGGGGTCGTCCCCGGAGCCGGTGCTGCTGAGTCAAAGGGGCGCCCAGAGGAGCCCGCCCGCCCCGGTCCCCACATCTCCACCGCGCGGGGTCAGGCTTCAGAGGGACGAACATGACCAGGGTGCCTGTCCCCATCCACGATCCGCGGGGACAGTGCTGCCCTCACTCCAGGGAAGGCGCCAAGCTGTCTGGTTTGGGGCTCCGGTCTCCGCGTTCCTCCTCCAGCTCGCGTGGAGGTCTTCATGTGTTTTGGATGGTAACCCTTTCTTTTCCAGGATGATGCAAACGACTTCTCTCACGAGATCACAAGGAGGGTTTTCGGTCATAAAGAAGCTTTGAGATGTAAAGAGGTCAGTTTCGTCCATCTTTCACTTCTATCTATTTATTGCATTTCGAATAATCCTTCCACATTACCTAATTTTGTCTTCTGGTTTTCTTTTCCCGCATTTTTTGTGTAGGGTGTGGGTGAAGATCTCATTTTATTTTATTTTTCTGCAGGGGAGGCTTTCGTGAATGGGTCTACCTTTTCTCACTGATTTACGATGTCTGCTCTGTTGTTCGCCAGGCTTTTTACCGGGCTCTTTTGACTTCCCATGTCTTTCTTTGTTCCTCTGACGTCTTCCCTTCTGCACACCAACATCACAGTGGTTGCTTTTCTCTGCAGTTAAAGTAAGTTTTGATAGCAAGCTGGGGAAGCCTTCACTCTTTTCTTTTCAACTTTTTAATTATTCTTATAGTTCTCCTTTTATATTTAAATTTTATGGTCTGTTTTTTGAATTTCTTCTTAAAGGCCTGTGGGTTTTTGTTTCATTTTGTTTTCAGTTGCATGAAGCTGAAGGCCACAATCAGGGAAAACTGGGCCTGTCTGTCCTGTTGATTCCTCCCCATCACGGGGAGATCTTTCCCCCTACTCGTTATATTTTTTAGTTCTTGAAAAATGCCATATAATGTTCTCCACAGGGGTCTTTTATACCTTCTGCTACTTTATTCCGATGCACTGTAGTTTCAGATCTTCCTATATTTCTATCACACTTTCTGGAACCCTGTGCTCCTAATCTGTAGGAAGGCTATTGATTTTTGAATGTTTGTGTTCTGCCCACAGAACTCGCTGAGATCTGTAATGAGCTCTACTGTTTCCCTCTGTATTTTATGGGATGCCCCTTGCTGACAACTACGTCATGTAAATTTTTTATCTTTCTCCTAACATGAGCTGCCCTGCCCCAGCCCCAGGTCCGTGGTGTCAGCTACATATCACTGCCTGAAAAATAACCACATATGCAGAGGCTTAAGGCAGCGTCATCGGCTCACCGCTTCCGGAGGCTGGGCCGGGTCCTCCGCACAGGGCTGGACAGGTCGCCGTGCAGGTGTCGGGCCGGTGCTTCGGGCTGGGGCTCCTCCTCTTCCTACCACACGGTTGTTGGAGGGACTCAGCACCTTGTGATTGCGGGGCCGTCTTGCGGGCTGTTAGCTGAGACTGCCCACTAGGGGTTGCCCACAAAAGTCCTTCCAGTCCCTCAAACACAGCCCGAGAATCTCCCTTCCCTTCTTGTAATCAGACCTCACATCCTGGAACATGACTGTGAGAGCGACTTCCTGTGGTCCTCCACGGGCTAGGGGCCTGCACGGGCTAGGCCACCGATGCTCAAGGGGAGGGCAGTGCGTGAAGGAGGACTCGGCGGTGGTCATCTTGGCATTCTGCTGGCACAGGCCGCCGTCCCCTAGCCCGACTATTCCCGTCCTTCCCACATGCAAAATACATGCATGTCACCCTGAGGTCCCCAAATGTCTTACACCGTGACACCCACCAGCAGACCCTGGGCTGTAGACCCACAGAGACGGTGGTGTCTCATACACCTGTCCACGGCTCTCCTCTGCAGTCAGCTGCCGCTGGCCACCTTGGTGGCTGGACATGTTTACTCAGCACGCCCAGCAGTCAGGATGACAAAGCAGACATGGGCCAGAGCGGTGGCGGACAAGGCGGGATCCCGCATTCGTGCATGACCCTGTCTGCGGCAGTGAGGGCAATGAGCGCTGCCCTACCTCTGCCTTCCAAACTGTGTGCCTAGAGCCCTTCAGCATATGCAAGTCAGGGAAGCCCTTAGCAGCTGCACACCAACTCCATGGACTGTCATCACCTTGCCAACACCCAGGGACTTTCCTGGTCACACCACCCATGAGTGGGTCACACCATCAGAGTGGCCATGCACCCCTTGCCTCTGGGGTAAGCATGGTCATACCCGCTGTCCCTTGGGCCTATGGGCCAGCCACTGCAGAGCCCCTCGGAGGCATGCCTAGGACTCTCCCATGGAAGCATGCCCAACGGGACACGGAACGGGGCGCCCTAGTTGGGGTGGTGAGCAGATCTCATGTCACGCATTTATTCCAGCATCCCAGCCTCCCTGTCACTGAACGCCTTTCTCTATGATGCTGAAGAAGTTCTAGAATCCCAGCTCAGTTCCCAGCAGAGGACGTTTGGGTCAGAGTTTCAGTTAACCAGCTGCCTAGACCGTTCGAGCCACTTCCCGTGGCTTGCGTCAATACTGTGAACTCAGAGCTTTGCTTGCTGCACACATGCCAATGAATGTGTTCAGTTCCCAAAGTATATTTCTTCTACCTAGAGCAACATCCCAGGATCAATGTCCCATCGTATTGTGTACTTTCTATCAATATAGATGGGCAAATCTTTGTTCTCACTCACTGTGCATCCAGGTCGCCTTTCCGCTCCCTGTCTCTGCTGACTGCCCATGGCCCGGACCTGCCTGGGCTTGAGTTCCAGGCATAGGAATGGTGAGGGGGAGCGTGGGCCTCCAGAAGGGTCGACATTCCCTGCAGGTCGGTGTCTGAGACGTCATTGCACATTGTCTAGGCGAGGGGAGAATCACCCCCAGATAGGGAAGAAGGGCAACTTCCAGGGACAGAAGGGTTTTGGCAGAACTGCGAGGACAGATTTACAGCCTCATTGACTCCTGCCCAAATGTCCCTGTTCCAAGTTCCAGGGTTCAGGTCCTGCTACCTGACCAGTGTCCTTAATTAACTGTGACATTCTCACAAAGTTGTAGATCAATTGTGTTGCATTTTTTTTCACTTGCAAGATTATATTTTAGGTTTGGTTTGTGAAAGTTTTGACTTAATACTTACAAAAGACACACATTTATTTGTGAAAGAAGCTTTCTGACTCACCTGGTCCTTGAACTGAGCATCTGAAGCTACGGGCTTACGTTCGCTCCTCCCATCCGTCTGGCAGGTGTGGGGACGCCCATACCGCCCTACGGGGCTCATGCTCATCGTTGCGCCCAGTGTTCCGACAGAGCTTCGCGTGCCCACTCCAGAGTCCGGGGGCGGCGGTGGGGCATCGCCCGTCAGCAGGGCACAGTCAGGAAGACGAGTGGGTGCACAGTGGAGAAGAGTGAGGAGTTGGGTGTTATTTAAATTGTCATTTAAAGATGGTCAGCTATTCAAGAATTTCTGCCGAGTAGCGAATGACTCTTCCTGATAAGCCTGAGACAACTGATTAAAACACTGGACTACACCGGAGTTTGCTACTAGGCTCCTGCAGACCAGGTCCCTCCCTGACCCATCCCGTCCTCCCGTCATCCCCGACCTGTCCCGTCCTTCTGCCGTCCCCGACCTGTCCTGTCCTCCCCTCCATTTTACTTTGAGCCTCTGATAAGCACAGCTACGTGTTCTGAAGTCAACAAAATGCTTCAAAATATGTCCCCTCCCCCAGGAAAGGAAGCATAGAGCGACCCTTCCGATAGATTGGGTAGGCAATCGAAGGGATGTTTTTCAAGGAAACAATGCACAACGCACTGGAGTGTCTTATCAAGCTTCTCCGATTAATCTTCACTCCCATTCGGAGCGAGATACTTTCTCCACAGTTCCGGTACAGTTGGTGCCTTGGATTTTCTCTGCTAAACAAGCAGGCTCACGCAGCTAATACTGTTATCCTTAGTAACAATCCAAATAATGCCAGGGACAGAGGGGCTGTGGTCTGACGCAGGAAGGAGCGAGGCGTCCCCTGAGCTATGTGAGACCCTCTCATGGTGACTCTCAGGTCTTCAAGTCATGCTTTTTTACGAAGCAGATTCCAACTAGAAGCCTGTGGGGGAGGTGAGGAATGAGAACCGGGCGTGTGTATTTGTAAACGGCAGGTACTGTGGACACACCATGATGTGCCCCGCTGGGATCTCTCTTCACAGACACTGAGCACAGCGCACCTTGGGTTTGAGCTTGGTCAATAAAGTTATCATGCAATTATCATCAACTGGTCTTTCATTATTAATCGTCACCTCTGGGGCTGTCTGTGGACTGAGTGCTGTATTTCATCTGAAAGTGGGACCCAGATTTGACAGATAGGAGGGAAGTATGAGAAAATAATCAGTACCACCATGAATAATTGAGCTTTAATAATTTTTGCTGCATTTAGAAATCATTTCCCACACTTGTTACATGACCAAAGTGCCTGAAGCCAAAAAGTTGGTCAGACTCATCTCATACTTGGTGAAACTCCGCAGCCTGAACCAGAGCGAGGTACGGGTTTTCTGGAAGGAAGCACGTGGGGGACAGTCCAGGCCAGAAATGTCTGCCTGACTGCTGACCATTTGCAGCATTGTAAGGACGCACAGCCCAGCTCAGGGAGGAAGCTGAGCACAGGGCTGTTTCTGTCAGAACCACTTAACCCATTACTTATTTTCATTAAAAAGATAATATTTTAATTACAAAGATAGTATTTATTCATCGTAAACAAGTTTTTTAAAAGTTAAAAAGTATCTGTTAATAAGGGTAAATACCCCTCTTCTTCCCCATAGTGGCCACCTTAGAGAAACGGAAGAGACCACTGCCCCAAATTTGGTGTGGATGACCACCGTGATTATGCCTCACAATCAGAGGGTGTGATATTTATTACTTACTTAGTGAGACCTTTTGGGAAGAAGAGAGTAAATCCCCAGCTGATCTGGAATGGCTTGAGATAGCAGAGAAGGAGACTGGCTTGGGGTTTGTACTGTGGTGGTGGTGGTGGGGGCTGGAGCGAGTGTTTCCACATGTGGGCAGGGGCTTGTGTGGTTTCAATATCCCACTGGTGCCAAACGAAGGGACACCCAGGTTTTCAGATCCACTTACCCAACTGTGGGGCAGAAGGGAAAAACAGTGAGGCGAGGCTTACAAGCTGTCAGCAGCCACACACCAAACAATGGAGCCACAGTATTCTGTCTCTCAGCCTTCATACAGCAAGGGGACCATCTTTTACAGTGTCTTTAGTGTACATACAGACATTTCTATGAATGGATAAAAATATTCTTACACACAAACTGTATCTCCATCTTACACTCATTCATCCATCTATCTACCCATTCACCCATTTGTCCATTACCCATCCATCCATCTATCTACCTACCCATCCATCCATCCATCCATCCATCCATCCATCCATCCATCCATCCACCCAACCATCCATCCATCCATCCATCCATCCATCCATCCATCCATCCATCCATCTATCCATCCATACATCCATCCACCCATCCATCCATCCATTCACACATCCATCCATCCATCCATCCATCCAGCCACCCATCCATTCTCTTTTAGTGTAAAAATGGCATCACATTATACATACCATTCTGCATTTGTTTTCTACTCAGCAACGAGTCTTAAAATGACATTTGTCTAGAGACCCACCTTGTTCTCTCAAAGGCCTCACGCTGCTCCATGGCCCCTAGTGGTGGCCATTCAGGATGATTCCATTTAGCCCCATCATGAACAATCCTTATTCCTCTGCACCTGTGGAAGTATGCTGTCTTGGAACTGTGCTTGTTAGGTCACAGGGCAAGCACGTTAGAAGTTTTAATGGACATTGCTAAATTGTCTTCCCAAACTTGGCTCTAGAACAGTGCAACTGATGGGTCATCAGAGTCTTCGTTTCTGTGCCAGGTGTGGTGCAGCAGGGGCATTAACAGCAACCTGTCAATTTGAAACATAAGAAGTCCTGTTGCAGAATTAGTTACATCTTTCCAAATATTTATCGGGTGTTTTTATTTTTCATTTCTATGAACTTCCAGTTTTTATCAAATCAATCATTCTTTGATTATTAATCATCAAGGAAAAAATATCCAGTGGAAAAGACAGTTTCTTCAATAAATGGTGCTGGGAAAATTGAACAGCTATGTATAGAAGAATGAAACTCGACCGTTCTCTCACACCATACACAAAGGTAAACTCAAAATGGATGAAAGACCTCAATGTGAGGCAGGAATCCATCAAAATCCTAGCAGAGAACATAGGCAGTAACCTCTTTGACATCACCCACAGCAACTTCTTTCAAGACACATCTCTGAACAAAAGTGAAAATGAACTTTTGGGACTTCATCAAGATAAAAAGCTTCTTCACAGCAAAGGAAACAGTAAACAAAACAAAGAGGCGACCCACGGAATGAGAGAAGATATTCACAAATGACACCACAGACAAAGGGCTGATATCCAAGATCTATAAAGAACTTCTTGGGCGCCTGGGTGGCTCAGTGGGTTAAAGCCTCTGCTTTCGGCTCAGGTCATGATCTCAG
>LNAC01000467.1:452873-491823 GCA_002007465.1 Ailurus styani | reverse complement strand
CCTGCCCCCCACACCCCCCCAAGGCCGCCCGTCGGGGACAGCCCCCATCCTTCCAGTTGCTGCACTTCTGCTGTGTGACTCTATCAAATAAGCATTTGTCTTGAGGTCTTGTCTGAAATAATTTGAACTGCCAAATCCTGAAATGAATAGGTTTTGTTAACACAAAAGGCTAAGGGACTGGCTGGAAATTTTAAAGAGCTCCCGTCCCCGCGTCGCGGCGGACCGCATTGTTGGGCTCCCAGGCGTTCCTTTGTCGGCGTCCTTCTGCCTCAGTGGGTGCAGGATGATGGATGGTCTGGCTGCTGGAGGCGGAGAGAAGGGAACGCCAGGCCGGGTCTGGGAATTGGCTAAGTACTTCTGGGCGCTTCGACCTCACCGCGGTGCACTGTGCGGCGGCCGCCTTGATTTATAAACTGGGGTGGTGATGGATGATCTTTTAAGTGGACAGGGCGGGCCAAAGCCTCGCAAACCCGAGCCCGCAGACAGGATGGCCACTTGTCGCGGGAGAGCGGCAGCCTGGCCTGTACAGCCTGACGCAGGCTCACAGCCGAGCATGGGCTGCACGGTCTACCCACTGTGGGCGCGGGGACCCTGGCCAAGGCTCCACGTCAGCGCCCCACGGGCAGAAAGGAAGGACATGCTGGGGAGGGAGGGGTGCCACCCCGCACAGTCAGCGGCCTCCCCCCTGCCCTGCAGAGCTCTTGCTATGCCGTGGGTCTGGCCTGGTTCCCAGGCTTTGTCCGTGCCCCGTGACGCCCCTGGCCACTCTGAGGACCCTGGGCTGCTGCTGAGAAGCAGGTGGCGGAGCTCCTCCCATTGGACCCCTTGCCCACCGCAGGTGGTCCTCCTGGTGTCCTTCTGAGCCGGAGAGATGTGGCCAGCGTGGGGCCCCAGGGACCTGCAGCCCCGTGGCGGGAAGGGCTGGAGACAGCGCCTCTGGCCTGGCAACCAGCGCTTCCAGGCTCTCCATGCTTGGGGACAGGGCAGCGTGGACACCTGCAGGGGCTGAAGGGACAGCCCTGGACTCCACAGTGAGGGCTGCGCTGGTGTGGGTCACATCTGCCTAGTGGTGACAGCATTTGTCAGGATCCGGACTGTAACCGGATCCAGCCTTGGGCCGGCGGGTCCGTGAGCAGGGGCGCGGGAGCTGCACACGTGGAGGGAAACACAGCCTCCGCTAAGAAGGAGCTTCTCCGTCTCCCCAGAGGCAGGTTCCCAAATCATCTCAATCTGTTCTGAGCTCCAGGGAGAACGTCAGTGTGACTAACTAAAGGAAGAAGGAGAGGGAGAGAAATCTCCAAGGCAGACTTCCCGCACGCCAGTTATAATGAACTGAGCCCTTTGCTCCGAGACGTGTAATATCTTCCTCAAATGTCTTTTGCAAGGAGTGGGGTGCAACTCATGAATTATCCTGTGGTTCAGGATATCGGTGGATAATTAATACCTTCTCCTTTTAAGCAGTATGCTCCTGTTGCCTTTTGCAAAATGTAGGTGCAAAACTCTGAAACCACTCTGAGGAGGAAGAGGGTTGAATGGTTGCTTAAAAACTTCATCCCAGATTCTACACGAGGGAGCAGATTGGGAAGACCTCAGGAAGAATATTACTTATGCACATATATTTCTGGTACTGAGGACAGAAAGAGAAATGGGTAAGCGAGAAGATCTGCCCATACCTATGATGATGTCCCTTTATCCTGCAGAGATGAATTTTTATTTTATGCCGCTGGTCTCTTAGGTCAACAGAATAGAGTCTCAGTTCAGAACAGCATTTAATTTGTGGCTCAAAATGCCTGTGATTATCTTACTTTACTTCTATTACGAAGAACTTCATAATTGGTGCCTGGGATGAGGCAGGATGGAGAGAAAAACAGTGTCATTTTTTAAAAAAAATTTTATAAAAATGGGGGTATTTCTTCTTTCTTTCCTATTAGGGCTTTGTATATACGTCCTTTATATCTTCTTTGTTTTTCTCCAAATCTTTTAATTTAAGAAGCATGTATTAATTTTATGATGGAAAACAGGAATTAGAGAGTCAATGAATTTAATCCTGGTTTCTTTAGAGAAAACAACAGTATGTTGGCTGCATTTAGCTCTGCTTTTCAGAAGTGCCCTCAGTTTTTGAGAAAACTCAAAGTACTGCCTATTTCACAAGACATTTTTGAGGCTTTCACGCATCTTTTTTTTTTTAATTAACACATAATGTATTATTTGCCCCAGGGGTACAGGGTTGTGAATCATCGGCCTTACACAATTCACAGTGCTCACCATAGCACAAGCCCTCCCCAATGTCCATAACTCATCCACCCTATCCCTACCCTCCCACCCCCCAGTAACCCTCAGTTTGTTTTGTGAGATTAGGAGTCTGTTATGGTTTGTCTCCTTCCCCATCCCATCTTGTTTCATTATTTTTCCCTGCCTCCCCCCACAACCCCCCACCCTGTCCCTCAAGTTCCTCATATCAGAGAGATCATATGATAATTGTCTTTCTCTGATTGACTTATTTCACTTAACATAATACCCTCTAGTTCCATCCATGTCATTGCAAATGGCAAGATTTCATTTCTTTTTGATGGCTGCATACTATTCCATTGTGTGTGTGTGTGTGTGTGTGTGTGTGTGTGTGTGTGTGTGTGTGTGTGTACACTACATCTTCTTTATCTATTCATCTGTTGATGGACATCTAGGTTCTTTCCATAGTTTGGCTATTGTGGACATTGCTGCTATAAACATTTGGGTGCACTTGTCCCTGAGGATCACTACCTTTGTATCTTTAGGGTAAATACCCAGTAGTGCGATTGCTGGGTCATAGGATAGCTCTATTTTCAACTTTTTGAGGAACCTCCATACTGTTTTCCAGAGTGGCTGCACCAGCTTGCATTCCCACCAACAATGTAGGAGGGTTCCCCTTTCTCTGCATCCTTGCCGACACCTGTCGTTTCCTGACTTGTTGATTTTAGCCATTCTGACTGGTGTGAGGTGGTATCTCACTGTGGTTTTGATTTGTATTTCCCTGCTGCAGAGTGATGTTCAACACTTTATCATGAGTCTGTTGGCCATCTGGATGTATTCTTTGCAGAAATGTCTGTTCATGTCTTCTGCCCATTTCTTCTTTTTTTAAATCTTAATTTTATTTATTTATTTTTCATTGAACTACATGTTCTCTGGGTGTTGAGTTAGATAAGTTCTTTATAGATTTTGGATACTAGCCCTTTGTCTGATATATCATTTGGAAATATCTTCTCCCATTCTGTTGATCGTCTTTTGGTTTTGTTGACTATTTCCTTTGTTGTGCAAAGGTTGTGATCTTGATGAAGTCCCAATAGTTCATTTTTGCCCTTGAATCCCTTGCCTTTGGCAATGTTTCTAGGAAGAAGTTGCTGCAGCTGAGGTTGAAGAGGTTGCTTCCTCTGTTCTTCTGAAGGATTTTGAAGGATCCTCTCTCACATTGAGGTCTTTCTTCAATTTTGAGTCTATTTTTGTATGTGGTGTAAGGAAATGGTCCAGTTTCATTCTTCCGCATGTGGCTGTCCAATTTTCCCAACATCGTTTGTTGAAGAGACTGTCTTTTTTCTATTGGACATTCTTTCCTGCTTTGTCGAAGATTAGTTGACTATAGAGTTGAGGGTCCATTCCTGGGCTCTCTATTCTGTTCCATTGATCTATGTGTCTGTTTTACTGCCAGTACCATACTGTCTTGATGGATGATTACAGCTTTGTAATAGAGCTTGAAGTCTGGAATTGTGATGGTGCCAACTTTCCTATTGGCTATTTGGGGTCTTTTCTGGGTCCATATACATTTAAGGATTATTTGTTACATTTCTTTGAAAAAAATGATGGTATTTTGATAGAGATTGCATTAAATGTGTTGGGAGCATAGACATTTTCCCAATATTTCTTCTTCCAATCCATGAGCATGGAATGCTTTTCCATTTCTTTGTGTCTACCTCAATTTCTTTCATGAGTACTTTACAGTTTTCGGAGTGCAGGTTCTTTGCCTCTTTGGTTAGGTTTATTCCTAGGTATCTTATGGTATTGGGTGCAACTGAAAATGGGATCAACTCCTTAATTTCTCTTTCTTCTGTCTTGCTGTTGGTGTATAGAAATGCAACTGATTTCTGTGCATTGATTTTGTATCCTGACACTTCACTGAATTCCTGTTTGAGTTCTAGCAGTATTGGAATAGATTCTTTTTTTTAAAATTTTATTTTTATTCTTTGCCCAAGGGGTACAGGTCTGTGAATCATCAGGCTTACATCTTTCACAGCATTCACCAAAGCACAAACCCTCCCCAATGTCCATAACCCATTGGAATAGATTCTTTTGGGTTCTCCACATAAAGTATCAAATCATCTGCAAAGAGTGAGAGTTTGATTTCTTCTTTGCTGATTCAAATGCCTTTTATTTCTTTTTGTTGTCTGATTGCTGAGGTTAGGACTTCTAGTACTATGTTGAATACTTACTGGTTATGGGTCTGTTCAGGTTTTCTATTTCTTCCTGGTTCAATTTGGTAGTTTGTATGTCTCTAGGAATGCATCCATTTCTTCCAGATTGTCAAATTTGCTGGTGTATAGTTGCTCATAATATGTTCTTAAAATTGTTTGTATTACTTTGGTGTTGGTTGTTATCTCTCCTCTTTCATTCATGCATTTATTAATTTGGGTCCTTTCTCTTTTCTTTTTGATAAGTCTGGCCTGGGGTTTATCAATCTTATTAATTCTTTCAAAGAACCAGCTCCTAGTTTCATTGATTTGTTCTACTGTTCTTTTGGTTTCTATTTCATTGATTTTTGCTCTGATGTTTATTATTTCTCTTCTCCTGCTGGGTTTAGGCTTTCATTGCTGTTCTTTCTCTGGGTCCTTTAGGTGTAGGGTTACATTGTGTACTTGAGAACTTTCTATTTCTTTTCTTTTTTGTTTCAAATTTTATTGTATTTTTCAGTGTTCCAAGGTTCATTGTTTATGCACCACCCAGTGCTCCATGCAATACGTGCCCTCCTTAATACCCACCAACAGGCTCACCTATAATACCCACCACCAGGCTCACCCCTCCCCTCCATAACCCTCAGTTTGTTTCTCAGAATCCACAGACTCTCATCGTTCATCTCCCCCTCCGATTTACCCCAATTCACTTTTCTTTTCCTTCTCCTAATGTCCTTGTTTCTTGAGATAGGCTTGTATTGCTATATACTTCCCTCTCAGGACAGCCTGTGCCATGTCCCAAAGATTTTGAACAGTTGTGCTTTCATTTTCATTTGTTTCCATGAATTCTTAAAATTCTTCTTCAATTTCCTGGTTTACCCATTCATTCTTCAGTAGGATGCTCTTTAGCTTCCATGTACTTGAGTTTTTTCCAACTTTCCTCTTGTGATTGAGTTCTAGTTTCAAAGCATTGTGGTCTGAAAATATGCAGGGAATGATCCCTATCTTTTGGTACCAGTTGAGACCTGATTTGTGACCAGGATGTGATCTATTCTGGAGAATGTTCCTTGTGCGCTAGAGAAGAATGTGTATTCTGTTGCTTTGGGAAGGAATTTTCTAAATATATTTGTGATGTCCATCTGGTCCAGTGTGTCATTTAATGCCTTTATTTCCTTGTTGATATTTTGCTTAGATGACCTGTCCATTTCAGTGAGGGGGTGTTAAAGTCCCCTACTATTATTGTATTATTGTAGATGTGTTTCTTTGATTTTGTTATTAATTGGTTTATATAATTGGCTGCTCCCATGTTAGGGGCATAGGTATTTATTTTTTTATTTTTTTAAAGATTTTATTTATTCATTTGACACACAGAGAGAGATTACAAGTAGGCAGAGAGGCAGGCAGAGAGAGAGGAGAGAGGAGGAAGCAGGCTCCCTGCTGAGCAGAGAGCCGGATGTGGGCCTCGATCCCAGGACCCTGGGATCATGACCTGAGCCGAAGGCAACGGCTTTAATCCACTGAGCCACCCAGGCGCCCGGGGCATAGGTATTTAAAATTATTAGATCTTCTTGTTGGACAGACCCTTTAAGTATGATATAGTGTCCTTACTCATCTCTTAGTATAGTCTTTGGCTTAAAATCAAATTTATCTGATATAAGGATTGCCACCCCAGCTTTCTTTGATGCCCATTAGCATGGTAAATTGTTTTCCACCCCTTTACTTTAAATCTGGAGGTGTCTTTGGGTCTAAAATGAGTTTCTTGCAGGTAGCATATTGATGGTTCTTGTTTTTTTATCCATTATGGTATCCTGTGTCTTCCGGGATTGGGGCATTTAGCCCACTTACATTCAGGGTAACAATTGAAAGATATGAATTTAGTGCCATTGTATTGCCTATAAGGTGACTGTTACTTTATATTGCCTCTGCTCCTTTCTGGTCTGTTACTCTTAGGCTCTCTCTTTGCTTAGAGGACCCCTTTCAGTATTTTCTAGAGAGCTGGTTTGGTGTTTGCAAATTCTTTTAGTTTTTGTTTGTCCTGGAAGCTTTTTATCTCTCCTTCTATTTTCAATGACAGCCTAGCTGGATATAGTATTTTTGGCTGAATATTTTTCTCTTTTAGTCCTTTGAATATAACATGCCAGTCCTTTCCAGCCTGCCAGGTCTCTGTGGATAGGTCTGCTGCCAATCTACTATTTCTACTATTGTATGTTACAGACTTATTGCCCCAAGCTGATTTTCTCTTTGTCACTGAGATTTGTAAGTTTTACTATTAGATGATGGGGTGTGTTCCTATTCATGTTGATTTTGAGGGGGGTTCTCTGTGCCTCCTGGATTTTGATGCTTGTTCCCTTCGCTAAATTAGGGAAATTCTCTGTTGTAATTTTCTCCAATACATGTTCTGCCCCTCTATCTCTTTCTTCTTCTTCTGGGATCCCAATTATTCTAATATTGTTTTGTTTTACAGTATCACTTATCTCTTGAATTCTCCCCTCATGGTCCAGTAGTTGTTTGTCTCTCTTTTCCTCAGCGTCTTTATTCTCTGTCATTTGGTCTTCTATATCACTAATTCTCTCTTTTGCCTCATTTATCCTATCAGTAAGAGCCTCCATTTTTGATCACACCCCATTAATAGTTTTTTTTGATTTCAGCTTGGTTAGATTTTAGTTCTTTTATTTTTCCAGAAAGGGATTTTATTTCTCCAGAAAGGGATTCTCTATTATCTCCCATGCTTTTTTCAAGCCCAGCTAGCACCTTGATAATCGTCATTCTGAACTCTAGATCTGACATCTTACCAATATCCATATTGATTAGTACTATTGGTACTGTCTCTTGTTCTTCTTTTTAGGTGAATTTTTCCTCTTTGTCCTTTTATCCAGATAAGAATAAATGAATGAGAGAACAAAATACTGAAAGGGTAGTAAAAGCCCCAGAAAAATATACACTAACCAAATTGGAAGAGACCCGAAACTGGGGGGGGGGGAGAAGGAGAAGAGAGGAGGAAAAAAATATATTTTAGACTTTTGAATAGAACAGAGCCACACACTTGATTTTGGGAGTATTTTGGTCTGTTAGAAGAAACTACCTCCCTAAACTTTAAAGAAAGAAAAACTTATACATATAGAAAAATAAGGGTATACACGATGAAGGGATGGAATACACTATAAAGATAAAAATTAAAATGATTCTAAAAGAGGAATTGATAAGAAGTTGGTTAAAAAAAGAAAAAAGAAAAAAAAAGGAAAGAATGTGATCAGCCTGGAGACTAGAACAAAGCCATGTGCTAGATTTAGGGTATATTTTGATCTATTAGAAGAAACTGTATCCCAAAATTTTAAAGAAAGAAAAACCTATATGTATACAAAAAATAAGGCTAAGTACAATGAAGGGATAGAATATAACAATGAAAATTAAAAAAGATTTTTAAAAAGGTATTGATAAGATAAAATATTTAAAAAATGTTAAAATAGGAAAGAGGGAAAAAAACTTAAAAATAGAATAAGAAAAAAATAAAATTTAAAAAATTTAACTTTGAAAGGTTAAAGAATCATGGGGGAAAATTCATGAATTCTATGTGCTGTATTCCCCTACTTTTGAAGTTTTGCAGTTCTCAGTGATCCATGAACTTGGTCTTGGCTGGATATTCTTGCTGATCTTCTGGGGGAGGGGCCTGTTGCTGTGATTCTCAAGTGTCTTTGCCCGAGGTGGAATTGCACCGCCCTCTCCAGGGGCCAGGCTATGTCATCAGCTCGGGTTTGCTCTCGGGAGCTTTTGTTCCCTGAGCACTTTCCGTACTGCGTTGGAGGATGGGATTGAAAATGGCAGCTTTCTAATCTCCCACCCGGAGGAGCAAAGAGCTTGGGACCTCCTCAGTGCGCCTCAGAGAAAAGCAGTCCATCCTCTGCCATGTCCCTGGTTTCTGGCCGTGCTCCGAGCTCACCCGGCCTGTGACCGAGCATCTCTATCTCTGGCGTGTGGCCCCATTTAGAATCTCTGAACCTGGCAGATTCCTGCAGCCGCTCCTGCGCTGCTCCTCCCGGAGCAGGAAGGAGGGGTTCTCTCTGGTTCTGCTGCTTGTGGGGTCCCCGCTCACAGAGCAGTGGCCTGACTGTGCCTCGGATCACAGCCCAAGGTAACCCCGAGCTGAGTGCCCCTCCTTGGGTCTATGTCTGCCTCTGGTTTCCCCGCTCCAATACCTGGGAGCTCTGTCACACTCAGACACCCCTGGTCTTTCTGTGTCCCTGCGGGTCCTGAGACCACACTGTCCCCATGAGGGCTTCACCCCCCGCTTCACCTCTGGGGCGACGTCCCTCAGCAGAGCAGACTTCTAATAGTCCTGATTTTGTGCTCCATTGCTCTCTCACTTACTGGGAACTGCCCTTCCTCCCAGGTCTATCTTCCCATCGCTTCAGATTCACTTCTCCACATGTCATACTTTCCGGAAAATGGTTGATTTTATGTTCCTGGAGTTGCTGCTCTTCTTCTCTTTGATCTCTTGTTGAGTTTGTAGGTGTTCAGAATGGTTTGATAACTATCTGGCTAAACTCCAGGCACCTGATGATAATCGGTCTCCTACTCCTCCGCCATCTTGCTCTGCTTATTGAGGCTTTCACACATCTTATTTCCACTTCTAGAAACAGTGGAACCGGTACAAATTTTGGAGTTTACAGACTATGGTCAGTTCCTTCTGACATACCATAAAATCCAAGTGTGGGACCTGGTCTTCTGGGATGACATTTGCTGTAACTAGCATTCCTCCAGCTCTTGGCACACCCCAAGCACTGTCCTGGGCCCCAGAGGTCACTAGACTGATTCGATCCTTGTGACAACACTGGGAAAGAGGTACCAAACTGATGCACAGAGAGAGCAAGGAACTCCTCCGGAGTTGCACAGCTATTAAGAGTCAGAGCCTGGCAGTCTGACTCCATACCTGAGCTCATATACATTCTCCCTGTTGGTAGTTATAAGAACTAAGAAAACCATGTGACCACGCCAAACACAGGCTCTGTTTTTTTATTTTTTATTTTGGCATGTCAGGTAGACCAGATAGCCTGAGTTAAATTAGACAACAGGTGACTCGCACGGCTGCTAAGTGATCATTATTTGCTCTGACAGTGCTCCCAATGAACTGAAGCGTAATGGCGCACCATAGTGGATTTGCTCATTCAGTTCAAATTCCATTCCTCCTGGGACTACAGCCCTTCAAACAGCAGGACACTCAATTGCTTCTTATGAACAAATGATCTAAGCTGCACTTATTTTTTAAAAATGTGATGCTGTAATATTTTTTATGGAGAAATAAGCTGAATATAATACACGGTCAGCTTATACTGTTGGCTCAACTTGGTTTTCTAAAATCAGTTAAATTATTAAAAAAAAAAGTTGAACCAAAAACCAGAAACCAAAAAAGAAAACAAACCAAAAGGAAAAACAAAAACAAAACCACACACACAAAACAAAAGCACCCTGGATTTACAAATGGCCCCTAAGTCGAGCGTGGGTTGTCCTCCTGGCTTGTAAGTCATTCACATCTGCAACCATTTTGTTCAGTCTATTTGCAACTATCAAATTGTAGACTCATTTGCTATTCCTAATGGGAGAAAGAAGATCAACTAGTCAACATTTGGAGAACAAAGGCTGTATTTATAACAAAAGTGTTGTACAACATAAAACGGTTCAGGGTAATTGACTTTTTGGGTGGGATTATTTGGGGAGAGAAAGCAACATTTATTTAGATTCCACATCTGCAGTAGATAGTCTGTGCTTGCAGAAACTGCTGAAGCATCATTGAAAAGTTTATTTTGCTACGGGTTGTTTCATCTTCAACCAGTTGTAGTATTGATTTCTCTCAGTGGATTAATTATCAGAGGCAGTTTCAGACTTCCCTGAGATGGACGGAAGGAAAAATGATGTTTTCATTTCAATGAAGCCTGTTGGCAATTGTGCTCGCGTTTCTCTGGAGCCCAGGAGTCAGCCAATCGGAGGCCATGCCAGAGTGGATGGAGCCCGGGATGATCCATTTTCTCTGTGGTGCTGAAGTCTGGCATGGTCTGGGTACCCTGTGAAATGGGCTTCACGTGGTTCTCTGCTAGTATTTGTGGAAGGAGCGTTCAGCCCTCGGGGGAAAGAAAGAGAAATCATGGAACTGCACAGACGTGGACGTCTGGGTTATTTATAGTGGGGCTGGCAGTCTGACAGGGGGAGATTTAGTTGGCTTGCTAAGACAGAGAGGGTTCTTACACGGGAGCTTGTTTAAAAGTCACCTCAGAGCACAGGGCCTGTGAAAAGCTCTTTGAGAGGCACTTCCACAGACTCGAAGGGTCTGGGTAATAAGGGCGAGCGGAACACGCAAACACAGGGTCTCTCCTGGTGCTTGTCTTCCTGGGAGATGCACGGTAATCGAGACAGGAGGGACTTCACCGGGCCAGGGTGTCGCTCAGCTTCTAGAACACCTCGGAGTGGCCGATAGAGCAGGGTTAGAGGTGTCTTCTGGTTGGGGCAGGCTTGGGGGAGAAGGCTGAGTTTCCAGGCAAGGCACACATTTTTTTCTGGCGCCTGACGGGAGCCTCTGATGTGTTTGCTGGGATGTCATCATCTGACAAGGAGTTTAAACAGAGCTTTCGGAAGTCTACCTTTTAGTATTGTCTTTATTTTTTTTTCTTTATGTAAATGTAACAAGGTAACTTTAAAAATTGTTGTCATGTTGTGAAATAGAATTCAGGTAGAAGATGGAGATAAAACATAATTTGTATATCTTACCACCTAGATGTAATCACTGTTAATAGCTTTTTTTTTCTCAAAAAAGTAACATTTTATTTTTGTACCATGTTGTACATTTTCCTTAGGAAAGTGCAATGTGTGCATCTCCGTGGCTTCCCAGGACACCGTTTCTCCCGCTGTGCATGGCGGGCTGGTGCCCTTGGGGTCTTGTGTTTTCTTCAATTTCCTTCCTACGTGGATGTGCTTTGAGTTTCCTATTTTCTGCTTAAATGTCCTGCACTGAGTATTTCTGGTGTCGTGCTTTGAGCTTGCTGGGGGCTGTGGGAGGATCCACCCAGGCTTGGGCTGTCTGTCCCCCACACAGGGGACCCTGCTCCCGCGGGCAGCCCAGACACACTGGCTCTGTCTGTGCAGACCAGCCGGCGGGGAAGCAGGCACCCTGCTCTCCCCACTGAAGCACTTGCCCGTTTCCCCGTCATGTAGGCTGTGGACAGGCATTTTTCCTATATTAATGCCCATTAGGATTTTCTTAAAAATTTTTTGTGAAGTTTATAAAATACACTTGCCTAGTTTTGGCAGCAAATCCATTGTGTTCAAGACATGTTAACAAGGGCCTTGGCCCTTTGCCGCAGTTTGTGCTGGTAGCGCTCCTTACCGTCCAGGCTTTAGCTTTATTTATTGTGCTTTCCACCTGCTGTTGCAATCTGCTTTTATTTACTCAAACCCATCAGATTGAGTCTTCAACAATGTCTGCATTTGATGACGTGCTTACAGATCACTCCCCATTCTAGGTTCATACAGATCTTCGCATATATTTCTTCACATATATTCACATATATTTTGCACCCTTTGTAGCTACTTTTAAAACTTGGAGTTATCTGGAAAGGGGTTTGACAGGGGCTGTGTGATACTCACCAGACCTAACAGGATCCGCATGGCACGGGGTGGAGGGCGCTCCCTCCCACAGGCTCCGTGCGGGACCCAGCCGCGCTCTGTCCTGTGGCAGCAGAAAGTGGGGACTGAGTCACTGTGACTTCACAACACTCAGGTCTCCAAAGCCTGGCTTCATGGCGCTTCGCAGAGCTGCCTGTCATCTCCAAGTTCATCCCTGTAGGACCAACTAGCTGATTATCTAAAAGCACCTTTTATGGTGCTTACAGTTCTTAATGATGCTGATTCTTCTTTTTTAAAAAAGATTTTATTTATTTATCTGGAGAGAGAGAGCGAGAAAACATGAACTGGGAGAGGGAGAAGCAGACCCCCCACGGAGCAGGGAGCCTGACACAGGGCTCCGTCTCAGGACCCTGGGATCATGCCCTGAACAAAGTCAGACGCTGACTGACTGAGCCGCCCAGGCGCCCCATGTTGTTCCTTCTTAAAACTTTTCTGTGATTATTATTTTATTACTATTAAAGTTATGTTACATATGTTATTTTACATATTTACTGTTAATTTATTCATTATTATGGCTTACCTGTCTACATCAGCTCAGAAGGGCACCGCATGGGCACAGGCTCTGTTTGCTGTGGGTTTTCTCCACTCCTCGTGGTCCCCTGTGCCCGGCTCACTGGGGATTTTCTTTAAGTCTCAGAAAGTCAGCAAAGCAGGGACACAGCATGGGCCATCTGGCATGCTGCCTAGGGACCTAAGTTTCAAACCTGTCCCCCTGTGATACAAGCACAGGTGTTTGATGGACAGCCTCGCAGAGACAGGACTTCCTGTGTCTGTCCGCGTCCAGGAAGCAGAGAGCGGGCCTCCCTGGCTTTGCAGACAGTGATACTTGTGGGGCCCTGCTCTCCACTAGACTCTCTGGTGCCATGTGGCCTCTTGCCTGGCCAAGGAGCACGGTGTGGCACCTCCTCCGGGAGGCCAGCAGTGACAGCACCCTGCCCTCACCTGGACCTGGGGCTGGGCCACCTCCCTCTGACACTCCAGGCCTGGCAGAGAAAGGGAGGAAAGGGACGGTGACAAGAGGTGCAGTGACAGTTGGGTGGCCCCACCTCTGGGCCACTGTTCTCACACTCTGAAGTGCATGGAAGCCTTCTGGAGGGTGCTCACCCGGATTGCTGGGCCCCTTCCCTTGAACTATAGATACTTCATGTCTGGGGTGGACAGGGAGGACCAGAATTTCCATTTCTAACATGGGTCCAGGGGACCCTGCTGCTGCTGGGCTCGGGGCTGTGCCACAGAACCACTAATTTGGAGGTTGGGTCTCTACCCCAATCTGTCTCTCTGACTTTGATCATATTTGAGATAATAGTTAACTTTTCTTGAAATTTCCTTATACTGTTTAAAACAGGGAAGCACATGTTAGAAATATTCTTTTAAATTCCTCCAGGAAGAACTTTTTTTTTTTTGCTTGCTAATTAATTTCCTTAATTATTTAAACTCTTACCATGTTCTTCTTTCTGACTGTCGTCCTTGTAAGGTGAATTAGTTAGTGGTGGTGCTTCTGTGATTTGAGACATTTAAATGCATTTTGAAAAACAGAAAGAAAGATAACACAAGATGACACAGATTATGGAGGCTAAATCATGTGGGGCTCTCTCTCTCTTTCCTCTTTGTTCCTTGGAACATGTAGGTGAATTGGGCAGAGAATTAAAGAAATGTGGAATTAGGTGCTCTGACTTGTATCCAAGAGACAGCCGGTTCTGCCTGAGCAAGTCCAAATGGCTGTGGAAGGATTGGGATCTTTTGAATGTACGTTGAGTGTTGTAGATGGAATTCTGGATAAAAACATGAGTCAAAACATCAATGGCCAATTTAGCATTTGATCACTTGCTGGGAAAAGGCCAGATTTATTTGTAAGTGCCTGCTTATTTTCTTAATCATAATTACTGTGTTTTGTAATGCATACATCATACACTTTATTTAAAGGTAAATTTATTTCGAATAACTGAATTTGAATGTGAATGGAATACAGTCTTTAAATGAATGATTTAAACGACCTGCTGTGCAGAAGGCTTGTATCGATATGTAACTACATCTAGCCAGCCGCGGACAGAAGATGGGGGTGGAGAGTACACAGCATCTTTCCAGTCGTTCTGAGTGTGTGCATTTTCTCCTTTGAACTCTGGAGCATGAATTGTGACCCTGGGCCATGACAAGGAGGGGTGGTCCCAGGTTCTAGGCCCCATATTTCTGCTTCTCATCTCTTCTGCCAGGAAGAAGCCAATCTTGTTGCCTGGACACAAGCATATCATGGTCAAGGAGGCTCTTTGCTGGACTAGCCTCCAGCTCCTGCCTCCAGGTCCAGCCTCCAACTCTAGCCTCAGCCTCCAGCCTCCAGCTCCAGCCTCTAGCCTCTAGGCTCTAGCCTTCAGGTTTTAGCTCCAGCCTCAGCTTCCAGCCTCCAATTGCAGCTCCAGCCCCAGCTTCCAACAGGTCCAGCTCTAGCTCCAATCCCAGCCTCCAGCCCTAGCCTCTAGCTCCGCCTCCAACCCAGCCTCCAGCCCTAGCCTCCAGCTTCAGCCCCAGCCTCCAGCTCCAGAAGTTCCAACTCCAGCCTCCAGCCCCAGCCGCCAGCTCCAGCCTCTAGCTCCAGTCTCCAACTTTAGCCTCTAGCTCCAACTCCAGCCACTAGCTCCAGCCTCCAACTTCAAAGTCCAGCTTCAGCCTCCAGTTCCAGCCTCCAGTTCCAGCCTCCAGCCCAGCTTCCAGCCCCAGCCTCCAGCTTCAGCCCCAGCCTCCAGCTCCAGCAGTTCCAACTCCAGCCTCCAGCCCCAGCCTCCAGCTCCAGCCGCCAGCTCCAGGCTCTAGCTCCAGCCTCCAACTTCAGAGTCCAGCTTCAGCCTCCAGTTCCAGCCTCCAGCCCAGCCTCCAGCCCTAGCCTCCAGTGCCAGCCCCAGGCTCCATCTCCAGCCTCCAGCTCCAGCCCCAGCCTCCAGCTCCAGTCTCCGGCCTCCAGCCTCCAGCCTCCAGCTCCAGCAGTTCCAACTCCAGCCTCCAGCCCCAGCCTCCAGCTACAGCCCCAGCCTCCAACCCCAGCCTCCAGCTCTAGCTCTAGCCCAAGGGATAACTCTCTGTCTATACCCAGTGATGGGTTCCCAGCATACTCTCCATCCTGGGGGAAGTGGTAAGCTACCCAAAGGTGTCCACACTCTCTTGTGTCCTTTTCTGTCCCACAACCTCCAGGCCTGGGGTCAGGCCAGCTCTAGACAGGGTGAGGTTCTGGATGCATCCACAGAGTGGCCTCAGCAAATTACCTTCATGAGATGGAAACCTCTCCAGGCTCCTCCTGCCACTGCCCGCCAGCAGCTTCTGAGCTGGCAGTCACTCCTCCTTCCTCAGGGTCCTGGAATATTTTCAGATTCTAAAACTCTATATTAGAGTGCAAAGGCTGATGCGGTGAGGATGGCAGCCACCTGACAGGGCAAACTGAGGGAGAACCTGGTTCAGGCTGGACATGCAAGCTGGCCAGGCTGCCCACATGGAAGGGGCTTTACGTGGGGGTAGGTGGTCCCCTCTATGAGTTGCATGGGCCCACAGATCTGTATCTCCTCACACCCCTGCAGTTCACTCAGCCACCCAAGGCCCAGACTTCAGTGGGGAGGGGGGTTTGGAGGAAGAGGAGGATGAAGGAGGCATTGGCTCCTGCTCAGAGGCCATCCAGGAGACGTGCCCTAGAGCTGCAGGCTCTGCTTGGGGTCCTGAACCTCTGAGCCCCCAAACCAGCTGTCACTCCCCAGCATTGTAACCTGCCCCTGCCTTTGCTTTAAGCTTGGCTTTGCACCTGCCCTGTTTCCACTGCTTTGGGGTGTTCTGCCCCTGCTCAAGACCCAGCACCTTGCCCATCGGGCCTCCTTCCCCAGCAGATGGTCTCTGTGTCTGGGCCGGGGAGGCATCTCCAGTACCCTGGTGCCTGCTGGCACTCCCTCCATACCCTTAGGTCTGACTCAGGCTGGAGCAGGGTAGGTGACGTAACAGGGAACCAAAGTACGGACCTCGCGCCCGGGTCTGCCCAGCTGACGCAGCTCCCCTGCCTGGCCTGGCCGTGATCATGGGGCCAGACCGTGGAGTGTATTTACAGGCAAGCATCACACAGGTGACTTTAGGCACCTCCGAAGAGCCTGAGCATATTCCTGTCTTCCGTGGCTACTCCCACATGGGGTGGGGCTCAGGCCAGAGCCACGAAAGGTGTGCCAGCTAAGACACCCTGAGTTTCCTGGGGGGCCCAGGAGATCCGGATGCCCAGAGATGCAGAGGGAGTTGGAACATCCAACCTTGTGTTATTTTACAAACCCAGTGCAAACAGGTGCAGTTACCTTCCTGTGAGTTGTATGAAGATGGGGGTGGGGGGTTGGGGGTATGTATGCACAGCTTGGAGAAGACTGCAGGAAGCCAATGCCCGTTCTCTGCAGGCCTCAGCTCAGCCACCTTGCTCAGTGGCTCCACCCTGATTTTATTAATAGCCTTCTCACACGTTAGTTAAATAATGTTTTAATAGTCACTGTGAATCCTGCTTTTGTGGCCAATTAAAAACACAAGTCATTTGTTTATGGTGACCCTAAGGAGTGCAGTGTCAAACAGACATGCTGCACAGACATCCCTGCTGGTCCCTGATCTTACAGGGTGCAGACTTTAGTCTTCCTTATTAGGTATGATGTTAGCTGTAGGTGGTTGTTACATTCATCGATATACCCTTTCTCAGGTTGGGGAAGGTCCCCTGTGTTACTAGCTTGTGGAGAGTTTTTGGATTTTTTCAAATGCATTTACTCTATTATGATGACCTGTGAATTTTTAAAATTTGTTAATGTGGTGGATTGTATTGATTAGTTTTTGAGCATTTAAATAATTTTACATATGTGGTTAACCCCCTTTGGTTATAATATCTTATCATTTTTAAATTTGCTATATTTGATTTGCTAAAATCTTTGCATCTATCTTCGCAAGAAATGTTGGTTTGTATTTGTAACATCTTTTGTGTATGGTTTTAGCATCAGCATAGTGCTGTCCATAATAATATGTATATCTTTAAAATTTTAACATCTTTAGGACCTGTGATGATGTCTCATTGATCTGTTGCTAATTTGAGTCTTTTTATTTCCGTGTAGCCAGATCTGTGTAGCTAGAGGCTTATTGACTTTATGGATTTTCTTGAAGCACCTGGTTTTGGTTTCTTTATTTTCTCTGAGCTTTTTCCCATTCTTATGCCATACTTTTTTATTCTTATCGTTAGTTTTTTCTTCTTACTTTGGTTTCATTTGTTATTTTTACTAGTTTCTTAAGGGAGAAGCAGAAGTTATTAATCTAAGACATTTCTTCTTTATAATATAGGTATTCTAGCATTATAAATAGTAAGCACCCTGTTTAAGATACACCACACATATTTCAATATGTTGTACTATGGTTTTAATTCAGTTCAAACACACATTTTTAAAACTTTCCTTCAGATTTATTCTTTGGAAACAGTTGTTCTGAGTTTTTATTTAGTTGACAAATATTTAGGGCTTTTCCAGATACGCTTTCTGTTATCGATTTCTAATTTAATTTCATTTGTTTAGAGAACATAGAGCCTAGAGACAGAGCATCGTCTATCTGACTTGAAGGCTGGTGTTATGGTCCTGAATACGGTCTATCTTGGTGAGGGTGTGTGTGCCCTTTGGAGATAACGTCAGTGCAGTGCTCTGCACATGGGCCAAAGATGTCTGGGGCTGCTTAGAGTCTTATGAGTTCTTGATGGTTTTCTCTCTACTTAGTCTATAGTTGTTGATAGAAAGGTGTTTAAATCTCTGACCATGATTGTGTATTTTCTTATAAAACTAGAAACATTCCTTTAGTTTTATCAGTTTGTACATCATATTATTAAGTGCTTACATTTTTAAGATTTTTCTGTGGTTTCTTGACAGATTGAAACTTTCATTATTATGAAATGATCTTCTTTATCCCTGGTAATATTCTTTGCTTTAAAATTTACTTTGTCTGATTTTAATATAAGCAGCCCAGATTTCTCTGATTAGTATTTGTATGATATATATTTTCCATCCTTGACATTTCAAGTAGATTTTTGTGATGGGATATTTGGGTTTTGCTTTAAAAAATGTTTACATTGAAATCTGCTTTTTTAAAAAAAGATTTTATTTATTTGACACACAGAGAGAGAGAACACAAGCAGGGGGAGTGGGAGAGGGAGAAGCAGGCTCCATGCTGAGCAAGGAGTTGGACCCCAGGCATGATCCCAGGACCCCGGGATCATGACCTGAGCCAAAGACCGTTGTTTAACTGACTGAACCATCCAGGTGCCCCTGAAATCTCATTTTTGATACAGGTATTTGGATCATTTATATTTTATGTGATTATTGAAGCAGTTGAGTTTAAATTTATTCTATTCCTATTTTTAAAAATTTATTCCATTGGTTCTTTGTTCTCTTTTCTCCTTTCCTACTTTGTTTCAGGTTGTATGTTTATGATACCAATTTATACCCCTTGTTAGCTTATTAAATATAATTATTTTCCTTAGTGGTGGCTTTAGGGATCATAACCTAAACATGTACCATATCACTGACTACCTTCAGGTGTTCGGTGAGAATCCTGTGAACTGCAGGCACAGCTCTGTTGTGCCACAGGCTGTATCTCCACACACGGGGTAGACACTTCACTACACTGCTACTGTTGTTCCTCAAACCGTCACTTATCTTCTAGGAAACAACAAAAGTCGTCTACGATCACCTTCTGTGGTGCTCTTTGTTTCTTCGTTTGTTAGATTTCCACCTATTGGCATTTTCCTTCTTAAAAGACATCCTCTAACATTTGTTGGATGCAGGTCTATTTGTTAGGGATTTTTTTCTGCGTGCATATGTCTAAACAACCTTTATTTTGCTTCCATTTTTGCAAGGTATTTTTACGAGGTAAACATTTTCTTGTTTTGTGTTTTATTTTTCAGAATTCCATGGCATCATTTTACTGTCTTCTGGTTTGAACTGTTTTCATGAAAAGTCTGCCTCTATTTGTTCCATCTTCAGACCATATGTCTTTTCTCTGGCTAATTTTAGGATATTTTTCTTTATCTCTGACTTAAAGCAATTTGGTCACGATTCACTCAGCTTTCTTCATGTTTCTTTGCTAGGAGCTTATTGAAATTTGGACTCTGTGATCTTATCATTTTCATCAAATTTGGAAAATTTCAGGTCACTTCTTCAAATTTTTTCTCTCCCCTACCTTCAGTATCTCAAATGGTGCATGTAGGAGTCTGCTGATCTTGGCCTGCAGACTCCTACGTGCACCATTTGAGATACTGAAGGTATCCCTGACGCCCTCTTCCCCCGGCGTGCTTGACTTTGGACTGTCTTGCTCTTTCTTCAAGCTCGTTGATCTTTCTTCTACGTGTGTAAGGTGCTTTACTTCACCCAGTGTGCATTTCATCTTGGGTGCTTGATGTTTCTTGTCTACAGGTTTGATTGCAGGCTATTCTTATACCTCCCATGTGTTTGCTTTAACCTTTCCATCTCAGCTTGAACGTATAGAGTATGGGTACAATAACTGCTCCGATGTCTTTGTCCTACTAATGCTACCCTTTGTCTTATTTCTGAGTCTGCTTCTATTGACTGACTTCTTCCCCATCGTGCATCGTGGTTTTCTGTTTCTTTGCATCCCTGGTAATTTTTTAATTAGATGTTAAAGTTTGTAAATTTTGCCTTGTTTGGTGCAGAATATTTTTATATTTTATATAAGTATATAAAATATGCTTATATAAAATATAAAAATATATTTTATGTTCATATAACTATACTTGAACTTTATTTCTAGATTTCAGTTAAATTATGTGGAAGCCAGTGAACTCAATCCTTGCTTCTAAGCCTTGCTGTGTGATGCTAGCATGCTTTTTAGTAGGGGGCTGACTTCACCCTTCTATTGAGGTGATACCCGTCTAATTATCTACTAATTCCTGGCCCTATTCCCACTCCTGTGTGCATCCCTGAGACTTTTCTGGCAGAGACACTTCCCTCACAAGTATGTGTTGATCAGTACTCGGCTTCCCTCAGCAGGGTGTGTGTGTGGGGGTCTCCACAGATTTCTATCTTTCTCTGGGCAGAATTTCTCTTTTTGGACTTCTATCTTGTGAGCTCCAGCTGCTTTGAGCTCCCCAACACCCCAATTCTTTTTTTTTTTTCAAATCAGGGAATGTACTGGATTCTGCCTCCATTTTCTTCCCTGCACTGATGTCTGGACACTCTCTCCAGGCATTAACCTCGGGTAATCCTCAGACTCACCGTGTTTGTATTTTCTCTCAGAGATTGATGGCTTGTGTTGGCTGACGTCCAATGTCTGAAAATGGTCACTTCATATATTTCATTAGGGTTTTTTAGTCACTTCAGGTAGGGGGGTAAACCCCACTCTTGTTACTTCATGTGGACAGAAATCTAGATTATTTCTGAAAGGCATTTAAATTAGTGCCTACATTCACAGTTTACATCAGACAGCTCATGCACTGAGCAACATCTTTGTGCCCGACATCATTCTAGATGTTGTAGCTACACTAGTGAATCAAGTAGACAAAACAATGTCTTCTCATATGGAGCCTATACTCTATTTAGTGTAGACTGACAGTAAACAGATAAGCAAGGTGCATCATGTATCTGATGGCAGTAAGAGCTGTGGATGAAAATCACATGATGAATCCAGAGTGATGTCTTTTAACAGTAGTTACGCCATAGGAAAAGGTGCGGGATAGTATCCCTGCTAGATGTATCCAGAGTAGCCTTAGCAATCATGATACCCCTTATCTCTGCAGGTCACCTCTGGGCTAAAGTGACCCATGAGGAAAGTGAGGAAGATGACGTGTGTGCTAGTGGCTGAAAACACTTGAGCTCAACTGACTGCATCAATCCTAAACTCTGTCTGTTATTCCCACTTTTTGCTATTTCAGTGCTACAGAGCTAGAATGGATAAAGCCAGATTCTGGAGTGTCCTGGAGCACTTTTTCTAACCCTTGAAATCTTAATATTCTCTGTAATAAAATAAGAATAGTAATGGTCTCTATCTCTTGGAATTTCAGGTAGATTAAAGAAGATAATATGTGTAAAGCCTTTAGAACTGTGCCTGGTATGCAGTAATTACACATGGAGTAAGAGCCCATCAGATGTTAGCTATCATGTTTATCATCACCATCATCACCCCTTTTATTAGCACCACTATCATCATCACTGCCATCACCATCATCACCATCAACATCATTACTATCATCACTGTCATCGATACCAGCATGATCATTTCTTTTATTACCAAGACAGTCATCAGTTCATCAAAAACATCATGACCGTCATCATCACTAACATGATCATTACCTTCATCATCGCCATTATCATCACTTCGCCAAAATAACCATCACCATCATAATCAAACGTATCACTATCATAATCACCATCATGACCACCATCACCATCATCACCATTTTTACCACCTTTAGCACCAGCATCAGCATCACTGTTACCAGCAGCAGCACTACCACCACCACTATCACCATCACCATCATCACCACTATCATCACCATTATCACGATCACCATTGTCATCATCATCAAAATCACCACTATCATCATCACTGTCATCACCATAATCAACATCATCACCATTGCTACCATTTTTAGTATCAACATCAGGATCAACTCCACTGTTACCAGGAGCAGTAACACCACCATCACCATCATCATCACCATCATAATCAACACTATCACCACCATTACCATCATTATCATCACAATCACTACCATTACAATTATCACCATCACCATGATAGTCAACACTATCAATATCATCACCGTGATAATCAACACTATCACCATGATCACCATCACCGTCATAACCACCATTACCACCATGATATCTCCACCACCTTTATCATCAGCATCAGCATCGCTGTCGTCAGCAGTGACAGCATCCATCACCATCAGCACCATCAGCATCACCATGGGCATCTTTATCACCTACGTTATCATCATCACCCACACCAGAATGTACTTACTCCTAAAAAGGTCTCCTCACTACTCTGGATATTTCCCACACCTTTACTCTCATTTATCAAGGGACAGCTGAATGATATAGGCTTCTATCCCGAGGAGAAAAGTAAGAACTCAGTAGGCTGGGTGACAAGTTCTTCCTTCCATTATGAAAAGTGAACAAAAACCTTAATTTCAGACTCTAAGAAATGACTTCTTCCAACAGACAGCCCTAGTTACACACAGCCCCCTACTGTTTCTAATTCCACCCTTAAACTCATAGTTGAAAGTGATTCTACCAGCACCAAAGTGGAATGAATTTCAATTTCAATCATTTTATTGGCATGACAAGGTATACAAGAATTGCCAATGTTAATGCATCAAATCCAGCGTCACAGCAGTGGTCATAGAGTGCGTGCCTCTGTTTCTCATTACTGTCTTTCCAAGTCACTGTCAGACTCTAGCTACTTTAAGGTTGTTTCTGCCAAATTTCAGCCCTATTTCAACTTTATAGTTTTTATTACTATATATGCTTTGACAGGATTTCTTCAAAATTTTCAAACATTGGATAAAGATATTGTCTACATTTCTGAATCTTATAAAGAGGAATAAAACCATTTTTGTCTGATTTAGTGCTTCCTTGTGACAACTACTAAGTTATACTCCAACTACTTTTTCTGGTTAGTGAGATCAATAGCACAGAAGACAAGCTTAGATTATGATTTTAATCATTGTGTTCATCAGGAAAAAAATTAGCCTGATCAGGTTTATTCAAAGCTAGTCAATAATTAAATTCTTGGGAAATAGAATTTATATAGTTTAGTAGTTTCACAAGGACCACCCTAGCAATTATTTTTTACCATCCTATCCTGAGATAAAATTATTGGTACTGAGGTGGACAGTGCAGCCAACCATCCAGCAGCACCTTGAAGATGTTTTATCATAGCATCAAAGGGGACTGAGCATGAGTTCCGTTCTGCTTGAATGTCTGTAGTGGTACAGTGTCCTGGTTGGGAGGGACTGGGCCAGAATATTACAGAGAGAGTATATATATGTCTGTGTTTGTATAGATGTGTACTAATAAAGTGTGGTATTTACAGCCTCACCTTCCTTTCCCTTATAGTTTTAATCCAACATAGGATTGTATGAATAAATGCAAGAAGGGCTCTATATTTTTCTAGTCACCATTAATCCCTCCCTCCAGACCTTCTGCAGAGGAAATGAATACATACATGATCTGTTCCAATCCAGTGGATTCAAAAACTTAACGGTTACCTTGGGTAGATCCTGACCCAGTTCCAACATTCTTAGTCCTTCACTATAATATTATCTTTTTTCAGTAAATCGAGGCTTTTCTAGTATTACCTACACATTGGTCATTTCTCGTACAGAGAAACTGTGGTCCAAACTGCACGGTCACCGTAGTCATGGCCCTCGGCTGGGTTGTCACAAGCCCCCACTTGCTGAGTTCCTGTTTTGGAAAGTGCATTTCTGCTACAATTTTTGAACACTCTGTGCTTAATATTTTGTGATTGTTTCCCACTGGTTAAAATGCTCTGAGCCAGGGCTTTGTTACAGTTAGTTTTGCTTTTCCAAAGCTCAGAGGTGCTCAATTCACTGTATGCAAAAGAAAATGGATAATGAAGCTCTTTAATTAATGTGGATATTATACAATTTTAACAGTGGTTGATGGGCTTTGGTTAAGAATCAATCACTGTCCCTTAATTCTCTGATGGATCTGAGGATACGGGAAATGAAACACCACCAAAGGTGCTCACAGAGGAAGAGCCAATTGGACGGGAAGACTTCTGATTTATTGGAGGCCAGATAGGATGGGTCTGATGCAGCACCCTGGGGCTTTGTGAGCCTGTGATATTTGTGTAATGAAGGTTATGCCTACACTCATAACATCCCACATTCCAATCTGTACTCAATCATTACCTTACACTATGAGGCTTGCCTTGGTAAACGTATTAATCATAAAAAGGATCCTTTCACGGATTGGGATGAGCTGCTTCAGTGGCAAGCCAAATGGTGGGAGGGGAAAAACCCTGTGAGTATCGGTGAAATCTCCCGCAGGAGGTGACCTGGTCCTTGGCAATTTCCTCTTGGGTACAATTTTCTGAAGATGAGAAAGTGGGGTTCGGTCTGGGGACCCAGTAGCCCCTAGTTCTAAATAAGGTCAAAGTTACAGTAGTCTTTAGTCGGGAAGAAGAATCATACTTGTTTTCAAGTGTCCCCACTGCCTTTGTTAGGTGCTGAGGGCACGTTCTAGCCATGAGCCAGCTCTCCTCCTGGTCCTTGTCTCTGAGCTGTTTGGGGTCTGTCCTGCTGAGCTGGGCTGCTGGTGCATCCCGGCCACCCGGCCACTAAGCCTGCTTGTCGGTGAGAAGCCAGAGCTCTATCCATCCTCATGACACCTTGCCTGGGGTCCTGCCCAGGCTTCTTGGCCCCAGAGAGTCACAGAGCTGGGGGTGTCTGCCAGGCAGGATGACAAGGTAGACATGGGTCCCCATGCCGCTGCTCTTCCAGCCCGGAGCCAGCCCCTTCACCCCTGTCTGTGAGCCTGTCCATGCAGCCTGGAAGCCCACATGGTTCTGAAGGGCTGCAAACGTTTCTTATCATAGGATGTTGTGTGACACTTGCAGTTGAAACCACCAAGCCTTTTTCAATAAATTGCTGCTAATCCAGGTCATTACCTTCCTGGGTCCTAAAACTGGCTTCTTAAATCTCAGCCATGCTTTACATATACCCTTGTGAAACATCACTGGAATGATTTTCAGCCTGTTTTGAGCATATCCCTTATGCCTGGCTTGGTCAGTGGCGAGCGTTTTGAGCAGAGCAAGGCAGGGATGGTCTGCTGGGGACTGTTCTGATGGGTGCCCCTCCTGTGATATGGATTGGACCTTGTCCTCAGCCAGGTGTGTCTCCACCTGACCACATGCTGGTCCACCTGCAAGTGCACACAGTCTTTGACGAGCTCAGTGGATGACCCGATCCTGCCATCTCCCACCTGGAGAATTCCCTGGAATGGGGTAGCTCAGTGGATGACCCGATCCTGCCATCTCCCCACCTGGAGAATTCCCTGGGATGGGGTAGCTCAGTGGATGACCCGATCCTGCCATCTCCCCACCTGGAGAATTCCCTGGAATGGAAAATAAGAATAGAAGAACTGGGTCTGATGGCTTGGTGGGCACTTAGGGTGANCACCTGGAGAATTCCCTGGGATGGGGTAGCTCAGTGGATGACCCGATCCTGCCATCTCCCCAGCTGGAGAATTCCCTGGAATGGAAAATAAGAATAGAAGAACTGGGTCTGACGGCTTGGTGGGCACTTAGGATGGTTGCCACTGGCTCCCTCCTTTACTGAACATGATTTAGGGCACAGAAATGTTCAGAGCCTTTGAGTCTGGACAGTGTCTTATCTGTCCATTTGAAGACAGATCTATCAACAAATTCCTATACACATGGGTGTTCAAGAAAAAGATACATGTTTCCAGAGTCTGAGGTGCCTGCAAGAGCTCACCTGTGCCTGTTGTTTTAGCTTCATGTGTCGATTTCACGAATATCAGCTTCTTGTACCCAAAACAGTGTGGCAGGGATCTGTGGAGAGCGCCACAGACTGGAAATCCGACGCCGTAGGTTCTGCCAGCTGCGTTCAGCAGCATCCACATCTGCTGGTCCTCCTCCCAGGTCAGGAGCCTGGTCCATGGAAGTTCCACCCTCCGCTTTCTGCTGATGTGTCAGCCTCACCAAGTGTGGTGCTAAAGTGCAGCTTCTTCCTTCGGTGCTTGAAACGTCATCAGAAGCCCCCACGAGCTGTAGGAACCTGGCCACCTGCTGTTGACCGAGAAAAGCATGTTGGGTCTAAGCCTGCTGCTTTATCGTGTGTCCCCTTTCACTGTGATGTCGTGTTACCGTTGCACACCTTCCAGCTGTTTTTACACTCTCTCCTTGCGGTGGGAAATGGGCAGAGCTTTCCCACAGTAGCAGACAGGCACTGTCAATTAGGTATCGCTTTCAATTTCCCCGTTTATAATCCTTGGCTACTCAACATCAATAATTCCTGCCCTCTCTTCTTGTCCCTCAGAAGATTGATGGCGCACGTCGTCTCTCCTACGAAGACATTTAAATGAAAATCACACTTCCGTCGGCATCCCATTTTCCCGCTGAGCGGGGGAAGCAACCCTATTAAATCAAATTATATGTGACTTTTAAAACTTCCCTTTACAGCATTCAATTGAAAATCTGAATCTTATCATAATACATTGCCTTTTTACGAGTAAATTGACTTTACTTGGTCCCTGGGGGGTTTCCAGCCTCCTTTCCACGCTAGGGGGGAGAGAGAGACCCACGGCCCCTTGAAGGCACAGAACGCATGGTGAAGCTGGCAGGAGGCCACGGGGGGCCCTGGCCCTGCCTTTGTTGCATTTGAGGGGCACCCATGCCTGGCCCCAGATCACCTGTGACCAAGGCTCCTCTCAGTTCCAGCTAGCCGCAGAGTTTGGCCATGGGCTGTCTGTCTAATGCAGAAGCAAGGCCGTATGTCTTGGGGGGCCCAAGTCCCATATCACCAGCAGCTCTGGGTGATTAGGTGGGAAGGTGGGCCCAAGGGCCGCCGGTGGTGGGTTTTGGGCATCCTCCTGTCCGAGCCCTGTGGCTGGGAGAGCAGGTGTGCAGCACAGGAAGAGAGGTCAGAGGGCGGAGGACCCGCACCGAACCCGGAGGCCCACCTGAGACGGTTCCTCCACACACCAAGACCTCAGACTCTGCCCATGCTGGGCAGATTCTGGAAGGTGTCTTTAGTGACTGTGTCTGGCTGAGAGAAGTTGCAGTCAGCACGAGGCCACTGCATGAAGTCAGCATGGCAGATGAAGGGGCGCTGAGGTAGTGGGCTTGGTTAAGAAGCTGGACAGGAGAGACGTGGCGCAAACATGGTGGATCTGGATTTGTGAAGATCTCTAGGAAAGGCTCGCATCACATCCTTGAGGACTGGGAGTCACCGGATGGTGAGACGAGATGATGTCAGATTTAGATGATTGGAAATGGAATACGTGGTTGTCTTCAGGGAGTATCGGGGTTTAAAACTTTTTTCAATTTAAACATTTTTGATTATATTCCCCCCTCCTCAGGTGTATTGAGGTAAGTGACCTGTACCGTTGTGTAAGATTCAGGGAGTATTGACTGGAGCACTGGGGGCACAGGAGGGACCTTTCCAGGCTCGCTGCCTGCGCCCATGGGTGCCAGCGCCATGGCTGCCGCATGAGGGGCCGAGGTTCTGGGGCATAAAACTCCAGTTGGCGAAACCAACATTCAGAAATTCAGAGAAGAAATTCGCAAGATCAGTTTCAGTAACAGCCACCGTCTGTCTTCCCGTTAGATTGAACAGCAGGGTTGGGTTCAGGGGAGCCGTCTGGCCGACCAGGCGGGAGCACAGGCCCGTGTCACGCTGCGCCGTACGCATCAGCAGACGCATCGTGGCCAGGGTGTGGCTGGCGGTCGGGGAGGGGGGGCACACAAAGCTTCTCCGACTGGGGACCTGGACCCACGTGCATTTTCCCCGAAGAAAAATGAAGGCAATCACTTTATTCTGCTGCATGAAAACGAAGTCGGCGTTTGCAAGTCGGGATAGGGGGTCACACGGAGAGATCTGTTTCCAGGGGGCTCAGTCAGTGATGCATCCAACTCCTGATTCTGGCTCAGGTCGCAACGTCAGGGTGGTGGGATGGAGCCCCGCGCGGGGCTCTGAGCTCAGTGGGGAGTCTGCCTGGATTCTCTCTCTCTGCCCCTCCTCCCGCTCACACACTCATCCTCTCTCTCTCTTTCAAAAATAGAACAACCTATTTCTTTCACGGAAGTTGTTGGACAAGAGATCACTGAGTCTTTGGAGTCCAGCGTAGGTATTGTCTACACCTACCCTCGGCACTGCTGACCAAGAACCTGCTGACCCTTGACCCTTGACCCAGGCCCCAGACTCTGTAGTTGGGTTCTCGGTGCTGGGACTGTCCCTCCAGTGGAGGCTTTGCCCTGAATCTTCGTACCCTTACTGTCGGTTCACCCGAATCCAACCCCTGATTTCTGGAGAGCAGGTTAGGGTAGCACAGGACCTAGAATCTGGAATTCGATTTTGAAAATTGATTTCCTCTCCGCATCTCTCATAGCGAGGCGCTGTCTTGCATGGGTTTTGCCGTCCTCCGGCAGGCAGAGCATCGTGAGCGAGAGCTCAGGCTGGGCCCCTGCGCAGGAGCTCCGAGGATCCGCCCTCTCTCCCTCTTCCCGCCACCCCCTCTGCAATCTTCACCCTGTGGTCCTCCTGCCCTCAGCACTTTCTACGGAATCCAGTCCACCCAGTGTGACTTCCCCACCTGCCCCCTCAGGCTGATACGCAAGCCCATAAGCCCTCGGCTGAGTTCCTGTTCCTAAATTGCATTTGTGACTTGAAATAATGAATGAGGATGTTTTGACATTTATAATGAGAATGAGTTGGTTTCGTATACGATGCTTCCCCCCAAAAATCTATTTATGTTTATCATTTGCCAGCTAATCCACCAGTAATGATCTCATTGTCATGTGATCAATTAAATTTTATCATTAGCACGATCAGCGTAATCATGTTATGAAAAACTGATGCCACGTAATTCTTCCTAACGGGGTCGACTTGTGGGAATCCGACGTGTTGCTTGGCAACCGGGTGGCACAGAGCGAGCACACACCACCTCGCGGCGGACACAGAGGGCTCTGGTTTCCTCTGTGGAAGGGTTTCGGCTCAGGCCCCTAATTTCATTGACTTACTTTTCAAGCAGAGCTCACATCCTTCCTACACTTTCTCCATTTCTCTTTTGTATGGTTTTTCTCCACCGTCTTGACTGGTTTGGTTGGGGTCTCCTTCCTGGCTTCTGTCTCCCTGGGAGCAAAGGCGAGGACTCAGGTGTGCCCGTGTCCCCGCACCGTGCAAGGGGAGAGAGTGCGGGGCGCTCGCTGGCCCGCGAGTGGGCCTATCCTGCTGAAGACAGCAGAAGGCCGCCTCACGTGTCAGAATTCACTCGCGTGTTAGCACAGGGCCTGAGAATCAGGTGAACTTCAAAGGCTAAGCACAAGCCCCGGGAGCCAGAAGGACAGTAGATGCTCTCGGGTGACTTGTGGATGGACACAGAGTAAATCAGCAGGGCCAAGGTCGATGGCATTCGGCCGCCTGCTGATGCACATGTGCGTGCCTTTGTCCTGGGCTAGGAGCTAGGAGCTCGTAGGTGCCCCGGGCGTGGCACGGCCTCCCCAGTGGACAGTGTGCAAGACCGGGGTTCTGCCGTGCCCTCCCCCTGGGTGACTGCCGTGGCAGGGAGCAGGTTCTGTGGGTCACAGTCTCACATGTATGTCGGTGGTCCTGCACATTCAAAGTACGAGAGCCCGCACTTGTAACACCAACAAAATCAAAGGCCAAACAAAGATGTCCTCCCAACATGGACGCAAATGAGGGTGTGGGACAGAGCCCGTTCCTCACTTGACATCCCCAAGGCCGATGGTCACAGGCCTCTAGAGTTTTCTGTTGGCGAACATCCCAATTATTCTAATTAATGGTTAACATGGATTATTTCAGGGCTGAAGCGTCTTCCATCTTGACCTGTCAGGGTCCCGCCGCGCCCCTGCGGACGCCCGTCTTCAGCTCCCACGGCTGGGTGCACGGAGGTCTGACGGCTCGCTGGGCTCTGCCTGTCTTTCTACTCAGTAACAGCTTTCTTCTCCCCTTGGTTTATAGGGGTCAAATGTTTTAGTTCAAAAAGTGTGACTTTTGGTACAAAGCCATCCTGAACAATTTGGACCCGGGATTCCTGACCTCGCTATTTCATGGGAGCCGAAGCTGCCTTTCAGCCGGCCTTCCGCTGGCTGCCTTCTTCGACATGCTTCACTACACCTAATAGCTCCCTATTACCAGCTACAATTTAGCATCTGAGCCAGGAGCTGGATGAGAAAGGGGAGAAGAGAGTGTAAATTATACGGAGTAGCGGGGAACAAAGGTTTTATTTCTCCTGAGCACAACCCTTTGATAGGAAAACGGGGGAGACAAATGTGTCGCTAATTTAATTAAGTAGTATGAGATTTCAGGGTCTACCAATGCCATTTAGAACGGGATTAATCAAGAGCAGGTGACGAGAATGAATAGTCACACACAATGTTAGCGTTTTTAACGATCTGACACAGTCGAGGGGAACCAAGGGCTCTTCAGAACAGGACACAGTTTTGCTTGCTAATCCAAATCTACCTACGCTTTCTTACAATGCTCAGCTTGTTCTCGGGAGGCAGGAAACTTCCCCTGTTTTCTTGCCGTGATGCAGACACCCNCAAGGGCTCTTCAGAACAGGACACAGTTTTGCTTGCTAATCCAAATCTACCTACGCTTTCTTCTTACAATGCTCAGCTTGTTCTCAGGAGGCAGGAAACTTCCCCTGTTTTCTTGCCGTGATGTAGACACCTGAGTGGGAGGATAAAGGGCTGCTTCATCTCCCTGACGTGTTGGTTCTCTGCGTACGATCTCTCAGCAGAGGGGAGGTGCCGTCGGGGGACCTCAGAGCAGCTTTTCCGTGGCCTTGGGTCCACGTTAGAAATCAGGGATGTCACAACTCAGTTCCATGGCTGGATACACAGGGGCGGCCCCACTACGTGGGAGCCCCTATTGTGTGCTCGGTGTGGAAGGAGACCCCTTTGCCCCGGAGGCTGCAGGGCCGTGTGGAGACGGCACACAGGCCAACAGGCGTGTTCCCGCGGAGTGTGCGCCCAGGGCCCGTGGGATGGCCTTGCACACGGTACGAGGCAACACCCGCCGTACGGACTGGGCTGCCCGAGGGAAGGGCTTTGCTGCCCAGAGGGAGGACCCGCCCCCCACCCCATGCAGTCTGCCGAGCCCAGCACAGCCCCTCGCAGAGAAGGGGACTCGGGACAGGGGAGGCCTCCCAGGAGGACTCCGATGTGTGTGTGTGGCATACGGATCGCTCGGACCCAGAGGCACCTTCCTCGATGCCCGAGGGCCCCTGGGAATATGCCACAGGCTCTCGGGAGTTTGAGTTACATTCGGATGTTCTGGGGACATCGGTCGTTCCTGGACTTCAGGGACTTGGGAGACAGGAAGCAGGTATGGTTTGGTGTAGATCGCAGTTCCCACGTCCAGACCCAGCTGCCCTAGACGAAGCAGAGAGTCGTGTAGTCACGCGGCGTGGACATGAGGTCGTGAGCCACGCGGGGTGGCCGACGTCTGCCTCGACGGCCGGGGATCAGCACAGACCGCACCGTGCGGAGACGCCGCCCCGCAGTTAGCGCAGGGGACGGACCAGCGCAGACGACACGCAGGAGCCTTCCCAGACCCTGGAGATGGAGCTGTGACGGTTTTCCCGCGGAACCATCCAGAACTACTACGTATTCATTTCCAGGCACTTGAGGACCATCTGGGGTCTCAGATAAACCCTTCGCTCCTCTCCTTCCACGCCGCACGCCATCCGCGGTGGGTCCGCGGTGCTCGGAGTCAGGAGGAGGAGACGGTGTTTGTCATCTGGAGGAGCTCGCTCAGTGCGCGCTTCTGCAGGCACAGGAAGAGGAAGGTTTTAGAGACGACGTCTTCCTACAAATACCCGCGGGGCTGCAGACATACTCCAAGGAGGTTCCCGCAGCTCAGCCTTGTGGGGCTCGAGATTCGCGGAGGACTTGGGAGGCTCAGGACCCCTGCCCCACACCTGCCGCTGGAGCGGGCCACGGCCCAAGAGGCGGAGAGCCCAGGTGCACGAAGAAATAAGGGTCTTCTTCCTCGGGCAGCAAGGAGCCTGCCTGGTGGGGCTCGGCGTCCTGCAGGTGCCCCCAGGGCGGCCGCGGCCCCTTTGTTCGGGAGCGCAGCACCGTCACTGCGCTGCCAGCCCCGCGTGGGGGGCCACGGCAGCCTCAGGACGGCAGCAGGCGGGCCGGCCGTCTCCTCCCGGCAGCCAGGTGCGCGCTGCCAGGCAGCCTCCCTGGCGGCTGGCTGCTCCCCGGTGCGCTCGCCTGTGAAGCCGGTGCGCCCCACACGCAGGCCCGGCCTTGGCTTCTTCCCAAGGGGGCGCCAGGAGCGGCGGAAGTGCCAGGACTCGGGTCTGAGCTGTGTCCGCGGCGACCAGTCCTGCCAGGAGCAGGGAGCTGGGCCCAGCTTCCACCTATGGACGTGTCGAGGTCAAGGTCCCAGACGTGCCCTGCCTCCGTGGCCTCCTCACGAAAGGGGCCAGGCCGCCGCCGCCGTGTTCTCCGGCCGGAAGCCTGGCACTGGGAGAGCCGCGGAGCAGCGGCGACGGGACAGAGGCCTCGCGTGGCTGTGGGTTTGGACCCGGCTAGAGTCCGCCAAAGAGCAGGTAAGCACGAGCGGCCCACGCCGACCCGCACATCCGGGCACAGCGTTCTCCTCTGGCAGGACAGCGGCGGGAAGAGCGGGGAGGCATCAGCTGGCGTGGCGGGAATAGCTGTTCTAGCAGTCAGGACACCGTGCGAAGCCCTGTCCGTCCGTCTCCTCCTGACCCCCCATCCGTCTGTCTCCTCCTGACCCCCCGTCCGTCTGTCCATCTCCTCCTGACCCCCCGTCCGTCTGTCCGTCTCCTTCTGACTCCTCCGTCCAACCATCCGTCTCCTCCTTTCTGTCCCCATCCGTCTGTCTCCTCCTGACCCCCCATCCATCTGTCTGTCTCCTCCTGACCCCCCATCCGTCTGTCTGTCTCCTCCTGACCCTCCCCGTCCGTCTGTCTGTCTCCTCCTGACCCTCCCCGTCCGTCTGTCTGTCTCCTCCTGACCCTCCCCGTCCGTCTGTCCGTCTCCTCCTGACCCTCCCCGTCCGTCTGTCCGTCTCCTCCTGACCTCCCCGTCCGTCTGTCCGTCTCCTCCTGACCCCCCCGTCCGTCTGTCCGTCTCCTTCTGACCCCCCCGTCCATCTGTCCGTCTCCTTCTGACCCCTCCGTCCATCCGTCCGTCTCCTCCTTTCCGTCCCCATCTGTCTGTCTCCTCCTGACCCCCATCTGTCTGCCTGTCTCCTCCTAACCCTCCCCGTCTGTCTGTCTGTCTCCTCCTGACCCTCCCCGTCCGTCTGTCTGTCTCCTTCTGGCCCTCCCTGTCCATCCATCTCCTCCTGACCCTCCCCATCTGTCCGTCTCCTCCTGACCCTCCTGTCTGTCCGTCTCCTCCTGACCCTCCCCGTCCATCCGTCTCCTCCTGACCCTCCCCATCCGTCTGTCTGTCTCCTCCTGACCCTCCCTGTCCATCCGTTTCCTCCTGACCCTCCCTGTCCGTCTGTCTGTCTCCTCCTGACCCTCCCTGTCCATCTGCCCATCTCCTCCTGGCCCTCCCTGTCCGTCCATCCGTCTCCTCCTGACCCTCTCTGTCTGTCCGTCCCCTCCTGACCCTCCCCGTCCATCCGTCTCCTCCTGGCCCCCCCGGGGCTCCCCGTTGCTGTTGGCCGGGAGGCACCCGTCAGAAGATGCACAGCTAAGAGAGAGCGCCGCGAGCCCGTGGAGGCTGGTTGATGATGTGTTTCAAGCTGGTTTCCAAGACCCGACCTGATGCTTTCAAACTTCCTGTGAAGTTCCTTCCCTGACCTGGAAGAGATTTTCATTGTTTGTAGGTGAGATTTTATTTTCATTAATTCCGGCTCAGTTTTCCTCTAATCTTTGCAGCTGGCAGCACGAGAAGGCAGAGGACCTGCGTTCAGAGCCTAGTTTCTCGCGTGTCCTGTGCCCAGGAGGGGACGCTGGCCACTTCCTTCCCTCGGACGAGGCGAGAGCTCAGCGGCAGTGGCACTGGGACTGTGTCCAGCTTCAGCCACCGCGTCCAGGCTGTCCCCCCATCCCCCCCCGGGCAGGAGGCCCCCGCCCTCTGACCACGCCTCCCAACACCCCCTCCATCAGGACTTACCAGGAAGTCTCCGGATCACTGGCAAGAGAAGGGTCTGGAAGGAGAGTTTCAGGCACTGTGTTACAAGCAATGTCTACACCTGGGAGACTCTTACAGGTTCCCCAATTTAGGACTCATTCCTTGGCAGCATTTTTCAAGGTGCTTTTAATGGACTTAGAGCCCCTTTTGCTTTTTCTGAGGTTATGTTCATGATTATAATGACATATGAGTTGGAAAATTCTGCTTTGCTTTAAAAAAGCATTTGTTAGACAAACTAGTTTGATTTCAGCTCAGACTGAACAGCTGGTGTAGACGGGCTGAGGCTGTGAGGCAGGTAGGTCTGGAGCAACGATAGCATCTCTGTTTTCTTCCGTGAGACGTTCAGCCCGAGTCAGGCGCCCCCGTCCTCCTGATAAGACAGTGGTACCGGACGGGCCTCGGCGGAGGCCTTGCTCTCACACGGGCAGTGAAGCACCACCCGTCGCCTCCCTCCAGAGGGCAGGCTGCTGGGGGGCGCTCAGTGCTTTGGGGAGTGGCTTCTCCTTCTACAGGGTCCGCCTGACCCCCCACCGGGCACGCAGCGGTGTCGTTAGTGCCTGCTATGGAGTGAAGCCTAATTTCAATACTGGTAAGGACAAGGCAAGGCAATAAATAGACCCCCCCCCCGTTAGATATATTTTGGGGAAGCTCCATCTGCCTCAGCAGAACAGTATTTTCAGAATAACTTAAGTACAATCCCCTTAAAATGATTGCAAGTCAAAGTCTTCATTAATGTGATCTTACATTAATATTCGTTGCAAGACCAAACATTGTACGTTTGAGCTCATCTGTGGTTTGGGGTCACTGAAAACTTCCCTCCCTTCTGTTTTAGTGGGAACGTGAGGGCTTGGCTGGACCACCCCTGAGAAAGCAGGGGACGGAAGCGGAGGGAGACGCGGGCCGGGCGGGCAGGCGGGCAGAGCTCGCCAGGGGAAAGGCCATCGCACAGAGGAAAAGTAATTAATTATAAATGCATCCGCACGGAGAATCTATTATAGGTAGTCCTATAAAATATAAAGGGAGAAATATAGGTTCTTAAAAAAATGCAGTGTGTCAATGCTGGAGGGAGAGAATGAATAGGACTTTTTTTATTAAACTAATATACCATTTGATTAAAAAGTGAGCCATGTAAGCTTTAACAAGATGAGCATGATGAAGTCGGTAAAAATACTCTTGAATTAGCTGAGTTCGTTCTTTTCTTAAAATTGTTTAACAGGTAAAAGCCGAGGAACGTCTGGGTGCCATGAAGCTGCACAGACATCACCGACGTGGCCGTGGGGATAGGCCGGAGCCGCTCAAGTCAGGTGCACACGGGACGCCAGTGCCTTCTCGGGGTCCCCGTGTTCGGAGCTACAGGGCTCAGTGATGAAAACGGAGTGCCGGACACGTTGTATGACAGAGAGGTCACGAGCCCCGGAACACGCAATGGGGCAGAAGGATCCGTGGACGCCTCGCCGCGGGGCAGCCCACGGGCTCCTGGGGCCGAGGCCGGCAGCCGGCCGCGGGGTGTGAGACCGTTCAAACCCAAGCGAAGGCCCAGGCTGGGGTGTTTGAAATGCTCCTTGACACCATATTTGTTTGACTTGGAGAAGCCACTTCGTGGGACTGTAAGCCAAGCCTGCCTGTGCCTTTCTTCCCTTTGCACAAGTACAAGTCACCGAGGAGTGTGTCTGTTCACACCTCGCCTGGATCCAAGTCAGGACTGGGGGGCGACCAACAGACAGAACAGCGTGTGAGGCGGTGAAGCCACCAAAGCGGGGGAGCCAGAGAGGGGGCAGGGCGCTGGTTCCGGCGTGGACCCGAGCTTCCTCCCCACCGGCCAAGACCGGGAGGTGCCTCCTTGCGGGACATCGGGAGAAGGCCTGGCGGTGGCCCCGCGGCGACTGACGGGCAGCAGCACGGTCCTGCCAGGTCCGGTCACTGGGGACACTGTGTGGCGCAGACACTCAGGGACAGGCTCCTGAGCCGGGCACCGCTCAGGGGCTGTGGACACAAGAGGAGAGACAAGGAAACGGAGACCTCCGCTCTCCTGCAGCGTCCCCCCCGCATCCAGGGCCGAGAGCAGCACGAGTCCCGGGGGCGCGGGGGCCGCCCTGTGCCGGCCCCTCGCTCAGGGGTGAAGGGCAGGGGCTCCGGGCGTTGGGAGCAGCGTCAAGGAGAAGGAGCTCCCTGGGGCATGCTCCAGGGGCGAGGGGACAAGCTCCGCGAGGGGCAGCCAGAGAGGCAGGAGTGGGGCGCTGGTGGGCCCCGGCTGTGACCCGAGTGACCCTCGGCCACCGGGAGGTCGGGATCCGGGAGGGACGTGCCCGGACATCCCAGGAAGGAGTAAGAGCAGCGTGCGGTCCACGGCGAGGCAGGGAGGCTCGGAGGGGTCTGTGCCCGTCCGCAGAGCGTCGCACGTTTGTGTGTGACAGGCCTCTGATCGGAGAAAGATGAACATAGGAAGAGTCACGTAAACCACGGGAGATGCTGACATCCCCACCCCATGTCACGCGCTCTTTTCCCAAGTGGCGAAGGGAGGCCAAGAGAGGCCGTTTCTGAGCTGGGCGGCCGAGTCCCGGGAGCCAAGCCCCTGGCGGGCCGCGCGAGTCCGCAGGGAAGGCCGGGGAGCAGGCTGGGGGTCTGCCCGGTGCTGGGGGGGTCCCACAGGTCGCCCCAGAGGTCGGGGGTGGGCGGCGGCCGCTGGCTTTGGGCAGGGCGTGCCGGGTCTCTCGGACCGCGGGGCCCGACCCACAGTGGCCGCCGGTACGCTCGTGCGGATAAAATGGGACTTTAACCGTGTCTCGGGGTGAATGCGTGTCGTCCTTTTTCTGAGTGGGTCACATGATCTCCCTGTGTGACATCGCCCATCTCCATCCCCGCTCTGTTGGGCTCCATGCATGAATAATTTTCCCAGTGCTTGTTTTTGGCCAAGCCAGAGAAAGGGTGCGTCGCGGGCCCGCGGACCCTTGTTGTCGGCGATCAGCATTCCGGGGGCCAGAGCTGCTTCCAACAGTGTAAGGACCCCGGTGGCATGTGTCATAATGCACGAGCCATTGTCCCCCGAAGAACACACGAGAGAAAGGACACTGTTCTACGAGGGGCCGATTCATCGGGTTTTTCCCAGAGACTCTTGGGTCAAGTTTTTATAGGCCTATTTGATTTTCAAATCCCCTTTCTAGCCTCCTCCCTCTCAGCAAGCACAGTGTCCAAACTTGTCCACATTCACTTCCCATGTTCTGTGCATGGTCGATGTCCTTTAAAAAGAGTGTCTCAAATAAGTCTTTATTCTTGTTGCGTTGGCTCTTATTCTGTGTTTTCATGAACTCTGGCCCCAGCCATGGCAACTGCAAGAAAAATGTTAACAGTGATTGACAGGATTAGAAAAGAGGGGTCCCTATCCGCATTTCAAACACTTTGGGAACAATGGAGTTTGGTGTGATTGAATTAATGAGATACCGTGGGCTGTCAAAAGAGCGCACATACTTTACATAAACCTGATTATCTTTGCATGGCAGAGACAGAAAAAAAACAGAGCGCAGAGCCGAGTCTGGCTCCGGGCGCTCCGTCCAGAGGAGCCCGCGGGCCGCCCTGCCCCCGCCTGCCCACTCGGCGCACACTGGCCGTGGTATTTAACAAGTCTATTCAGGGCCCGGGCTCCCACCCGGCCCCGGGTCACAACTCAGCACCTCCGCCGGCCTTTTATTGTCCCTGGGAGCCATTGATTCACGTGGACGAAGCACACATTTCAACAATTAGACCTGAGCCGGCCACCACCGTCCCCACCGCCCCCCAGCCCCGAGAGCACGGATGTCCACACCCGGGCCAGCTGGTGCCAACTTCCGCCCGCATACAGGGCAGGGGAGCCCGTCCTCGCCGGCGCCTGGACGTCAGACCCGCTGCCCGAAAGCTCGCGCGTGGCTTCGTGCGCCCGGGGGGGACGGGGCAGGGCTGGGAGGAATTCAGCCCCGGGCGGAGGGCGCAGCCCCGGGTGTGCTGGGGAGGCCAGCGGCCCGCGCGTGTGCACACAGGCCTGGGGGTGCAGGGGGCGCACGGCTGTCGTTCCGGCCAACAGCCGACCCTCCACCGCTTGCCGCCCCGGAACTGCCCGCGCTGGGCCAGTGGAGGTCTGGACGGCTCGCTGCAGCGGCGGCCCTGGGGTTTTGGAGACCGCTCCGTCCGTCCTCGCGCGCACACTTACACTTCATGGGAAAAGAGCATCACCAAAGTAACACCTGAGCGAAACAAAGGGAACAAACAATGCGCCGCGGTCACCACCGGCCCCCAGCCCCTGGGGCCCAAGCCCGGGCTCTAGGGCCCCCATGAGATTCAGAATCAGGGAGTGACATCAGAGGGATGTCATCAGAGGGTGCAAGGTCACTCCTGCTTGGCCCCAGCAGGTCACCCAGGACGAGCCGGGATGCAGGAGGACCTGACACAGAGCGGCTTCTGCAAACAGGGGCACATTTCAGCCCCACCCACCAAGGTACCTGTTGGTGGCCCGTCGGCCCACAGGTTCAAGAACTTAGGCCAGCTTGCACGCTCACGAAGCAACTTCGAAGACTGCTGGTGGCTGGAGCCCATATCTTATCCACTAATCAGAGTCCACGGATTAAATGCACGTGTACTGGAAATACACAAGGGTAGGTAGGCTCTGTGGCCTAGTGGCCTCAGCACCCCTGGGTGGCTCCTGGGTCCTGCTGGAGCCCTGGTCCCCAAGGACGGCCACAGGATGGTCTCCATGGGATGGGCTCCGTGCCCCAGAGCACGGCTTTAGGGAAATATCCTCCGGATTCCCATCAGCCATGCCTGTGACACTCTCTTCCCGCTCCCATTCAAGTCTAAGGGCAGATTAGAAACGCCTCATCTATCCTGGGCCACGCAGCCCGGAGCAGGACAGGCATTGCCCAAGGCTCCGCCAGCAGGTGTCTCTGTTTCACCCCATTGGGCACTAGCCACCATCTTCTCCCCCCCCCCCC